>CM031971.1:10279637-10684655 GCA_018804465.1 Populus tomentosa
TGTTGGTGTTTAAAAAATTCTTCATGAATTGAGTGTTCTCAATCCTTACTTTTATTTTTATTTTTTTCTACTTGTTTTTGTAAGATAATATAACATGTGTATTTGAGAGGAAAAAAAGGAGAGAGAATCGGCAAAAAACTTGGTTTTGGTGAGCCTATAAAAAGAAAAGGGGGCAGTTATGCCATGCAATAAGAAAAGAAAAAGGAAGAGGAAAAAAACCATGACCATTATTAAAGCCTAAGAAAAGCAGGACTTGGTCCATGTCAATCCTTGCCATCCGAAAACAATTGGAGGTTTGAGCCTTCTTCTCTGCTCTTCATGATTTCATTCCAAGAACACACAGAAAAGTCATTGAAGATACTGCTTTCTTCATTTCATCACCCCCAAATCCTTCCATTTTTAAGGTCCATCTCTTCTCCCCCTCTCTCTTTTATATATATACAAATAATGGTATGAATATTATTCATATAAATGTTGTGGGTGTTATTTTATTGGATGATCAGATGGATCAAGATGATCATCATGCAAAACGTTCTCGTCGGTACGTGCCATTAACAAGAGAGCAAGAAGCACCCGCGGAAGATATTGAACCTGGAGAACTCAACCAGCCCATTAGTGTCTCTCAGGTCCTGTACATTTTCTCTCTCGTACACATTGCCATATATAACAATGTTAGATTCATCCTGAAATATCATTTCTCATCTTTCTTGAATGGTATCAACAACTTCACGGTTGGTGACAATGGATCCTTGATAATATTTTAATAGCTCAATTTGAATGGATGTTTTGGAATGACTGGTATTACTATACATATAATGTTCTGGTGATTGAAAGAGGAGGCAGGTAGGCTGCCCTAAATTCCTAGCAAGACCTATCTGTCACATAATTTTCAAAGAAATTAATTTTATTATTAGAATTTTCTGAGAATTAAACGCATGTTTTTTGGAAGAAAAGCAAAACTTGAAGTGATTGCATGCATTTTTGTGATGTAGAAGCTGGAGTGTGTACTTTTATTATTGATTTATTTTTCAGGTTTTTTGGTGTACAGAGGAAGTGCATTGAATGTGGACAATATCTACCAGAAAGGTATGAGCCTCCTGCTGACGAAGATTGGACGACTGGGATTCTTAGCTGCCTCGAAGATTCTGATAGTTGTGAGTATGCTTTCATTTTGGCTCCCATTGTAATAATTTTTTTGTGTTTTCTCATAATATATTATGAAGCAAGGAATCATTTTATGTGTTGTAGGTTTCACAGGATTATTTTGTCCATGTGTGTTGTTTGGAAGGAATGTTGAACTGAGAGAAGATATTCCTTGGCCCAGTGCATGTGTTGGTCATGCAGTGTGTGTAGAAGGTGGAATTGCACTTGCAGCAGCCACTGCTTTCTGCAATGGTATTGATCCTAACACTTCAGTTCTCATTTGTGAGGGCCTCTTATTTGCATGGTGGGTTTGTGGCATTTACACTGGCCTCTTTCGAGAATCACTGCAGAAGAAATATCATCTCAAGGTGATTGATATATTGTAAACTATGATTTTCCGTTTCATAATTCTTGCCTTGCATAAACATCTCTGCATATTTCATTGTTTGGCTAAATTATAAAAAATTATCCTGAATTTTGGATCAAATTGAACTTAGCCCTTCAGCTTTATTATTATTATTATTTTTTATTTGAGTACCTTGAACTATTTCTGATCCAAAGTTCAAGGTAGTTTTTGTTCATTTAGCCATATTGTTTTGCAGTTAATTTCTGTTTTTCTGCTTAGAAAGATTGATTAACACCTGAAATTTAATGTTCTCTAAAGCCGATTCAACTGTGAAACTGTTGCAGAATTCTCCGTGTGATCCATGCATGGTGCACTGTTGCCTGCATTGGTGTGCCTTGTGTCAGGAGCACAGGGAGATGAGGAACCATCTGTCTGACCCTACTGATATGCAGATGACTGTTGTTAACCCTCCTCCCGTTCAGGAGATGAAATCTGGCGAGAGCCAGGATTCTGCTTCATCTGCTCCAGATGCTCCGTCTGTACAATCTTCTGGAAATGGTGAACATACTGGTTTAGAGATACAGCCTGTGTAGGATTATGGTACATCATACACGGATTGGACGAAGAGCTGAATTCTTTTTATAATGTTATCATTACGTTATCTTACATTAATCCTTTGTCGGGGTCTTCAAGTAGAGCAATTCAAGCTGGAAATTTGTATGATGGTGATTGGACTTGGCCCTTACTCTAGCAGCAAAATTTGCTATGAATGTCAATGATTGAACTACACTTCATAGCTCAAGCCATTTGGTTACTTCGCTAATTTAATCTTCTTGACTTCACTCATTTGACGCTTTGTAATATATATATATAAATATTTATATATGATGATTAATCAGAATTCTACAGAGAATTTCGATTGTATTGTTGAGCTCTTCCTCTGTAGTGCAAACCTAAAACTAGTGCCCTCCATCTCCTCTCAGATTCGATTGGAAAGGAACTTCAATTTGAATGCAGGAGATCTGTGACAATAGATGATGAAAGCTCCAACCACATGCCGTGCTTGAGCGAACTATATTGGCAAAATTGACATCAATAAGCTTTAACATACCATTTACAACGCTAATAACGTTATAGAATGATGGTCTAATAAAGGGTATTTAAAACTTCTTCTGGAGGCCATTCTCAGTCTCATATATATATATATATTACATGTGTATCATTTGTTCTTACAACAATAATCTCAGGCAGCGAAAGGCCTATCATCTGCCTTTCCGTATCTTTTCCTCAGCTTTCAAAAACATAAAGTTATAAAAAAGAAACCCCTTTGGGTGGTAGCTAAGTAAATGCTTCTCGCTGTTTTGTTGGAAGGGCTATATCAGGTTCGGATTCAGTAAGAGGAGAGACAGCTATCCACCATGTCTTCAGACACTCGTTCCAAGCTTGGAGGATTCCACTGCGTATTTCAAAATGCATGATAATACGAATTACTTAATGCTAAAACAACTTTTACCTAGTACTTATATTATCTTAAGAGCTACATTCTGCACTATTATATCTGGAAATTTATTTCAAAATGTCAAATTCTATCTTGGTGTATATTATAAACAGTAAACTTTCCATCAATACCATCGGTGCCAAGTCCTTGTCCACCCTTCGTGCAAGAACCCTCTGACAAGGGTATAAGAACATGAAACAAAATAAGTGGTGATGACTAAAGATTGTGGATATATTATTCAGTGGAAAGATAAACTGAGTTTTATACAAAAATCATCAGAGATTTGCTTGGATATTCCTTGTAGGTTCATTCGATATTCACGGACCAAACACTGATCAAGTGTCCGTAAACTACCTTCTTGTATCTGGACCTGTTAATGTTAGTAGTTTAGGTCATAATGGAATGATTTTGGAAGAGAAAACCAGGCAGATTACAAAAGCTCAAGAGACTCGCAGATCACAAGGCAACCTTCAAGCTCAACGGTGATGCTTCTTTTAAGTCTTCTTAGAGTGGGAATTGCACGATGAACCATTTGTTCCAGCAGCTTCCCTTTCATGAGGCAAATGGCAGTCTCAAATCATGATGACAAATTTTGCTGGAAAAAAGATAATTAGAGTTAAATAGCCTCTCTTTTTTTCATTCTTCCCCTGGGATGGGTTTTTTGGAGGGATCCCGGGGGGGATGATGGCCTTTCCAGGACTCAGCAAGCTGCATTTCAATGGGCAGTACTTGGGCTTGCTAATGGGTTTTCCAAGATAACAGTTGACAGGACCATCACTTTGTTGAGTCCTTCACAAGGAAAAACAAGGGATCGATGCTGGCAAATCCTCAAGATTTCACAACCCCAAAAAGTTTTAAATCAGTTTATACCCATGCATAAAGAAGACATTTTCTCAATGATCAAAAGGTTCACATATTTTTTAAAAATGAACGTCTTTGCGTAGTCAATTTTCAGTAAGATTAGTTAGAAAGATGAGATGACTAGAGAAGAAGTAAGAAGATCCAATGGCTAGGTTAGTGATCAGATCCAGTAACATGAGAAGAATAAAGAAATCCAACGGTAGAAGAAAAATTGGATACCAATTTGATTAATTTTCTAACTAGTCACGAAACAACTCAGTAATTACAGTTTGAGATTTTCATTATTAGGCAAAACGGCGAGGGCGGAGATTTTAAGGATTTGGGATAAAACTACCCTGTCCGATGGTCCATTAAGTTGGTGCTAGGCATTGTAATTTATCTATATCTTTAAAAAAATTAAATTTTTATTATATATATTTTTGAATTGTTTTGATTTACTGGTATTAAAAATAAATTTTAAAAAATAAAAAAATTATTTTGATTTATTTTTTAATAAAAAACATTTAAAAAAACAATATTTAAAACACTTATACACCAAATATATGTTTAGTACTATGTAATTAGTTATTGAGGTTAAAATTTAAAAAATAAATTTTAAAAAAATTATAAACTATAATTTTTTTAATAAAATTTTTTTAAAGAGAATTTCCAATAAAACTCATACAAAATTACAACAAGTATTGATTATCTAAACATTTTTAAAATTATAGTCAAAACAGAATATAATTTTAACCATACCACACCACTCTTGAACACTTTCCAAAAACAAAATAAAGAAAAAAATGAAGTCATGTCAATCGAGAAGAGATACCATATTAACGAAGGAGCAATTAACCAGTTAGTCAGTACCTTTGTTTCATGGTGACATGTTATTTTCAACTGCAAATCTCTAAAACGTAGCGCCATATCATCATCACGGTTATTTCGTCTCCATGGATCCAGCTTTCTCATCTCCGTCTTCTTTTTCCATATAACCAAACCATCTCCCTTTCTTCATCACCGTTTTTTTTTTTCCTGAAATTTTATACCTCGTATCTTTTCTATTTTTACCAGAATTAATGGCCAGAAGCTCACTCAAGGTTTTGGTTACTGGTGCTGCTGGTAACATTTTTTATTACTCTTGTCATAGCATTTTCTTTCTGATAGCCTTTACTTCTAAGAACACGTGGACAAAGTTTTGAGTTTCTTTAACATGCGATTCCAAAACAAATGGAGAAAGGGAACCCACAAAACCACTTGGAAAGATTGCTTGGTGGATGTTTTCTTCAGACTGTGGAGATCTTTATACTTATTGCATTCTTAATAATTAATGGGCCTTGTCTTGTACTTTTTTGCCTTGTTATGGAGGTGTTTGTGTAGATTCTTTCTTTCATTCATCATACTATATATTTAAGCATATCTTGGAAGGAAGGATTGCTCTATCTTCATTTCAACAGGAAACCTGTTGTTCTAGAGAGATGGATCATGCTGTATTGCTTCAGAAAATTCTTGTTGTTTCATTTATTGTTGCTCTTTTTTGGAAGATAATTAGATATATGTGCAACCTCCTTAATGTAGAAAAAGAACCCGTGAGGGTTCTTGTAACTGGTGCTGCAGGCAAGGCTCGAATATTAAATATTTCATTTGGATTTTATTTTATTCAATTTATTATCCTTCTTTTGTCATTAGTTAAAATTTTGTAGCAATCTTACTTTACAATTGATTCTCTGGACATTCAGCCTTTTTTTAGGCCAAGATGGCTGTAAAATCCACGTATCATCTTTGGAACATTCTTACTTTTTCTGCATAGTTAGATCATACAAGTAATTCTAGTTTAAATTGCCTGTGCGAATCTTTCTGTGGTAGAAATCCATCGCTATTCCCCCCCCTCCCCATTAATTTTGAAGTCTCACACTAGTTTCATCTCACAGGGCAAATAGGCTATGCTATTGTTCCAATGATTGCCAGAGGTGTCATGCTAGGCCCTGATCAGCCTGTAATTCTTCACCTGCTTGATATTGAACCTGCAGCTGAGGCCTTGAATGGGGTCAAAATGGAATTGATTGATGCTGCCTTTCCTCTGCTCAAGGGTACCATAACTTGTAATTCTGGTGGAAGTTAAGGTGTATTTTTTCAATTCTCTTTGAGATTTCATAAATTTTGTATTGTATCTTGCTCAACAGGAGTTATAGCTACTACGGATCCAATTGAGGCTTGCATGGGTGTCAACATTGCAGTCATGGTCGGTGGCTTTCCTCGGAAGGAAGGTATGGAGAGGAAGGATGTGATGTCTAAAAACGTGTCAATCTACAAGGCTCAGGCTTCAGCCTTGGAGAAGCATGCTGCTGAAGATTGCAAGGTGGGAAAGCCTTTGAATAGCCCCGTGGGCTGTAGATTCTTGTTTTTTTTTTTTTTTTTTTTGGAGGGGGTTTCAATTCTACGTTATATATTTAAGGAGTTTGAGATGGCATTGACCTTAGGAAGAAATAGGTGTTAGACAGTGACGCCTGACTCTCCTGCGTTGACACATTTCGTTG
The DNA here is from genome assembly GCA_018804465.1 of Populus tomentosa. Lineage (NCBI taxonomy): Eukaryota > Viridiplantae > Streptophyta > Magnoliopsida > Malpighiales > Salicaceae > Populus > Populus tomentosa. The sequence goes on from CM031971.1 coordinate 10,286,002, forward strand.
CTTTTGTTTTGCAGGTGCTAGTAATCGCCAACCCAGCTAACACCAATGCACTCATCCTGAAAGAATTTGCTCCTTCAATCCCAGGGAAAAACATCACATGTCTTACGCGACTTGATCATAACAGAGCATTAGGCCAAATATCTGAGAGCCTAGATGTACAAGTTTGTGATGTGAAGAATGTCATCATCTGGGGAAACCATTCTTCAACTCAGTATCCAGATGTCAACCACGCGACTGTACAGACCAGCAGCGGGGAGAAGCCTGTCAGAGAACTTGTCTCTGATGATAAATGGTAATAAAATACCAAGTTTATACCCTCTTTAATATTCTTGTATCATTTCCATACGCTCCAAATATTGTCAGATCATTGTATTCTTTGGATATATATGCATCACCAACAAGTTTTCCTTGTATTAGGTTAAATGCTGAGTTCATCACCACCGTGCAGCAGCGTGGTGCAGCCATTATCAAAGCTAGAAAACTATCGAGTGCATTGTCTGCTGCCAGCGCTGCTTGTGATCACATACGCGATTGGGTTCTTGGGACACCCGAGGTTGATTCTCTTACTCGGATATTTCTTGATCTTAGAAAATTTATAGTGAATTCACATCTGGAAATTGATGTTTTTTTTTTCCAGGAAATTATAATCGGCCAGTGGTCCCTTTTGGCTAATTTAACTTGTTTCTCCTTGTATGTTGTTTTCAGGGAACATGGGTTTCCATGGGGGTATATTCTGATGGATCTTATGGGATTCAACCTGGCCTTGTATACTCTTTCCCGGTTACCTGCAAGAAGGGCAAATGGTCCATTGTGCAGGGTAATCTCTACTTCCTTTTACTTTCTCCTATTTGTTTCACGCTTTGTATGGATCATTCTGTCAACATCTTCTGTGAAATGATCTAAACTCTTAAGTTACAAATAGTAAATTTAATTTTTAGAGAGGAACAATTAAAATCATCCCATTCATATCTCATTAGAGACTGAGTCCTCTGGTCATGACGATGTCAGGACTCAAGATTGACGAGTTCTCGAGGGCGAAGATGGATGCAACAGCGAAAGAGCTTGTGGAGGAGAAATCGTTGGCCTATTCATGTCTCAACTGATCATTTGTACGAGGAGAATAATGAAGGAGATCACTCTTAACTTACCTATGAAGAATAAAGAGAATGCCCTCTTGCGTTGTAATTTCAGATGATGGATGAGATACTTCAGTGCCTCTTATCCTACTAGTTGTGTTCTGTTCTTTTATATACTTGATTCAATGTCTAAATTTATCCTCTTAACATAGTATTGTATTATTATTATTACATTATTGTGGAAAGAAGGCCACGATAATCCATTACAAAGACCAAAATAAAATCATGTACAAGATCAGTGGATCTGTGATTCAAGGACATAAGCTTTCTCTACTGGTCTCTCTCTAGCATTTTATTCTGCGTTCTGTTTGGTTCAGTGTTTTATTATTTGATCTGCAACGATGACGAAGGATGCAGCCAGGATTCTGCACACTGGAGCTACTGCTAATCTCTGCTTCGCTTATGAATTGCAGTTTTTCAATGGCCTGATTGATTGCTGAGAAAAACGTAGGGAGCAAGAATGATAAATTTATCTTTCTATTCCTGATTTTAATCCATTCTTAACCTAGATTTAGATATGATCATCGAAATCTCCAAGGCATCCTGAAGAAATTTAAAATTACTTTTCTTTTCAAACTTATTTGGTCCGGTAATTATTGAAGGAAAAATTTTCAGCTTCAGAACTATCAATTTTCTGGGACAGGGCAAGTGGGCTATGCTCTTGTTCCAATGGTTGCAAGAGGGCTCACGTTAGGCCCAGATCAGCCTGTAATTCTGCACTTGCTCGGTCGATCTGCCGGGTCCTTGAAAGGGGTGGAAATGGAACTGATTAGTAGATGTTTGCCACCTTTACTGTTGTGTTCTAATCAGATTTTCTAACAAAATTCTTTCCCTTAAGGTGGTAAACACACTTAACAAGATACTAAAATGCTCTTGCATGTTGGGTAGCCGGGGTTTTAAAAAGCATCTAAACTCATCCTCGGCTAGATTTGCTTTCGTTTAGGGAATCCTTAAAATACACAACTTAGATGTCCCACTTTACAACGCGGGCCAGACTGAAATCTCTTTTCAACATGAAAAAAATATATTTAGTACTGCTAGCATGTTTAAAAAATAATTATTATTGTGTCATAAACTTAATTAAATTTAATAAATTAATAAATTAAATTTTTTTAAAAAAACAATCATAATAACACGGAAAAGAAAATACTCATAAAAAAAAATTGATGCTCTATTACTAAATAATATTAAAAAATGAAATTATAAAAAAAAATAAAAAAAGAAAAAAAGCAAATCAAGCCAACCGAAATTAGCATGTCAAACCTATAATTCTGAACATAATACTAGGATAAATTTGTATAAAACAAATAAAAAAAATATGATGTCTATTTCCCAACAATTCAAAAGTAGAAGGATAAAAAAAAAAAAGAACAAAAAAGAACACCAACAAAACCCATAACCTATGAAATCCAATTCTTAAATTAACCGAATGTTGAGAGATAAAACTGAAATATACTCTATCTTAAGAAAACAACCTAAAAAGAGACCTCGAGTCCATCCAGGCTAACTCGTCAAACCGACAATCTATGTCATGAGACCGAAGTAACCTTATAGAAAGGAAAGCAAAGAAAATCACGAAGCTTAATTTCCAACAAAACCAATATTGAAAGATGTAATTGAAAAAAAATTAATGTAAAAAAAGATCTAAAAAAAGAACCGAAACCAACCGAGTTCAACTTTCACACTCATAACCTAAGTCATAAGACCAGGATTGTGATGTTTTGTATTAGAAAGATAGGAAATGGCAACAAAGCCCTTGGAGGCTTAAAGAGAGGGTATAAATGATTGAAGGGTAGTGTGGTAATTGACCAATAGTTGATAAATATAAATAAGAAAAGAAAAAAAAAAGAATGATCTGATTTTGAGAGAAAGAGAGCTACGGGAGAGAAAGGGAGGAAGAAGAAGAAGAAGAGAAAAGAAGGGAAAATAAGGGGAAAAGGAGAAGAGAAGTAGAGGAAATAAGTAAAAAGGTAAGATTTATGGTTTTAAGTGTATAATATGTTAAATTTCAGTTTTGATCAATTGTAGAGTTTTGAAATTTGTATTTTGAGTTAATTGATGAATTAATTTGAAGGTTAGGAGTTGATTATTGTGGGTATTTGATTAATTAGTTGATTTTGAGAGATTGAATTGAAGGATAATGATTTTGAGTTATGATTTTGTTTAAATGGTGAAATTGTGTTAGAAATCAGGGGATAACAGTAGGTAAATCTGTTGAAATTCTGGGTTTGAGGTTGAAGATGACGAAAATTCAGTTTGGTCCCTCAATTTGTGGAAATTGCAGTTTAGTCCCCCAACTTTGGAAATTTTACAGATTGGTCCCTGGGGTAGAAATTGAGGTTCTGAACAGAACTGAGGATGATTTAAGGACAAAATTTCAGTATAATTAAGAATATATGATATTTTTCAGTTTGGTCCTCCAATTTGACAAATTACGATTTGACCCTTAATATTTTGATAAAATCACATTTTGGACCTTGGGGCATAATTCTAGATTCTGGACAAAGATAAGGACGAATTATGGATAAATTTCAGTATGGTTATGTTTTTACAATTTGGCCCTCCAATTTTGGTAAAATTACGTTTTGGTCCCTGTTTTGGAAAATTATCGTTTTAGTCCCTAAAACTAGGAGACTAAGCCTGGTTTCCTTTTATGCATTGGAATATTTTATTTGTGTTGTTTTGAGTTGCTTTTGAGTATATTTTATATATTTATTGTAGGTTCTCCTAACGATCCTTAATAGGATTTTCGGGTATTTCGTCCGACATTCCTTTTAGTTCTGTATTTTTCGGGTGAGTGGAATAATCTTTAATATGCATATAATATAAATAAATATGTATGTTGATTATATAATGAGTACAACTATTGAATATTTATATATGTTGTTTTATTTTCCGAGTACTCATTTATTCTTGAATTTGCAGTCGCAATCTGTCAAAGTAAATTCTATTTGATATGATATACGTTTCTTTGATTATTATGTGAATATCTATTATGCCTTGATATGGACTTGTCAGTAACTCCATGCTAACGGAGAGTAGTTAGCCTGTGTGCACATAGTATTCTGTATACCTAGCTGGTGAGAGAGGCATCAGCCTGTGGCGATTGATCATCCCACAGTGGTCACCGACGGGTGTCATCTGGTCACCGACGGGTGTCATCTGGTCACCTACGGGTGTCATCTGGTCACCTTCGGGTGTCATCTGATCTCTGACATGTAATCCACTACGTTATGATAATATGCTACGTTATGATAATATGTTTAGTAAGTATATGTATATGTATATCAAGATAAATCATCTTGCAAATAATATCTGAAATATATGAAATGTATATTAAATGTTATTCCCCTCACTGAGTTGGTTGAACTCACCTCTCATTTTTAATATTATTTCAGGTTCTTAGTTTCTGGGACTTTGTTGAGTGTTTCCGCTTCTTCAGTTCTGGTCGGTATGCCTTGCTTGTTCGCGAGGCTTTCCTTTCAGTTTCGATTTGATATCTTAGACGCTCCACTATTATCTTGATTTGATTAAATTTGGATTTTGACAATGTAATGAGTATTATGAATTATTATTATTTTTGTTTTAATAACTATCATTTGGTTTTATCAGTTTTGAATAATACGATATTTCTGAATATTATGAGCCGCTGCGTATTTTTGAACAAATTGTTCTTTTGATATGTCCGTTCGGAGGCTTAGCGCAGGCGGGATGTCCTTTTGGCACCGCTCCTGCGTTGCCGGTCACGGACCCGGGATTCGGGTCGTGACAAAGGTGGTATCAGAGCATGGTTTTATTAAAACCTCGTAATCTATTTTATTTATTTATTATTCAAAATTTCGTAATAAGTGGAGCATTAGGATCCGTATCGTTTTGTTTGTTGTTTTTAAAATTTTGAATTCTCATCAAGCATGTCTTCTTCCTTGTTATAAATATGCATTTTTTTTTTTAATTTTTTTTAGAAATATACCGAGGGCTAAACATGTAATTAATACCGATGATCAAGAGGACATTCCTATCGCTCAACTTAGGAAGGAGAGGCGCAAAAAGAGAGTTAGAAACCCTTCGCCTCAACCAATTGAAGCAGAAGTTCAGGATGAGGTTGAATTTGAGGGGGACTATGGTCTGGATGTTGGTAAGAATCAGGAGCAGGAATCCCATGATAGGGTTTCTTATACTGATAGTGCTTTGGATAAAATTGGGCAAGCCATGCAGACCCTGGCTGACCTTTTAGTTGAGAGAGAAAAGGAGAAGGATAAGAATGCATCTTCGACTTCCCATACTGTGAATGGGATGAAAGTGCCATTGTCAGAGTTCCTTAAGTTGGCACCTCCTACCTTTAAGGGTGTAGATAACTCTGAGGATCCACAACAGTTTTTAGATGCAGTGTGGCGTAGGTGTGAGGCCATGGGGTGCACGGATCATCGTGCAGTGACTTTAGCATCTTTTAGGCTAGAAGGCGAGGTGGCTGTGAACTGGTATGAGTCCAAAAGAGGTGAAAGGGCAGATAGTTCTCCACCGATGGAGTGGAAGGAATTTTCTGAGATATTTTTGGAGCGTTTTCTACCTGAAAGTGTGAGGGAAGCTAGATCATACGAGTTTGAGAAGTTGGTTCAGGGTAACTTGACTGTGACAGAGTATGAAGTGGAATTCACGCGGTTGTCCAGGTTTGCTGGGTATTTGGTACCAACCGAGGAGAGGAAGATCAAGAGGTTTATTCGGGGTCTTAATAGCTACCTATTCAAAGCTATTGGGGCTCATGAGTTTAAGACGTACTCGGCCGTAGTGGATCGTGCCCGAGCTATTGAGGCACGAGAGTTAGAGGATGAATTATCAGTGAGTTCGGTCAAGAGGCCCAAGGTGGCAAATCAGTTCCCTTTTCATCAGCGGTCTGATACAGGTCCTAACAGAGAACAGGGAGGCCAACAGTATCCTCATCGTTTCGATAATCTCGGTAAGTATTCAAACTTTTCTATTAAGTTTCGAGGACGAAACTTTTATAAGGTGGGGAGATTGTGATGTTTTGTATTAGAAAGATAGGAAATGGCAACAAAGCCCTTGGAGGCTTAAAGAGAGGGTATAAATGATTGAAGGGTAGTGTGGTAATTGACCAATAGTTGATAAATATAAATAAGAAAAGAAAAAAAAAAGAATGATCTGATTTTGAGAGAAAGAGAGCTACGGGAGAGAAAGGGAGGAAGAAGAAGAAGAAGAGAAAAGAAGGGAAAATAAGGGGAAAAGGAGAAGAGAAGTAGAGGAAATAAGTAAAAAGGTAAGATTTATGGTTTTAAGTGTATAATATGTTAAATTTCAGTTTTGATCAATTGTAGAGTTTTGAAATTTGTATTTTGAGTTAATTGATGAATTAATTTGAAGGTTAGGAGTTGATTATTGTGGGTATTTGATTAATTAGTTGATTTTGAGAGATTGAATTGAAGGATAATGATTTTGAGTTATGATTTTGTTTAAATGGTGAAATTGTGTTAGAAATCAGGGGATAACAGTAGGTAAATCTGTTGAAATTCTGGGTTTGAGGTTGAAGATGACGAAAATTCAGTTTGGTCCCTCAATTTGTGGAAATTGCAGTTTAGTCCCCCAACTTTGGAAATTTTACAGATTGGTCCCTGGGGTAGAAATTGAGGTTCTGAACAGAACTGAGGATGATTTAAGGACAAAATTTCAGTATAATTAAGAATATATGATATTTTTCAGTTTGGTCCTCCAATTTGACAAATTACGATTTGACCCTTAATATTTTGATAAAATCACATTTTGGACCTTGGGGCATAATTCTAGATTCTGGACAAAGATAAGGACGAATTATGGATAAATTTCAGTATGGTTATGTTTTTACAATTTGGCCCTCCAATTTTGGTAAAATTACGTTTTGGTCCCTGTTTTGGAAAATTATCGTTTTAGTCCCTAAAACTAGGAGACTAAGCCTGGTTTCCTTTTATGCATTGGAATATTTTATTTGTGTTGTTTTGAGTTGCTTTTGAGTATATTTTATATATTTATTGTAGGTTCTCCTAACGATCCTTAATAGGATTTTCGGGTATTTCGTCCGACATTCCTTTTAGTTCTGTATTTTTCGGGTGAGTGGAATAATCTTTAATATGCATATAATATAAATAAATATGTATGTTGATTATATAATGAGTACAACTATTGAATATTTATATATGTTGTTTTATTTTCCGAGTACTCATTTATTCTTGAATTTGCAGTCGCAATCTGTCAAAGTAAATTCTATTTGATATGATATACGTTTCTTTGATTATTATGTGAATATCTATTATGCCTTGATATGGACTTGTCAGTAACTCCATGCTAACGGAGAGTAGTTAGCCTGTGTGCACATAGTATTCTGTATACCTAGCTGGTGAGAGAGGCATCAGCCTGTGGCGATTGATCATCCCACAGTGGTCACCGACGGGTGTCATCTGGTCACCTACGGGTGTCATCTGGTCACCTTCGGGTGTCATCTGATCTCTGACATGTAATCCACTACGTTATGATAATATGCTACGTTATGATAATATGTTTAGTAAGTATATGTATATGTATATCAAGATAAATCATCTTGCAAATAATATCTGAAATATATGAAATGTATATTAAATGTTATTCCCCTCACTGAGTTGGTTGAACTCACCTCTCATTTTTAATATTATTTCAGGTTCTTAGTTTCTGGGACTTTGTTGAGTGTTTCCGCTTCTTCAGTTCTGGTCGGTATGCCTTGCTTGTTCGCGAGGCTTTCCTTTCAGTTTCGATTTGATATCTTAGACGCTCCACTATTATCTTGATTTGATTAAATTTGGATTTTGACAATGTAATGAGTATTATGAATTATTATTATTTTTGTTTTAATAACTATCATTTGGTTTTATCAGTTTTGAATAATACGATATTTCTGAATATTATGAGCCGCTGCGTATTTTTGAACAAATTGTTCTTTTGATATGTCCGTTCGGAGGCTTAGCGCAGGCGGGATGTCCTTTTGGCACCGCTCCTGCGTTGCCGGTCACGGACCCGGGATTCGGGTCGTGACAAGGATCATCTTATAAAAAAAAAAAATCACAATGCCCAATTCTTAACCAATCTAACATTGAAGGATAAAATTGAAAAATAAATTAAATTTAAAAAAATGACCTGAACAAAAATAACAAAAAAAATAAGGACCAGATTTGACATAAAAACAAAATGACAAGACATCTTTTTTTTTTTTTTTTCAGATCAATGCTAATCTTAAGGAGAGGAGCGAGAAGAGAGAGAGGAGAAGAAATTTTTTTTTGTTGAAGCCTCATTGTCACTTCTCGATCGACACGTGTTTCCTCACTATAAAGGTTGTGCTACTTCCAACGCTACCAAGAAAAGTAGTGTCCGGAAGCCATACATGGCGACTCCCTTCACCCATTAATGTGTGTATTGCATTCACTAGCCAAGTTGCCCTTGTCCATTGACTTCAACCCACCATATTTGTTTTAATCTTAATTTTGGTCTTTTAAAACTTATTGTTTTACATTAATATAATTTTATTTTATTTTTTTAAATTGAGCAATAACTAAGTCCCTGTTTATTTACAGGAAAGTAGTTTTCTTTGAAAAGTGGTTTCCTTGAAAAGTGAATTCCGTTCAAAATAAAAGTAAAACACTTTCCTAAAAATAAAGCCAAATTTTTCTTTGACAGTAAAGTGTTTTTCGTTGATCGAAAAGTGTTTTTTGTTGACCAACTTTCTTAATGGCAAACAAATACATAAAAGTTTAGAAATTAGTTTACCAGAAATCACTTTACAGAAAATAAACATATTCTAAGCTCCAAAATGTTTCCTTGATATTGTGAGATAGGCAACCAAAACAAACTACTAAATTAAAAATCGAGCACCATAAAATTTGTACCAAGTAAAATCCCAAACAAAACCAATGTGAAAGGATCTAATTAAAAAAATGATAGTGAAAAAAAAAGAACATGAATTCATCACTTGACTGTTCAAATATGTCCATAATGTTAGGGAAAAAAAAGAACAAACATTTGTTTAAGCTTTAAATTTGGTCCTCAAAACTCTAATTTTTTTAAATCAATGAAAATTAAATTTTATTTTATCAAACTGAATATTAACAACCGATGAAATATTTTATTAACGCCACAAAATCCCTATACACATGAATAAAATATAAATCACCAAGACCAATTCTAAATAAACGTAATAATATTAAAGGATGCAGTCAGGATTTTGGTTACTGGGGCTGCAGGTAATCTCCGATTTTATTAATCTTTTTTATTATTGTCGAGAAAGATTTAGGGAGGAGAAAACAACATCAAAATCATTCTTCATAATGTTTTTCTCATAATTTTCTTAATCCTTGTCCATTCTTACCAAAACAATCATAAATAAATTTTTAATTTTTTCTTTTCTTTTTTTATCTGAAAATTAGTTATGAAAACCAAATCGATGGAATAAGAAACGTAAAGTTGAACTTCCGAATTATCAATTCGGCTATTTTCCTGGACAGGGCAAATAGGCTATGCTCTTGCCCCAATAATTGCAAGAGGAATCATGTTAGGGCCAGATCAGTCCGTAATCCTGCACTTACTTGACATTCAACCTGTTGCCGAGTCCTTGAAGGGGTTAGAATGGAACTAATAGATGCTGCCTTCCCTCTTCTCCAAGGTATAGCTCTTGATTTTGAGGGTTAGTTTGATGTAGATTTCACCAGCTGCTGCCGTCAAATGCTTGGCATGAGTGTATTGCATTTGTGGTTCCATAGGTATTCTCGCTACAACGGATGTCAACGAAGCTTGTAGAGGTGTTAACATTGCTGTTATGGTCGGTGGGTTTCCCTGTAAGGAAGGAATGGAAAGGAGAGATGTGATGCATAAAAACGTACCAATCTTCAAGGCTCAAGCTTCAGCTTTAGAGCAACACGCTGCTCCTGATTGCAAGGTTAAGATAAGCAAGGAATTGACTTCAGTCAATTTGATGTCATTGTAATCGAAAGGTGATGTTTTTTACTGCTTTTCTTTGCAGATCCTGGTGGTTCCAATCCTGCAAACACTAATGCACTCATTTTGAAAGAATTCGCCACTTCAATCCCAGTCAAGAACATCACATGTCTTACTAGACTTGACCATAATCGAGCCTTGTCACATCTCCGAGAGGCTAAATGTTGACGTTAGAGATGTAAAGAATGTAATCATATGGGGAAATCATTCTTCAACCCAATATCCAGATGCCAATTATGCCACTGCCGCCACCGACAGCGGAGAGAAGTCTGTCAGAGAACTTGTTGCTGATGATCATTGGTAGGCCGAAGTTCCTCGCCTGCCCTGTTCTCGTTTCGTCGAGGACGTATAAACTTTGTTGAAATACATGTTTTGAAATCATCCTATATTCGCATTCTACTCGATTACCTACAGGCGATATGTGGTCTAATGTTTTTACAGGATAGATTCTGAGTACATCAATTCAGTGCGGGAACGTGGTTCTGAAATCATCAGAGCCCGGAAACTGTCAAGCGCATTACGAGGATCTTACCCTATATACATACATACATACATATATATGTATGTATGTATATATTTTCAATAATAGCTCAAATTAGCTTGGATCTCCTGAGTTTTATAATACCATTTACCACTGTAATGTGGCTGCATAACTCAGGCTACAGAACTCCTTGTCATTTCAGGCATGAGTGATGTTCAAAAGAATGTCAAGTCATTCTGTACTGGTTGTTGAAACCTTATTCTTTTAATGGCAGGTCTCAAGATTAATGAGTTCTCAAGAGAGAAGATGGATACAAGTATGAAAGCACTAACTAGAGAAGAGTCATTGGCTTGTTCATGTCTCAATCAAACATAAATGCACTCTTCTTTCTGCATTTGTTTTTGCGGGTTTTCCAATTTTTTAAAAAATTTATTTTTATTTTTAAATAATTAATATTAAAAATAAATTTTAAAAAATAATCCCTACTCTTATGAATTTTTTTTCTTCAGCAACACGAAGCTCACAATTAATTTATAATAATCTAATGGAAAGGATTATTTTTATTATGCAGCAAAGATGTTGGTTTGAAAGTGTAATTATGATTATTTTTAAAAGTGATTTTTATTTAGAAATACATTAAAATTATATATTTTTTATTTTTTAAAAATTATTTTTGATATCAATATATCAAAATAATATGAAAATATTAAAATTATTAATTTAAAATAAATAATAATAAATTTTTAATTTTTTTAAAAAATATTTTTAAAATACAAAAATAAACAAGCAATAATATACATTATTATCATAGAGTTTATGTTAAAAAAAAAAAAAATCGAGCTGCTTATTATTCCCGTGGGTGCTGTGGTGTACAGTGAAACAAATTGCTGCGCCCTAATGAAACACCAAAATTTTCTAGGTGTTGGGTCAAATGATAAGTGAATATTTTTCTCAGAGAAAAGGATGTGGAAAAAACAGAGAATATAATAAGATATAGATAGTATGAAGTGAATGGCTCAATTTATTCTTATATAGCCAAACAAGTCTGTAATCCATCTTTACATTTTAAATTATATTTATTATGTTTTTGTATAATATCTATATTTTAATATGTTTTTTCATCAAGTTTTTCCATTTAATTTGACGAAGCTATGTTTTTCATTTCAACACTTCCTTGAATTATATAAGTGTAGATGATTCAATTCACCGTTGTATAATTGGATATGTTTTTTAATATGTATTTATATGTTTAATTGTGTATTTATTCTTTTATATATGTTATTTAATTCTTCAATATGTGTTTTAAAAATGTAACTGCTATATCTTAATTTAGATAAAAGAGATTTTTTAAAAGTATATTTTAAAAAATTAGATACTAAAACAAATTGATAGAAGTAAAAATATAAAAAATATTAATAATTTATTTATTTATAAAAGCATTTATATGGTTTAAAACTCCACGTCAAATATTTTTTTTTTCTTTTTTGGTAGAAGCTAGTTTGAAGGTGGTTAATAGAGCCATGAGCCATCTTCGTCTAAGGGTGTTTATATATGTGATAACAATTATTTTTTAAATTATTTTTTGTTAGTGAATATATTAAAATAATATATATTTTTTTATTTTTTAAAATTATTTTTAATAACAGTACATAAAAAAGATATGAAAAAAAATAAAAAAAATTAATTTAAAATAAAAAAAAATTTAATTTTTTTTTTAAAACACAAAAACAAATAAATTTTTAGAATGGAGGTTCTACAAGTAAAATAGCTATTGAACCTTTGATTTGTGAAGGGAGGATAAGTTTCATTTTTAATATAAAAAAAAAAATATGCATGTTTTTTCAATATATTTTTTTACATAAAAATCTAATTTTTAAATTGAAAAGTTGATGCATATATTAAATTAAATAAAACAAGAATACTTTAAGCTAATAAATAAATAAAGTTGTTTAAGTAAACTAAAGATTAAGCAAGAAAAATCAAGAAATAAATATAGATAAAGAAATTTGATTTTATAATATGAATCATATACCCAATAGTCTGTAATAACTTTTTTCCTTTTAGCTAATTTTTTATTTAATAAAAAAATAAAAAAAAGACATGCTTAAAAATAGTTGATAAAAATCAAGAAAAAAAATTTAAGTAATGCTACAAAAAACAAATACCTCTTAATATCATATAAAAATATTGAGATTTTATTTGTAAATTAAATATAAAATAAATTGTATAAAGTTAAAAAGGAATCATCATAAAAATTTGTTAAAAAGTGTAAAAAAAAGCTAATAAAAAAATGTCAATAAAAAATCACCGTTAAAAAATAAAATTTATAGAAAAATAAAAGGATAAAAAATCAATAAATAAATAAATGAAAACTCAGGTGAGCCTAATCTAAATGGCCCAACAAATCTAAACTTAAAAAGCTTAAATGAGTGGGACTGTCAGCCTAAGTAAGGTGTATAAACTGTTTTTTTTTTTCTTAAAAAAAATAAAATTGCAAGGGGTGATGACCTTTCATCAATCCAAAAAGTTTTTTAAAAGAAGAATAAGCATGTAATGTATTATCTTTTTTTTTTATCTCTAAATTTTAGCTATTATTGTGATTAACAATTTAAAGATAATATTATTTTTTATTTAAAAACTTATTTTTAACCTAAAAATTAACCAAAAACATTACATATACCTTAATAAACTTATATATAATCTCAAATAATTAAAAAACTAATAGAGAAATCCAAAATCAAATTGAACAAAAAATCTTTTTAAAATACTTTTGGCACCCAAAAATATTGTATTTTTTCCACATGTGTATTATTATTTAATAATAATAATAATAATAAGTTTTTATGTGTGTTTGAGATTGTAGTGTAGAGTATTTTTTAAAATAGATTTTTACTTGAAGCTATATTAAAATAAATATATTTTTATTTTTAGTTTTATTTTTATTTAGATTTAATATAAACATATCAAAACATTAAAAAATACTAAAAAAACAATCATTTATTATTTTTTCAAATATACTTTTAAAAAAGCATCCAAAAACATAAACAAAGTTACCCCGAGCACAATCTGTTTGTTATTAATCTTCAAAACACTCTAAATCCCAAAACCCCAAGCTAATTTCTCCCACACGGACAGTCTTGCACAGATGACTGGTCCTCCACCCGCTTGAGCAAACACTGCCTAGCCTCCACCGAGTATATTCTCAAACCCTAAACCCAGGGCTTTTACATAATCTCTTATACCCCCCCCCCCCCCAAAAAAAAAAAAATGGATGAAGGAATGCAGCAATTCCAACAAAGCTTAATCGAGCTCGAAAACGAAGCCGAGCATCTCCTATTAGCTCGAAATCAGGTACACTTTAAAACCTTAAAAAAATATCCTTTCCAATAATTCACTTTGTTTTATTTTTATTAGGTGATTGAAAATGATAAAGAGAGGAACGGAAACAGAGAAGCATTGACAGCTTTAAGGAAGAGAGCCAAGACTACAAAAACGAGCATAAAGTTTCCTTTTGAGTCGATAATGAAGGATATTGGGAAGTCGGGATCAAGGACTGCTCCTTTAGTGAAAGAAATTTGTGGGACTTGTGGTAATCATGACGAGAAAGAGAAAACCTGGATGATGTTTCCAGGAAGTGATGTTTTTGCTTGCATTCCATTTCATGCTGCTCACACTATCTTGGATAAAGGTATTTTTTTTAGTTTTTTTAATTAGAAAATATTGGGTTTTGATTGCAAGAGAATTACATGTTTATGATGGGTTTTAATTTGATGATTTGTCAATGTAGTGGAATTATTAATCGTGTTGGTTTAACGCGTGCAATATGTTTTGGGAGTTAAGTTTAAGGTTATTACGTGCCCCAGTAAAACTTGTTTTATCAAGTTTTTCGTTGGTTTAGTGTTTTTTATTTGTGCTCTTGTCTGATAAATTAGAGGTGCGAATAATTAAGTGGGTTTTCTTTGTCTTCTGGTTCTGTTTCTCTGCCGAGAACGCGAGGGACTTTAGGAACATATGGTTTGCTTGGCATTTAAATTGGATGTAGAAGACACCTGGGAGATCTTATTTTTTTGAGAACCTCGTATTTGAAGGTCTTATCTTGCCTATTCTCAATGAGGACTGATATGGTTTGTCCTATTGGACCAAAAGACAGGGCATTTTTCTGTTTCTGGAGTTAGTAGATTGAGAGTGAATCAATGCTAAAAGACGGGGCATTTTTCTGTTTCTGGAGTTAGTAGATTGAGAGTGAATTAATGCATTGCACCAATGCTCCTAGCTTGTTTTAGAACTTTGAACCCTATTTCAAGGAGGAACTATTGCTTCATGAGAAAAGGTTTATATGTAGACATTTGATCTGATGTACATGATTTTCCTTGTTCTTGAAAAACACGCATATTGTACTTGGACAAGTATGATTTGTGAAGTGTTCATCATGTGATGCTCTGCATAATGTGGATGGCTTATCTTCACTATATCAAACTACTTGATTTGTGAAGTGTTCATTCTGAGTTTTTTTTCTATTTTGAGAGAGAATATGCTAATTGTTGCAAGGTGTCTCAACAAACTATTATTTTCAGTTTTTTGTGCTTCATAGAGAAATTCTGTTGAAAACATGTTATGGTTAGCCTCATGCTTGAAACTTTGCATGTTAGATCTCAAATGACATTTAAAAGCTACCTTCGATTGATGAAGATTATGAAACTACGATTCCTGGAACATGATTGATCATTGATATAGACTCTTACCGTACTTTTCTTTCAGCAAATTTCAATGACAATTCCTTAATCTTGTGTTTGCTGTGGTGCAGATCAAGAACGGCTTGAATATGAAGCAAAAAAACTGCAAAGCTATGTAAAGGAAAAGACCCTTCTAATTTCAGAAAAAGGTGTGCTTGCTGACATGATTAGCCCGGGTGTGCTTAGGTCCTTAGTAACCTTAACAGACAAACCAAAGTAAACTAGGCTTGTCAACCTAACCTTGCCTGTTCAATAATGGTTTTGCAAATGCTGTGTGTTATCTCTCTCGTTTATCTTTCCATGTTCAGTTTCAGCTCGGACAATGATTGAGCTTTATTTCAAATTATGTGCCATTATTTGGAGTGTTCATATTTACCTTCAGTTAAATGGTATGGTGGCTTCCAGAATTGCTTTCTTATGAGTATTGTATCTTGCTAGGCCACCAACTGCCGCATTCATCTTAATATTGGATTAGATCTTGATGGTCCAGCTGGGAATATGCAGTTGTATATTTCATCCTAATTTCATTCTACTTAATTTCTTGTAATCAAGTAAATTATGAACATATTATATGCTTCAACATATGGACTATTACAAATGCATGGTGTATTGCTGTTGATACCTTTTTGCACGCGTAAGTGCCGATATTGCATCAAGATAGTTTAGGAAAAAACTATTTTTTCTGGTTTGGTCACTGAAGACGATACTTAATAGTTCTGATATTGAATACGTAATAACATTTTTGTTGATCTATAATGGCTGTGATGATGCCCCATATAGCTTATGTTAATCTATAAATGTTCCTCCTATAAGATGATAACGGGACCAAGCTATGGTGTTTATTTTTCTGGAGTTGCGTGTTTATCCAATAGGTTCATTTCCTGGTTCAGTGACAAAAGGATTGGTGAGAATAAAACTTGAAAGCAGCCAATTGCAGGATAAAACTCTCCCTTATTTCTCTCTCCGAAGGGACATCTTGTTAATTGCTTGTCATCCTATTATTATCACCCTGTTTGGGGTTAAAATTTATTTATTTTTACGTTAAATTATATATATATATATATATATATATATTTATGTTTTGTGTTAATTTTTAAAATTAAAAATATTATTTTAATAAATTAAAAAAAAAAAAAACAATTTTAAAACTAACTTCTACTGTAATTGTAATTTATTCTTGCTACGCGAATTGGATGTCAGAAAAGAAAGGTGTCAGGTTTGGGACCATATGACTTTTAAGACTTCACATGGCAGCTGTACGAAAATTGGTAACCCCCTCGTTTACCTTCTTTTCTTTTTTTCTCTCTCTTTTATTTTTTTGTTTTGTCTCTTCTCATCGAGTACACTGACATGACCCTGACTTATCAACAACGAAGTACTGTACAAATCTGTGCCAACCTCCTTCTATCTGTACCCTGCAAGACGAGCCTATATCTAGGGCATTTCAGATGCTCAAATGCTGGATTTGTGATTAATTGCTCCATGTCTTGATAATTCTGGAATTTGGAAATTGAATCTTGATTATTCAGCTTCAGTTTGACACTTAATGACGACAGTTTGGTTTTGGGGATACATGTTAGCATCCATCTCTTCCTTTGTGCCTTGCCTCGAGGGCTTCCGGGATAGAAATCTTGAACTTCCAAGGACAGAGATGCAGTTCCAGTCTTGAGAGCAGGTGTGGCATCCGCCTGATTTAATGATATCTTCGAGTTTTCCTCCTATAATTCCATTTTAGGATGGAACCTAACTGGATATTGGTGAACTTTTGTGGGATCTTATGTTAGTGTATATATTCGATTAATTACATGTCATGCCAGTTTTATTTATGTAAAAAAATAACTTTATTGTTAATGAGGATATTTTGTTTAATATTTATTTTTGAATGATTAATAAGTTTAGAATAAAGATCAATTTATTAGAAAAAAAAAATATGGTGCAAATAAAATTATAAAGTTACTCTTATTATAAAAATTTGTATTGCATCATATCATTGTTTCTAAGGTATACTTTAGTTATCATCTTGGAAAAGAAAAGACAGATAATAGTGATAGAAGGGACATGTTTTTTTGTCCTTCATGTTTTGAAAATATAAAAATTCATTCTAAAATATTCCGAAGATATTTATTTCATGTCTTTATCTCTTCAACTAAACAAGTTTTTGTCTCTATTATTTTCGTCTTTTTTATTCTATAATAGTAATAAACACTATGTAAATGTTTTTAGTCAATACTTTATTAAAATCAAACATTAATTAAAGTCATTAAAATTGATATATATTATGTTATTTTTTTAAAATGAAAAAAATATTCTTATAAGACAAAGCATGAGTGATGTTTAGAATTAATTTGTAGGTGTTTGTCAAATGATATGGACACTGAATTGATCCGCATGAAGATTTTTTATGGAGAGATTATATGTGTCTATGTAAATACTCACATGATAGTGGCGTGCATAATTTTTGAACTTGAGATCACTAAGTTATTTTATATAGAAAATGCTATGTTTTGATCTTAAATACATGTTATCTTAATTAAATGTAACAAATGAATAAATATTGGATATACCATAAATATATGAAGGTATTTAAGTTATCAAAATAAGATTCATCATCTTAGGTGAATTAGAAAAAAAAAAAATTTACTTTTTCTCAAATAGTATTAATTGAGAAATTATTGTGTAAGGTGCAATGAAATTTGAAAGAGATTTCAAATTTTATTTAAAGAATCAATGACTATAGTATTGAGAACAAATATGATTTAATATAACAGATACACTGCAAATTTAAATGTCTAAATCAAAATATTATTGATGAAGATATAATAATTACACTAAAAAACTTATCATTAAAAGGTTAAATTAAATTATTTATGTTTTTTTTTTAATATTTGAGAGATCATGATACTTTGCTGGACGTTGCATTTAATTTTCAAATATAAATTAATAAATTTATTAAATTGATAATAAGTTAAATTTTTTAATTTATTTAATTATATTTTATTTAGGATTGTGATTTATATTTTGATCAATATATTAATAATCTAATGAGTCATGCACATTAAGACTCATTGGCAAAAAATTAAAATGTGATGATTAATCAAGGAAGATTTATATGAAACTAAATTCTAGAAATTGAATATTAGAATATCATTAAAATAGAATTACAATTCTAGACCTTGAAAATCAATCATAACCTAATTGTATAAACTTCTAAAACTATCATGGAACAATATATGTTATATTTTTCAGGAAGCAAAGTAATATTTTGCTATTAATAATGTTCTAGGTTTTCCATATAAATAACATGATATGTCTCATGTTTTACTGCACAGTAGAGATAAGAAAAAATTATAGCATTCAAGGCATAACAATCACTATCTCCTAACAGGGTTTTAAAAGATTTTTTATCTGGTAATTTGTGTGAATTATTGTTAGAGATCGAACAATTAAATAATTTGTGGTTTGCGGTAATTTATTATTGAAGAGTTGATCAAATCTCAAAAGAAAGATGTGATCTTCAAACACCTTAAGTGGTCTAACAAGATCCCTAGGCCTCTAAAAATTTAAAATTATTATTTTCCCTATATTTATATAAATGTTTTGACAAACCCAACTTTTTAGCACTTATTAAAATCTCATGTTCATTGTCCATGTATTAACGTAAACATAATTTATAACTATATTGATCTCATTCTTATTTCGTAGATAATGGGATAAGCATGAAATTCTTAGTCAAATAGTTGGTCTGCTATGGATTATCATTAAAAAAAAAAAAAATTGGTCTGATAAACTAATTACCAGTCATCAACCTAATTATGAATATAGCAACCTTTACTACACACCGTTTTACATGTACAAGCTGCGAATTCATGCCCAGAGACAGCAAAAGTAAGAAGATTCGTGGGAGTTACATATGCTTCTGTCTGTTAGTTTTTTACTCGCAGGGAACGGGTTCTGCTGTCCTTAACAGGAAATTTGGATTCATTACATAGCAGGCAAGCACAATTACCATATCATAAGTAAAACACGATTGCTGGTTAATCTCATGGACGGTGCTTGCATCAAGCTTTTAAAGAATACAACTGTGGTTCCTGGTAGGCCTCCATTGCTTCCCTTACCCATGCTGAGACGAAGTTGTCTCATATATGATGATGCTGGTCACAGTGACAGAACGAAACTAATTTCTCTTTTTTTGATTGAAAGAAGTGGTGATTTGTGTTAGCATAAACGCCTTCGTTGTCTTTTTCTAGATAATGATAGCACACGTTGCTATCATTTGTCCTCTTGGTTTAAGTTTAGAAAGAT
This sequence comes from Populus tomentosa, assembly GCA_018804465.1. Classification (NCBI taxonomy): domain Eukaryota; kingdom Viridiplantae; phylum Streptophyta; class Magnoliopsida; order Malpighiales; family Salicaceae; genus Populus; species Populus tomentosa. The sequence goes on from CM031971.1 coordinate 10,305,657, forward strand.
AATCCATGCCCAAACCGACAAAAAAAAACAAACTTCTCAGTCTCCACATGGATTTGAATAATAAATGATAGAGAGTAAACCTCCTTTCATCACCTGAGTGAGAAATATATAAGGATGTTATATGTTGTAGATTATTATTCGTTCATTTCTTTGTGTTTGAGGGGTTTTAAGACATTTCATGTTATATACTGTAGATCTTCGACAACATAACGTCCATTTTGTTGAACAGGCCAGCAAGTCTACTAGACTCCATAGCTTTCTGCAGAGATAATAACCTGAAATTACAGAAAACAAATTGCCAAATTAGAAAGATAAGAGAGAAGCAATTAGGATCTGAAAAGCGGTCATGGATGACATATATGGACCTTCAGAAGGACAGCAAATGGATATAATATGAAAACCTTAAAAGTTTTGATTTTTTTTCCCTAAAATTAGCATAGTAACCTAAATTTTTTGGCTAAATAACATGACTTAAAAAAGTTTTGGTGAATTAACACATTTTTACCTTAACGTACTTCTGAAACGTGACATTTCTAAATATCATTTTTTCTAAATGTGGCAAGATAGTTGTCAGGTTTTAGAAGCATGATAACTTAACAAATCACATTTCAAAAGTGTGACATGTCGAGAAATTTAAATTTCATACCAGATCAAAGAACATATACAAAAACAACTTCTCTCTCTCTAAAAATCAATTTCCACAACCCTCCTCTCTCTAAAAAAACCCACCAATCACTGGTTTTTTTGCCTTTAAAACACCAAAAACTTGAACTCATCTTAGTCTACAAGTATCCTAAGATATATAATTTTCTCTTCAAGATCCGCCGCTTTCGCCACCTCAACACTTTCTAGTGCTACAAGCAAGTTAAACATACAAGATTTCTATTAAATATATGAGTTTAATATTTAATTTGTGCTTGGTTTAGTTGAAATAAAATTATTGTTTAGGATTTAAGTTGAATTTAGGGTGTTTTTAATTAATAATAAATTAGCTATGAAAATTTAGTTCATCCTATCCATCTTGCATTTAACCTTTTTATGAAAATAGTAAGGATATTATATCTTGATTTGAAAATTCTTGAGGAGGTTATTGAAAATAATGTGTTTACAATCATTTATACACAACATTTGCAAAGTTTCTTTCGATTTATTGCTTAACTAATGCATTTTTTTTATTGCAAGGTTATTGTAAAATAAAAGCTAAGAAGAAACCTAGAACCCCAGTTTCAAGTTCTTCTAATAAGAAGAAATATTGTACGTCATCCCTTAAAGAGACTCTAGTCCAACCCTCTAAGACTCAAAGGATAGAAGAAAAGGGCAAAGTGGATGGTTCATCTAAATCAGCAGCACAGTCTAGAAAAACTAACTGCTTTACTTTTCTCAGTGCTGAGATGGCTTACAGAAACAACTTCTCTAAGAAAAATGAACTAATTGAAAGTGAAGTTTTGGTAAGTGATCTTTCTGAATCCATATTTGCGTTTATAGAAGACATCTTTAAGAAAAGACAATTGGATAAACTAAATAAAAAAGCACCTACTCCACATGTTGAAATAGGTAGGGAGTTTTATACCAATCATGAGTCTTTCAATATTGATGACTATTCCATTACTTTCATTGTTAGAGGTCAAACTCTTGAGTTCTCTATTATTGTCGTTATAAAGTTATATGAGCTACCTGAAATTATAGATCCTGGCTTTTTCTATAATGTGCTAACAAACCTTTGGTCTATTGCAAGATATATTTAGCTGACAATTAAGAAAGCTCAATTCATGTATGCTACACTACTGATGTTCTTATCAACCTAGCCACTCATTTTATCGATGTCATGCGAAAAGCTACAATTGAAAAGAAAATAAGTCTACCTTTAAGAGGGTTGATAACTAGGATAGGAATCACAATGAAAATATCATTGCATGACAATGAGCTAACAATCAAGATGTATGGAAAGATCTCAGCTGTAACTGTTATCAAATTTGAAGTTGTGGTTAGTAGAAAGAGGTCAAATCTTCAACAATCTACCTCCTCTCAGTTCGAAACTCCTCAAACAACCATCTACTCTCTTTTATATTAGAATAATATTTACTAGTACTAGCAAACATGTTTAATAGTTTTACTGGTAAAAGAGAAAAAATGATTGATATAGTTGATAAGTTGCTAACATATATTCAATAAGAAATTAAATAGGTTAATGACAAATTTGTTCAACTCAGTTTATATGTTAAACAAGTGCATCAATATATTATTGGTGAATATAAGAAATAAGATTGATGAGAAAACAAATAGGAGATAAGGATACAGGATGCATGTAAGGGAGATGAAGCAAGCTAGGCAACCAGCCAAGTCAGCAGCTTGCCTTGTTAATTTTTTTTGTTCTAGAATTTTACTTATTTTTAATTAGTGATGAATACCAAATATTTAATATTCTGTTCTATAATAACTAGGATTTTTTTTTAAGCATAGAAACCTTTATGTTGAATACTTGATACACTTTGAACTTGATGCATATAGTTACATAACAATATCTAATGTATAATAGTTTTTCAGCATATTATAAACTATTAGGATGCAACATATTGCATGAATTATTCTCTTAGGATGTTATGAATTGTTTGCATGAAACATGCTAGGAACTGTTAGGATGTTGTTGTATAAATATTGTTAATTATTCTCATGCTACATAACATTGTTTCAATTGTACTTGCAAGTATATTTTAATAAAGTATCTATTTATGATTGAACTATCTAAACTACTTGCATACTAATTCATACTTATTATGTTTTGTTAAAAATCAACCAAATGAGGAGATTGTAAATTTCAAAATACTTGGCTTTGATTAGTGAAGTGTTATTTGCGTTGTTCAAAGATGAATTTGTTTAGAGTGATAGTTATCCATATTAGATAATGAATTAGTCTAGTTTATCTTATATGATATAAAATGATTATTTTTGTAATTATCTAGTCTGTTTGGATAAATATGAAGTTCATATACATATATATATATAAGATAAATACAAGTTATCCGAAGATAAATATTTGAGAAATATTTTTTGTGAAACATGAATAGCAGTCTGTTAAGAACATAACAGGTTAGGAAGATTGAAGATAATGTTCTTGTCCTTATCACATGAAAATATATGTGGGTGCGCGCGCGCTCGCGCAAGGACAATTTAAAACATTAAATGTAGCGAGAGCAACATTGGGTAGAGCAACATTTGCAGCGAAGCAAGAGTGCCCTACAAGCTAAGTAGTTACACAGAGTTTCACTACATATACTCTTGACAAACGAGTGAAATGTGAAGATAATTCTCAAGGAGAATTGTTTGTAAAAGGGTTAGAGAGCCTGCAAACCCCCAAGGAGAGCTCTTGTATTAAGTGTTAGCAACTGGATGTTCCAATTAGGATGACAACAATTTGAAGATTATTAGGTGTTTTAACAAGCTGCTGCTATAGAAGATAAAATAAAGTGTTTGTCTTCACAAGTAAGGTAATATAGCTATAAAGGATTTGTAGTAAGAAATACTCCTATTTGTAATCTTCTAAACTAATGAAATTTGTTTATTCTGGGTTTGGTTGCCTCGGATGGTTTTTTTTTTTTATCTTTTGAAAAGTTCTTTAAAAGGTTTTCTTGTTGTAACCAAATAACTTGTTTATTTAAATTTTGCATACTTATATTTATTTGGTTATTGATCAATGCTTGCAAAGTTTTAACAGATTGTTTCTTAACATAAATGGAACAAAAACAGGATTGTCATCTTCCTTCAGGTTCCTTCTAACAGAAAGATCACGTTTTCTCTCACCATCTTATAATTGATATTGAGTTGGTTAATGATGTGGTGTTTGGATGCAAGACCTCATGTGGTAATCTATTCAGTTGTAATAAAAAATAAATAAATAAAATTGTTTTCGAACACACTCTGTAGGAAGCCAACTTTTTAGTGGACTCCCTAAACAAACAAGGTGATAAGAGGAAGATATAATTTTAAAAATAGATATACAGTATGATGTTAATTATATTATCCATATGCTTAAACTTTAGATATCTATAATATGTTTTTTTAATGTTATGTTCATATTACATTTTTATTTATGACCATTCAATATGTTGTTGTAGTGTGACCTGATCCTTGCAGCAAAAAGTAGTATTTATCCTTTGTATACTATGTTACATGTTTTACTTGTGTTTTTGGTATTATGGTGAAGAGTGTTTTTCAAAATTGTTATTCGCTTGAAAATATATCAAAATAATTTTTTTAGATATTTTTTTTATTTTTGATATCAATATATCAAAATTACTAAAAGATTCTAAAAGAAAACATCAATTTGATTTTTTTCAAGACAAATACACTTTTAAAAAGCATATAAAAACAGAAGTTACCGCACTCTCAAACGAGTTCGTGTTGTTTTGGTGGCCACTCATAATTTGTTGCTTTTATTTTAACAGTACAATGACACCATCATGGTCTGGTGCTGATTTGGTGGCCACAATTGTTAATGAGAAGATTTAGACAAAAACTAGTTATTTAATTCATGCTTTGCTGCGAGTTGAGTATTTTTTTTTAAAAAAAAAAAGTGTATATATAGATTTTTACAACGTGTTTTTGTATATAAAAAAATCTCAAGAGGAATTCAAAAAGTTCATGCATATATTTAATTAGATAAATCGAGAAAACAAAAAAAAAATTATCAAGCCCGATCCCTACCTAGTCGAAGTTAATCAGTCAAACATGTGACTCAGATCATGGACTCAATTGGGTTCAACAATTACACGCACACACACACACACACACACACATACTTTTTTTTTTATCTAAGATAGACAACTATTAAATCAAAAACTGAAAAATATCAAAGTGATTGGAAAAAAAAAATCAAACTGAAATAAATTACGTTGTTTAATTAATAATCAACCAAATATTAAGTGATGAAATTGAAAAAAAAAAACAAGAAAAAAATGCAATTATAACGTATAAAAACAAAAAGCAAAAAAGACCTCGTCTCTCGAGCTAGAAATGCCCAAAGTTTCCAAGTCTTATTTTTTATATATAATTTTCTTAAGGCAATGCGTCATCTATACTGCCTAGATTCTGGTGACCTCTGGTCGATGGAAAATCAAATTAGCCTGTTTCAGATTAAGAGAGGTCCATTTTAAACTATATTTGAACCCAAAAAAAAATAAAATTACCCTGAACACCTTCTAAAACATATTCATAACTTCTAGCAACCTAAAAATTAGCTTGAAGTCCTATAATCAACTTGAAATAAAAATCATTTCTGGATTCGAATCTCCAATTTCAAGTAAGTTTAAGGAGGGAAAACATTGTATATAAACTTTCTCCATTAAAAGGAACTCATTAACACAAAAACCATTTGTTTTGTGACCAAAATCAACTTCAATCAAAACTTTTTTTCTCTACCTTTGAAATCCAGTGACTTTCTCTCTCCTCTCTCAAACCGAGAATTAACAAATAAGAAAAATGAAGTTTATGATCAAAATTGAATTTTATAAATTTTAAAAAAAAATCATCTTTTTTTTTTCTTTTTTCATATTTGTACTCTATCTTTAAATCTTGTCATTCCTAAATAAATATGCTTTAATTAGTCATTAACTGGTTCTAGAATTATGTAATAAAAAAGAAGAGGGATAAAAAAACAAATTATTATGACAATTTACAATGAATTATTCCTTTTAAACAATGTCGTGGAGAATAATATTTTCCCGACGGCTCTGCGTGTGAAAGCAGTGCTTATGGATATGGAGTTGGAGACTTTATTATTTAGAAATATTTAAAAGAATAGAGAATAAACAATAACTATCAATTGATTAACATTCAAATTAACGAGATATTTACATGGTTTTCACGTAGCCTCTTGGATTTCTTTCTTTACCTCTTTCATTTGTTGAACGTTGTTATTCAGCCTGCAACGAAGTGAACTTGATTTAGGTTTAATTAAACATGTCGAAGTTTAAGTTAATAGAAAGATCATTTAATCTGGTAATAGAAAAAGTTCATTCTAATCACGGTTTCTATACTGGGTGCATGATACGTCTCATTGATTCATAATAAACCAGAAGGACCATTTATAATTACAGGCATATCATGCACAAATAGTTTGGTTCTCAGCACAAAAGGTATTTAAAACAAGGGAAAATGTGGTTGCGAGAATGGACAATCCCATCTTGCAATTATCTCAAATTCTTTTTTTTTTTTTTCTTTTTAATGATGAAGTGTTTTTGCCCAGTACCCCTTACAACTATGGAATATGTTTGATAGAGTCATGGTGTTGTGCTTGTCCCTTTCGAAACACACAGGGTACGTAGAGTTTCTAAAAAGAAAGCAGGGATTAGAAATAATAGATCAGTAGAGAATGTGGAGCAGAAACTTAAACACAGACAGTCACAAAGACGACCCTTCCGTGCGAATTGATCAAGATCAGCAAGGGCAAAACAGCAAGTAGGCCCCCGAGTTCTTCAGCAAGAAACTGCGTTGCTTTTTAACCCTTTTACCAGAAACAACAACACTGTTGTTATTGTAGCTAGCTAAGCATAATTCACTGCAAGGTAGCAAACATCCAGATTTTCTATAAATCCTTACTGGTTGGGGGCTTGGCTAGCTACAATAACTTCCAAGTTATCATAACCTCGATTAAATTTAACTGAATTACAGGCACTAGGTTTATTTTTCCATAACAGAAGAGTGAAGCCACCGAATGACTTGAAATCATTGTAAAATCACCCTAATTTCTGACCCCAGCCATTTATTTTGAACTGCGGCACAGAATTTGATTGCAGTGGCTTTAACAACAAATATGTTGCCATCAAATGGGTAAAATGGTAGTTTTGATATTCACTTGCACCCCACCCACCTACCTCTGCACAAGCCGCCTCATAACTCAGTTTCTCTCAGGCCTAGGAGACTCTCACCTAGCTAGAGAGAGAGTGGTTTTTTTGTCTCGAAAGTCATAGACAGGGAGCTAAATGAAGAAAAGAGCGGGGACGGTAGAGGATTGAGACTTCGAGAGTTTAAATTCATGTGCACACAGCACACCCCAACCCCAGTTAAATAGAAATTTGCATCCTTTTCTTCTCTTTTTCAGTTCACTGACTGAGTTTTTCATCTTTTATTTATTTATTCTTAACTCACAAACTGTTTGCGAGATGCCATAAAAGCCCAGCTTAACTCCAACATGTCTCAGGACACTCCTACCTCTCAGAAAGCAGAAACTCCACATCAACAAAAACCAATCAAAGCAAAATAATAATAATATTCAAGAAAGATCAAATCTTTCCAATCTCCTTTTTTCCTTTTCGTTTCTTTTCTTTATTATCTATAACCCCCCTCCTCTTTGTCATAACTTCTTTCTTTCTTTGTGTCTTTAATTTACAGGTAAGGTAGTGTTAGCTAGATTGATTAAGCTTTCGTTATTATCTTGAAACAAAAATGTTGGAGTACGAATGGGGAAACTCATCAGCAATGATGCTATCAGGAGGCGATGAACAAGCTGCGAGCAACCAAGAAGTACAGCACCTAAATCGTCAAGCCAACATTTTCGATCACTACACCACGCACTCTTTCAACGACAACAACCTCGTCCCTCAACAAACCTCTTCGACCTTAATGTTTCAGAACCACCCCACTGCCACCACCTCTGCACATCATAGTTTCAACTCTCTTTTCGACCCTCGCGCTTACACCGGTTCCGGTGCCTCCTCTTATTCCGCCAACGATCCCTCCCTCCTTTCCCTTGACTCAATCCCAACAATCACATCAGTTGCAACTGCAACCCCTTATTTCCTTATACCAAAAGGCGAGGAAATTTCTCGGCCTTCTGATTTGATCACTTCAAGGATAGGACTGAATTTAGGGGGAAGAACTTATTTTTCTTCGGCTGAGGATGATTTTGTGAAGCGGCTATACCGCCGGTCTAGACCACTTGATCCCGGTTCTTCGTCAAATGCCTTAAGATGTCAAGCTGAAGGATGCAATGCTGATCTTACCCTTGCTAAACACTACCATAGACGCCATAAAGTCTGTGAGTTTCACTCTAAAGCTTCTACTGTCATCGCAGCCGGGTTGACCCAGCGATTCTGCCAGCAGTGTAGCAGGTTCTTATGAAATTACATTATTGCCCTCCCCACTAACTTTTCTCCATTTCACACCACGTTTTGTAGATGCTGACAGTAATGAACTGACAATGAGGATGACGCCCTGTGATAAAAATTACGGGAATACCCCTGTTATTATTTCATTTTAAGTGTTTATGATGTGGCCGATGATTGGTTGGCAATGCATGGGGTAATCCCGAGGGCATTTGAGTCCGTTTAGCATACCATTTTGTTTTGTTTTTTTTTTTTTGTTTTCTGTTTCCTTGTTATAATAATGGCAGCATTACATATTTTGAATTGGTCTAATTTAATTAATAAAATGCAGTCCATATACTTTCTTATTTTCAATTGTCCCGGTGAGTCCTTTTCTGTCTTTGATATCCCGACATGGTCACAAAAAGACTCACCTGACGATAATACCCCTGGACTTATGTTTTGCTGCCAATGATTGCTTGTGCCGTACATTTGGAAATCCCGAGGGCATTTGTGTCCGTATGTTCTTACGGAGACAACATGAGTTTCTTTTACGTACTCCTGTTCGTTTTCTCTTTATATATATATATATATATATATATATATAGACAATATATAAGTAATTAACAATACTAAGTAAGGTTTTGATTAATTAATTGTGATTAGTTACATTAAGATCTTGTACAGGTTTCATATTCTCTCGGAATTTGATAATGGAAAGCGTAGTTGCAGAAAGAGATTGGCTGATCACAATCGTCGCAGGCGAAAATCACACCAAGTTAATCAAGAAAATAAGAGATCACAGCTAGAAAATGCTGCTAATCCCTCATCTGATATTCTCACAAGTAAGCTCCATTTGCAATGTTCACACACACGCACAGATATATATATATATATATATATATATATATATATATATCTAACAATTTCTTCTTTGCAACTCATGTCACATTGAATCATCTATTAGATATTTTTATGATTCGTTTATGTTTTTGTAAGGTCAATAAATATATATAAAGCCTCATAATCATATAATAATCATATAATCAACTTCGTGATTCTTTTTTTTAACTTTGTTGGGGGTGGGGGTACTTATAGGGTCTCCACCGGACTCTGGTGCTCACTCCACTTCATCAGCGACTACCGTAGCGATATCGCCACCTCGAATGTCTTTGGATTGTTTCAAGCAAAGAGCATATCAAGCTACGGCTCCCTCTTTTACATCATCAAGCTCACTTTTTTTCTCGAGAGGGTAAAAAGGGTCAATGAAATGAAGAAGGATTTAGTCGATTAACTAAGCAGTAACATATATAGTGTTACTCTCAAGTGTTATATATTCACTTTTCCTTCTTAACTTACCCTCTCTTTATTGATTATTGTTCATTTAATGCTCACTCTTAGATTGTGTTAGTAAAATCAAATGCAGTATCTGCTCTCTGCTAATGTTTTTTCTCTCCTCAAACGATAAAACAACTATTTATGTAGAATACCTTCCATATGTTTTTCTGTATTTACTAGCTAGAAGGAATCTCCAGAAAGGAAAAGGGTTTTCATTGCCGGGAGGACTTATCACATAGAAGCATCTGTTTTCTTTCAGAAATTGTTAGGTAGGCACGGGGATGCATGATTAGCTAGTATCATTCTGGGCATTCCATTATTATCCCTTTGTCGGATCCTGACCTTGAAAAGGGCAGGAATTAAACATGCATAAGTAAACACAAAACAAGATGCGTTGCAATAGAAATTTTAAAGAATATCACAAAAAGAAGATCAAGTCGTCTCTGTGAGCTTGTGAGTAGGGATAAAAATTTAATCTACACCTATAGGAATGAATGAGTGGTTTTTTTGGATTGTTATATTAAAGTAGTGAACAAGTCTAAATATTGTTTTGGTAGCGATGAAGTACAACTATGGTGAAATTCAATTCGAAACTTAATCAATATATATATATATATATATATATATATATATATATATATAAACCCTTATGGATACTCATTATAATCCATATTTGTGATATGCTGCAGTAAAGCATATTTAGAGGGTGCGTGGCACAATTTTGTTTTTGTTTTTAGATATTTTTCAAAATTATTTGTGATTTGAAAAAATATTAAATTAATATTTTTTTAATGATTTTTATAGTTTGATACGATGATATAAATTATATTAAAAAAAATCGAATAAAATTTTGTATTGATTAATTAATTAATACCAATCAATGATTAGAGCTTAGAACAAATGAGCTCATCTCCCTTTTAGCCATCTTTTTCGCTCTCTCCACGTGGTTTTTTTTTCCTCCGTGTGGAATTTAGTGTTGAAGTTATGTAAATGTAAAGACAGCCTATTACTAGCCACGTTACCTCTAGCTGCACCTACCAGGCCAGGGGAAAGTCTTGCAAGGTTGGGTTTAGTCTTTCGGCTTTTGGCTCAAGTCTTGCAAGATCGTGTTTAGTTATTCGGCTATTGGCTTACACATGTTGGACACCAAATTCAGTGGCATTATCGGACAAGAGATTTTGCCTACCTCTATTGCAATTTTCTTGCCTTGGAGGTGACATTTGATCATGCGAGGTTTTATTGACAGTATATTATATAATTAGGGGAGATTATTTCATTTCAGAAATAATTAATTATCAAAAAGTATTTTATACTTCCACTCCAAGAAAAAAAAAAGACACAAAAATAAAAAACAAAACACAACCATGAACAATGACTACATGAGGCTGGTAAATTTGAAACAAAACGCAACCAATTGCGATAGCTGGTAACAATTAACAGCAATTTCTGTATTGCATCCACCCATCAAAGTGTTTTGGTTCACATAATCCAGGTCCATACCTCTTCCTTTTTGTGCTTGTTTTATTGTTGTTTATTACGATTTCTTGGCACCTTATTTTAAGAAATTATTGTAATTGTAACTATATTTATATTATTTATATAATTATAATAAGAAAGTTTAAAAGACATAGGTTTTTCATTGTAGCAATTCGATGTGTCTCTAGTTTTTTTTTAATTTGGTCTTCAATCTTTGTTTTTCTTCAATTGTATCCTTCTATCCCAAAAAAGCAATATGGCTAATTTATTAATAATTGTTAAGGAGGGATAAAATTTAAACAATAGGAAAAAAGGTGTAAAACAAGGAGGAAAAGGTGGCGGTTTCAAAAAAGAAATCAAAAGTATACTTTGGTCCTCTTACATAAAAAATGATAACTTTTCAATCCCTCAAAATTTTAAAAATTCAATTGTAGTACAAAACACCATTTTTCTTATTTTTTTTAGTTTTTAGTTTGAGGTAGAAGATAGAAAGTCACTAGATTCTGTTGGTTGAGAAAGAAAATATCGTTTGATAAAGATTTTAACCATCAAAATAGGTGATCTTGATGACTACACGTTATATTGATGAGAAGAGTTACAATAAAGTGGTTATTCCCCTTTAGATTGTCTGGGAAAAAAAAATAGATCTAGCCATAGAAATCTTTTGGGTTTTAGATTAATTTTTATTCAACTTTTATTTAGGTTATTTGAAACATAAACGGGTTTATTTAGGTCACCAGAATGTTTTTGGGTAAAAAAAATAGTTAAAATAGATTTTTTGGGACTTTCTGGTAACATATTGTCGCTAGAATCTGGGTAGAGTAGGCGAAGCATCCCATTTTTTTCAAAAATTAAAAACAAGGGCGGACGACTAAGAAAAATAATAGTAGGCCAAGGCATGCAAGCTGCCTCAACCATCAAGCACACGGGGCTAAACGAGCCAACATGTTATGCCTTTTTCCCATTCTTTTTATTTTTTTTGTTTTTTGGAATTTTTTTTTTAATTTGATCATTCATAATTGGGCTTTTTTTCTTTTTTTGGATTGGTTTTTTTCCCTAATTTGATCCTTTACAATCGACCTTTTTCTTTTTCTTTCAATTTGATCGTTCAAAATTGGGGTTTTTTAGTTTTTATAATTATTTTTTTCTGATTTTGTCCTTTGATATTTTATTATTTCTTATTGGAAAACATAATTTGTTTTAGTTAGATATTTTTAGGTTTATCGCGATCTCAAACAATACCTCGATATTTAGTTGGTTTTTTATTTTACGAGTGTCTATTTTTCTATTGTTAAACCCGATTGAGTTCATGACCTAGATTATGGGTTTGACTGGTTAACTTTAATTGGTTAGGAATTTGATTTTATAATTTGTTTTGATTGCACAAAGAATTCATAATTTATTTAATTAAATTCATGCATAAACTTTTCATTACAATTGAGATTTTTCTTAAGTCACAAAATGTGTAGGAAATGGTGACATATTCATGTTTTTATATTGAAAAAAAGAAGAAGAAGAAGAATTATCTCATTCATGGTAGAACACCAATTAGATACCTAGTTACCTTAATAGTTAAAACAGAATGGGATTGAATAATGTAGATACTGTAGCTTTTTGTTTCTTGTCTTTTCATCTTATGGATGCTCAATTTGTAAAATTTTATTGATGAAGGAAAAATTCAATGATAGGGGATAAAAGTGGAGAACAAAGAGAAAAGTCATAATTGATCTATGTTTTGGGGGTGAATATCATTTTCTTCCTTTTACTTATATTTTTTAACCTTGACAGTCCACCAAATTCTTTAAAATTCAATTTTAATCTAAAAATTTAATATTTGTCTTATTTTTCAATCCATGGGTTTTGAAGAGGTGGGAGAAAGTTATCAAACTCTAGTTAAGAAGAGAGAAAAAAGTTGGTTGACACCAATTCAACAACAAAAAAGGTGTATCATGGTGTCAATAAATTCAATGAAGAGAGTTTGATGGTGATTGTTTTTGTATCTAAACATCCATAAAAAAGAAGATCGGGTTCAGATTATATTTTTTCTGGTTAATTTGGTTATTTCAAGTGACTTTTGATTTCTTAAGGTTATTGGAAGGTTTATAAAGGGTTTTATGGTGTTTTGGGAATTTTTTGGTCAAAAATGATTGGAAAGTGGAATATTTAGTAAAAAAAATCAGCTCATGTGATTGTTCAGCCACTTCTGTTCTGATTGGATTCTAGGCAAGAAATAGGTTATCTCCATCCTTTTTTTTCAAATATTTAGGTAAAAAAAGATTTAAAAGCAAAATTATTAAACTCAGTAGAGTTCATGATAAGAGTTATAAATTTAACATGCTAGGTGGCAAATCCCGGATCGATCTAATACATTATCGTCTCAATATTTCTTTAAAGAAATATGTCATATTGAAATTTTGTTTATTTTGAATTGGTCTTCATGTTATTTTTTTTTATTTAGTTTCTATAGGATCAATTTGTTCCAAGTTGATTTTTACAATATTATCACAGTTGTATGATTTAGGTCACGAGTTTAACAAATTAACTTAAGTTGACCCGAATTTATTCAACATGCCATCATGTCAATATTTATTTTAAAAAATATATATCATCTTGATTTATTTTTCTTTGGATTCTTTTCATCCCAAACTTCATCGTTTTATTTTTTTTTTATTTGTTTATCATATATTTAAGTCAAGAAAAATTTTAAAAAAATTATTAAATCCAGTAAAGTAAATGATCCAAATCACAAGTTAAGCGGATTAGGCCACAAAATCTAGATTGATTCAATGCGATATTGTTCCGATATTTTTAAAAAAATAAAGAATATATCATATTGATATTTTTAAAAGTATTTGTTTTATTTGGAATTAGTTTTTATGATATCTTGAATCATTGTTTTAAATTCAAAATACATTATTAGCACTTTCAAGTTTTCTTTGAACATGCTTGCTTTCATTTTATTTTCTTTTGTCATCTAAGCTTAATTGTTTTTTTCTTTGATTTCATTTTTTTGCTAAAATAAATTATCCAACCTCCATCATATAGCACGTGAAGATGGCCAGCTTGGTACTAAAAGAGAAGACAAGAAACTTCTGCATGAATGAAAAAATAACCTGAAAATAACTGATGGGATAGGCTTCCATTAGATACTGGTAAGAAACTTCTGCATGAATTCTTCTCCCACGTGATATTAGGTCCTTTTAAAATATTTATAGAGAAATTACAATATTTAAATATTATAATTAATTATATAAACAAGAATTCTAATTAACTGGACGAGACAGCTACTTTTTAACAAAGATTCCTATTAGACAAATATCTAACAGGGGTTAGGTCCTTGTTCCTTAAGGTGGTTTGTTTGACTAATCAAGTATCAAGTTTGAAAAGGAAAGCACTGCACTGCAACTCAAACAGTTCTCCTCTTATGCTTTTTTTATTAAAAAAAATTAAGAGGATAAAGTTCTTAAGTGTCGTTTGGTTGCCCAAATAGAATTTTACAAAAATTTAAGTTTTTTTTTTTAATATTTTATGATTTTAAATCGTTTCAATATTCTATTATTAAAAAAATAGAATAAACATTTCTTAAGTGTCAGAACCAAGGCTTTGAATTGTTTTTTTTTTTTTTTAAGAAGAGCAAGCGTGTATATTGCTACAGTTAATTTGCCTTCAGTGAGAAGTAATGGAAACAGATACCTTCGATTGGTCAATACAAATAAATAAAAATGAATAAAGAAATGAAGACATAAAAGATCTGAAACTGAGTCCACATTCTGCAATGGAGAAAACAGCTAGCTAGTAGGTGAAATTAATTGAACAAGTCACGGATCCTCTCTCAACCATCATTAGCTAGTAGTGATCGACAAGTTTCAGTCGAAGAAGTGGCCACGATTTTGATGCCTCTTTTTTACACGAAACCTCTTTGTCATACAGAGGCATGAAAGGCACATTTGCCCTCTGCCTAACCTCCCGTGTGAAAGCTACATTTGCCCTCTGCCTAACCTCTTTGTTTTACAGTGGTGTGAAAAGGTACATTTGCCTTGTCTTGCAGTGCAGCACTTGCATTCGCTCCCTCATCCCCGACTTCCGACTTCTAGTGTTTTTTTAAAATAATATAAATGCCCGGTAGGTAGTATATATTTTGATTAATTCTGCAGTAAATTTTATAGGATTTAAACTGTTATTTTTTAAAAAGTAAATTTTTAATCTAATCAGTTGAGCTATATCTCCTACTGTTTTCTCACTTTTACTATTTTCAGTATAATAATAGTTATTTTTTTAAAAAAAATATTTTATATTAAAATAACTTTTTTAATTTTAAAAAATTATTTTTAATATCAAACATCCAAACAATTTAAAAATATAAAATATTTAATTTTTTAGAAAAAAAAACTTCAAAATCTTTTTAAAATGAACTCTTGATTTTATTTTTTTCCTTATTCACCGACGCGGCTGGGCCTTTACTCTGATCATCATAAACTTTGTGAGGAGAACGTGGAGCCCATTAATAAATGCGACAGCGACCTCCGTTGCTACTGTCCATGGAGAAGGAGAATACTTTTCAAAGCCTTTGCACGTGGAGCGTTCTGCAGGGTTGCAACTGATTTCTTGTTTTGAAGGTTCACGTGTACTGCACGTGATCAAGAACTTAGTGATTGTCCTCTGCCTCCTTCGTGATGGCGGGACTTGGTCCACAGCTGGAGAGAGATGTGGCAGTTTGTGAGAGGTCTCTGTACCATAGTTATCTAGATACAACCTAGGAGGAGATCAGGCTCTGTTTCTATTTTAATTTTATCTGTAAGTGGCATCTTATCTGTGTTCTTTGTTTTTTTTTTTTTTTTCCAAGTGTTAAGATATCTTCAAATTAGTTTTCAAGCATTAATACTGAATTCCTATGGATGATGGAAAAGAAATATTTCTTTTTAGATCTGAGATGATATCATGGGAAATAGATTTATTAGTTTTCAAATAAAAAATATTTTATAAAATAATTATTATTACACTCCAAAACAATAAAAGCAACCCTGCAAAGGCAATTATTGCTTTCAAAATTCATGTACAGTGATGCATTTGGTTGGCAGCAAGCATCTGTGCGCTATCTCTCTCTCTTGTACCATAAAATGAAATACGGTGGTCCATATAATATTGATCAAATGAGTGCAGTATATACCATCGGCGACACGACAAAGATCAACAACGCATGGTGTGTGGCCACTCCACAGTTGTTTTTTTGTAGACATGTGATGATAATTTCCAAGCACCAAGCGACTTGCAACCACCTAGTCTTGTAACTATCAACATACTATTTCTGGTTAGCAAGGACACTTCCCCAACTTTGCAGCTGTAGGCATGACCTTGAGAAAGAAACTTGGCTGCCTCTAATGAATTTTTGATACGTGACGTTCCTATTTTTAATTTCTTTAATAACATCTGGTTACTGATTGAGAGTGTTGATTGCTAATTTGATCTTCCATGGCCGAGGAAGAAAAGGAAAGGAAAGATGACGGTGATGCGAGAGAGAGCAGGGGAAGGATCTCATTTCTTAGATGGGCTTGACTCCGGGCCTCGGCCTCGTTCTTTCTACCTTTCCAAGAAGAGACTTGCATGTAATTTCTTGGAGCCCCAGAGGCGAGAAACCTAGCAATTGAGACTTGGAATTACTGACAGGATGTTTGAATGATAGGAGATTATCCTTTATGAGGAAATTCGGAGCTCATTGGGCCTTTCATTAAAATAAAATAAAATTATAAAGAGAGGGAGGGAGGGAGGGAGAGTGCAAGACTTTATCTCAGGGTAGAAAGAAATACAGAGATTCAGCTGGCAATTTGTTCCAAATGCATTGATTATTACAATCACTCTGATATTTGAATTGAAGTATGAAACTTGCGGTACAAAGAATTATACAAGTAGATCAACTCAATGATCCAACCTCCTAAATGCAAGAGAATGAAAGTGTTGCAGGTCTTAAACTGCATGGGCTCCTTCCAGTGTGCCCCATAACCGGGAACACTCTCCTCCCTCTTCTTTATTCTTCCCTCTTGCGGACAAGAAGCCGAATGCTGAGGTTGGAGCCTGCATGAGGTCCAAAGTCACATGCGAGGTGGTGCCGTTGAACCGGCCCCAATTGTGCGGCTCAGACAACATTTGTTGCTGATGGGTTATGAAAAAATTGGAGCTCGGTTGGGACTCACCGAGGTCTTCGATTGCATGGTTGGGCGAATGTTTTTCGAGGATAAGCTGCCTAGCTAGGATGGCTGCACGGTGTTCTGCGATCAATTCACGTAGCGCAGCACTTGATCTTGACGAGAGATCAGATGGAGAAACCCAGGAATCAGCCTTGGATGACAGAAGAGAGAGAGCACATCCTGTCGGTGACGCCATGTATGGAAATCTCCCAGCTATCAACTTGTCTGATGAGGAGGAAATTGGATATTCAGAGAGTTTCGTGTTCATAGATTTTCAACTGCATTATGTCCATATCAATGCAATTCCACTGATGATTAATGAAAGCCTAACGGGGAAGGTGAGGATGTAACACATCTGGATAATAAGGTTTGCCGAGCAATCTCTGCAACTTGAGCCTTAAACTTAACCTAGTTTTCATCCTCACCTTCCCCGTTAGGTTAGGCGAAAGCCAGTAGTAATTCATAATTGGAGGTTGAAATTTTAAACCTCTGCTCTTCGAATGCTCAAGGGGAAAAGGTAAATCTTCATAATCCAACATTGACATAGATGAAAGTTCTAGGATTTAAACTCTAGACTGTGTGATCATAACTCATGAAAGCAGCAACCCTCTTTTCCCTTCTAAATCTCTTCCCTCCCTAGTGTGCACTATGAACAGAGTTTAACCCAGGTCAACTGATATCATCCCAGTTCAAAACTAGGTAGTCATAATTGCACTGATACCATACAGGGAGGCTAACCAACCAGCCTAACCATAACTAAATGCGAGTATTCCATTGATAATTTAATTATTAAACATAAAGTTTCCTACTTTACTGGTTCATCTTTTTGTGATGGGCATCCATACAAGCAGTCTCAAGTACACAAGCAACAAATGTCATGAAAGGAAATATTGCATTATCATTTATCATCTTTTAATTACAAGGAGACCCTCACAAAAGCAGTGCTGGAGCCCTTCGATTCGAAATCTGATGCACCTAATGGATACTTCATTTTTATACTTTCTGCTTCATGTTTGGAATCATTTTTAAACTAAATAAATGTTGGACTCTAAAGCTAAAACATGATTTGAGAAATAGAAGGGAAAAATGGGGCCTTTTCATTTTCCTGATCTAACAACAAAGGGGTTTATTCCTGGAGAATCTTTAAAAAGCAAGCTAGTCATCATCATCTAACAACTGAAATTGAATTAATTAGAAAGAATTGTAAAACAAGGCAAAACTGATTTTTTCTTTAAAGAGCTGTCAATAAAATTGCATAAAAACAAGTTAATTTAAAGGAGATCACATACGTACCATGAAAAGAATTCCTTGAAACAGAATCTAGAGAGCCCTTTCTTCTTCTTTCATTGTGCCCTGCCAATCTCCTCCTGCAACTCCTCTTTGCATCATCAAATTCTGAAACTACATGAAACCTACAAAATAACCAGCCAAACCCACTTAATTTAGTCTCATCGCAAGCCCATCGCGCAATTACCATTACAGGCTAAAATGTTGCTTTCAATCAAATTTTGTAAAGATGAGAGAGCTGAAGAAAATCCCAAAAATCCAGGAACAGTTACTATAGGTTAAAACAAGACAGCTGACTGTAATTGAGAATCTGTGAGAAGCGCCAGTACTACCTGCTACACTGCTGACAGAAACGCTGCTCCAAACCTAGAACAATTACTTTAGCAGCCTTTGAGTGCATTTCACATACTTTGTGCCTCCTGTGATAACCCTTAGCATTTACCAAAGCCACATGGCACCCCTCCACCTGACACCTCGGCACATTCACCGACGAGGAAGAGGAGGGTTCGTCGTTAGCACCACCACCGACGGTGTAGTAGGGTTTGCCTCTCTTGCCTACAGAGAACCCACCAACAACGTGTCGATCACTTATTGGGTTGATATTGTTACTACCAGTACTGTCTTCAAAGTAGTGTCGCTTCCCTAGCTTTAAGCACATTAGATGCGGGTCCGGGTGCAAGATGGACCCGTCTCCAGCATAGGGAGAGAGCTGCTGATAGCTGTTACTGTTGTTGTGGTGGTAAAGCCAACTGTTTCGGTACGGAAACAAGAATCCATGTGCAGAATTGGCTTCTGGGTGGGTGGAGTTGCCGTTCTCCACCGCACTAGCGGTGGTGGTGTTAGTAGTAATTCCAGCAGTACTGTCAACCAAGTCAAATCTGGAAGTATTAAGCTCCCATATGTCCCAAGCAAGATTTGCATGATCATTTTCTTGACCTTTGTTCCCGCCATTTTCCATCTTTCTTTCTATAACAAATTTTGTACTGCTTCTTGTTTCCAGTGTCCCTGCTCTCTCTTTCCAGGACAGTACAGTTGTATGGGATTTTGCTGTTTTTGAGTATAGGAAAGATGCAAGGAAGAATGTCAATTGTTAGAGAAGTGGTTGGGTTTATTAATGAAAGAAGAAAGCAGTGAGAGAGACAGAGCATTGAATGAATGAAAGAGTGTCGGCCTCAAACGAGTGAAAAGAGAGCTCTTCAGCTTCGAATTTAAAAGCTGTGATATCACAGAAGAAAGTAAAAGCTACAGAGATGGCATGTGTGAGGGAGGAAGTGGTACACGTGGGAAGATTTAAGAGGGGACTACCCAAGTGTTAGGGAGAAAGGATCAGTTCTTGTTACGGTATATACAGCATGTTCGTAATTACGATATTGTTTTTTATTTATAAATATAATAAATTATTTTTTATTTTATAAAATTTATTTTTATATCAGCATATTAAATAATTTAAAAAATATATTTTAATTTTTTCAAAAATATTTTTACACTGCAAAAACAAATACAAATAGTACCATACAAGTAGATATTTTGACTCCTATCCAAACAAATTTTTAAATACAAAAAATTCAATTTGAATGTGCAATCATTTTTAACACATTTTATACATATAAAAAATAATTATGAATTGATATATATATATATATATATATATATATAAAGCTGTTAGCATTAAACTTGAAAACAAAAATGTAAATTAAGACATTTGAGGTTACATCATCAACCAATCCAATTATATTTAATAATTTTTAAAAAAAATTATAATTATTAATTGAATAAATAATCATTAAAAAAATTTTAAAAAAAAACTATTTAGGGTTGCACAAAAAGATCATGTTATGATATTAAAAAAATATAATTTTATTTGAAAAATCAGGAAAAAAACTAAATGATATTTTATCATCATGCTGGATTGGAGCTATTGTTGACAATAATTGAAAAAGGGGTTGTAGCACGGTGCTTTACTTTAAGATCCAGGTGATCTTTTATCGAGCCTTGTAAACTGGGGAAGATCAATCATCATCGCCATGTTTAAATTGAATTATCAAGCATCATCAAACTGTTTCTAGCTCTCAACATAACATGATTAAATAGTTTTTATTTTTTAAAAAATACCCGTATTGAAAAAACCAAAATGGACTCTTGTATGCTTTGCTAGTGACTAGCACGATTTACTTGTAAGAAAATTATAAAATAAACTAAAACTTATGGAAATTTTCCACAATAATTCACACCGCTATTTTTATTTTATTTTTGCCATCAAATTTCTTGATTGGGACTTTTTATGTTGATTACTTCTAATTTGTTAAACAATTAAAATATTAAAAGGCATGACACAAAATTAAAAAACATAGAAAAACTATTTGTCCCTTTTAAAATTGACTTTGGAGTTGACTTTTAACTTTAGTTTTCAAAAACTTCCTTTTCATCCCAACCTTTATTTTTAAAAATATAAAAAAAATGATCTTGGTTTCTAACCGCCTGCTAAAACTAACATCCTTAAACTTTTTTATTATAATTTATTTTTTTTATTTTTTACTTGGTCTTTAAAAGAAATAATAATTTTTAAAAATTTTATCATTCAATATTTAATTTATTTTTAATTAGTCTTTACAATTTATTTTATTTTTTATATAAAAAATTATCACCATCTCAAATAAATATTCTATTATTTTGTTGGTGCTTGATTTTACAAATATTTTTTTATTATTTTTAAATTATTTTTAGACATAAAATCAATCATATTACATTAAATTAACTCTAATATAATTTTTTGTGCTAGAAAACATTAGCAACTACTATCCATGTTTTTTTTATTTTTTAAAAAACTAATCGAGCCTACCACATGAGCCAGCAATTTAATTCTTCACTAAAGAGAATGAAAAACTAATTAGTAAAACTTTGGAATTTGACGTTAAATTGTTCACACAATAATGAATTATCAAATTGTGAACCTTTGTTCGGGAAATATTCCAAATTGTGGTACGTTCTTTGCCATAAAAAGAAAAACTAGACATTGTGAGTAACAAACCTTTTTTTATCGAATAGCACTGTGAGAGTATCAGTTTCGGTGCATTGTTGGATTGGAGGAGGCCATACACGTGTTGCTAAGGTGGTTCCACCTATAGATCTAGATCGCAGAGATTGACTAGAGAGGTTGATGGTGCCCACACTTTCTTGTTTTGATCTCCAAAACGAATAGGATATTTTATGAAGCTACAACGACAATTATTGGGATCTGCTACAGTTTAAGACTTTAAGCCGTTAATATCATCATCTCGCGTTATTAAAAATCTGAAAATTTTAACCGGTTAAATTATAAATTTAATTTTAAAAAATTATTAATTCATATCTTATAGATTTCATGAGTATTAGTATTTTAGATAATTATTAATTTCAAGACTTTTAAGATTAATTAAGGTATATATAAATTAATTCAAACACCAATATTAATTAAAAAATATAAAAAATCATAAATTATATCTAACTATTATTTTGAACAACTACTAATATAAAAAACTAAATGGAAACAATCTTGAGCTAGATTAATATAATTATTTTTTCTAAGTATAAACATTAAAAATTAAATATCAACAATTACTTGGTTATTTTTATAGAAGGATTAACAACCAAAAATATAACTAATCCAACTTATTGCATATTGAAATACTATGTCCTTATTAGAAGGTAATTCAAAATTAATTCATTTAGAAAAAAAAATTAACAATATAAGTAGAAAATAATATTTTTTATTTTTATAGTAGTAACTAGGCAATCATTATGATTAATTTATTTTCATATAATTCAGTAATATAAAATTAAATTAAATAAATTTGCTATGAAGATTAATCACTTTAAAGTCATGGCAAAAAAAATCTTACAATCAAACCCAATATCTCCTAGTCTATTATTCTCACAGCTCAAAATGTAACTTCTAATCTTCTCATATTAATAATGTATTAACCATTCTGTACCGTGTCCAAATAAAGTTAGGAAGTATTTTTTAAAAAAACTCATGATAACTATATGAATTTTGATTATTTAGGAAAGTGATTATTTCCATTTAATTTCTCAACATGGTTTCTTTTTTAAATTTGCTGGCTTGAATGCTCAAACTGTAACTTAAATATTATAAATTTTTTAAAAAGAATAAAGGGGAAAACAGTCTCTACAACCAAGAGAAAACCAAAGATTTTTTTTTTGGGAAAATTTATTATACTCCATAATGGAGTATTTGATAACATATAATTCTATTTAAACGATATGTTAAAATACTAATATAGAAAAAGCTATTGATTGACATGGATGGAAGAATCCAGAAAGGTTTCACACTATAAAGATCTCATTACGATAATTTTTAGTTTACGGGTACAGTGAATTGTTGGGATTAAGAATCAGTTTATTACTGGGGTTGGTTATTTTTAAAATATTTTTTATTTTAAAATATACTTTTTAAAAAAATATTTTATTTTTAATATCATGAAATTATATAAAAATATTTTTTAAAAAAAACAAACCGCCACTTAATAGTATAACGTTTTTCATAGATATCATTCCTTTCTGGCAGGAATGGTCCCAGAAGGACATTGAACTTTTCAAATCAATTTTTTGTTGTCACGCTACATTCTCCTAATTGTATGTACTTATCCTCGTTATCTTCGTGGCTCCGAAACAAGAAAAAACACCAATTACCAAAACGATGATGTGATCAATAGTGAGCATGACTATTGACTGCGTGCTTAAAATCTTACAAGCCGGGGGGAATTTGGGTTATTTGCACGTAAAATTTTAAATTTTAGTGAAATAACATGATTATAAAAAGTATTAGTTCAGTAATATAGTTTGTATTATTGCATTTTCAAAATGTAATATAAAAATACTATAATTAAAAACACGACATTAAAATATTATATTTATAAGAAACGAATATTTTATATAACATATTTTGAAACCTTGGTGACCACGAGAATATTTACACCCCTAAATTTAATTGTTTTATTGAAGGAAATTATTTAACATGTTTATCTTGGTTTATTTTCAATAAATGATGTAGTCGAGCTTGTAAAATTAAATTTTTATTTTCTAAGCATTTGAGCGAGGATTTGAAATATATAGATAATTTGAGCAGATTATGTGGATGGTTTAATAAACATGTTCTGACACAAAATAAAATTTAACTATGCTAAATTATATTAACACTTTAAAACAAAGATAATACGAGACCTGATTATTGGATCGAGGTTCAACGCTCTCAAATGATTCTACATGAAGTTTTTTTGTGAGAAGAATTGCGTTATTTATTATTTTGTTATATCTAAACTGAGTGAAAAATTTATTATTTAAGTTGATTTTGTTGTTTTTTTTTTATTTATTATTTTTATTTTGATCTTTATTTTAATTTTGTGTTAAATTTAATATTTATTGTGATAAAACAACATGTAAGAAAGATATGATTTTTTATAAGTTATAACAATTCAAAACTGCAGTATCATAAATTGTCTTGGACAACATATAATATTAAGGTTTTTAATGGTGTTTTATATAAACCGTACTATTTTATTTTATTTTTTAAAATTATATTATTTCATTAATATTTTTATTTTACTATTTTAATTTAAATTTTTTAAAAATATGATTTCAATCCTATTCTCAAATATATTTTCTTGATCAGGACACTAATGTCAGTTGGCTGTTTTATGTTGGATGTAGTTATTTTTTAAAATATTATTTTTAAAAAAATTAAAAGTGAAACCCAAATAATAAAGCTGCGTGCTGCTGCTGTTCGGGTAAACATGAAAGGAAAATAAAGGACTTTGCAGCAGTTTTTCCTAGCAATGGGATAAAAAAGCAAACACAGTAAACAGAGTACCTGACATTGATTGACACTAGTCAATATCAGGCGTGTAACTCAAAGTAAATTCACTACTTTTCAGTGGGGTGAATAGTCCCTTTTATTTTAATAATTCACCATTTAACTTTTTCGTGTTTGCCAGTGATATGAAAGAAACAATCGATAACATGTAGAAGATGATGCAGAAAAAGATTTATGGGACCGCACGCATCTAAATAATTTGGTCTTGATATGCTAAGAACTTATGAAAAACACTTGATTTCCATGTGCTAAATAAATTATAAAAAAAACCAAACAATAATGATGTGTTTGTTTAGTTGTATTTTTTTGTGTTTGGGGTATAAAAAACATAATTGAATTATTTAATCTATCAAATTATATTTTATACTGTGTTATTCATTAAAAAATTAAGCTTGAAACGTTGTTTTTGTAAAGTAGTTTTTATATGTTTTTTTAATTGAATTTTGTAAAATTTTGTTTGTTTTTTAGTTTTAAAAACATTTTTTTAAAATTAATTTTTTTTTCTAGTTCAAATTAATATTTTTTATACATTTTCATATTATTTTAATGTGTTGATATTAAAAATAAAAAAATATTTTAATATACTTGCAAGTAAAAAACACTTTTAAAAAGCAATTACAACCAAATATTTTATACATGTTTTTTAATGTATATAAACCTTGACCATATTTTATAACAAATATGTATTTAAATTCAACCACCTACATATAATTACATTTTTTAAAATTATAACCACAAAAATAACCTAAAAAACAAATACACTCTTTAACGTATAAGCATAAGCTATGCAGAACTGGATGTTTTAAATTTAAATTACAAGCACAACAAATTATTGAGAGGATCTTCCGGCGGTAGGTATTCGATCTTGTGGGATCCATCTGGTGGATCAGTGCCGTGCAAGAGAAAAATAACAAGAAAAAAGAAAAAGAAAACGGTAGCAGGATCCCTTAAACAAGGGAGATAAATGTTGCTGTGTACGTGGCTAAACGGGGGTTCGACACATGTAACTCAGCAAACTTGATTCCCAAATTCTTTTATCTCTGTACGAAGTAGAAGCTCAGCTGTGAGATATACCAACTACAAAAAAGATTGCAAGAGGAAGGAAAGGAAATAATAAGAGGGGACCAGCTTTCATCTCTTCAGAGCTCTCTTATATGTTAGAGGGGACCCTTTATAAGGAATAGTCGTATGGTGAACTCAGAGCTTTCACAAATACAGGTTCTGAGGAAGGTGAAAGAGGATATCTCTCATGGAAGGAATTTGTTGAGCACATAAATTCATTAGTAATCGTGACTGGATCATTCAATGTTTCTCTAATTCTCAGCAATATTAATTGGAATTCAAGGTGATGATGCTGCAAAATCTAGAATGCCAGGGGAAGTTATTTTTCGCAATGTTTGGATGATGAATGATCATATTTATTTTCTATTTTTTATAATCGAGAATTTTAGAGGTTGGTGATGTAGACTAGATTTCTTGCAAAACAATTATTTTTTTTGTAATTTTAGGGATTTTATGATAATTAAATCAATAATTTTATTATAACACATTGTAATAGATGAACATTAAATTTTTTAATTTTTTTTCTAGTATTATAATAGTTGAACCTGATATTTTGTCAGACTTCCTTACTATAAGCCTTCATCTATGTTAAGCTTTTATAAAGAATCTTTTTTATCTTGATTGATACATCACAAGATACAAAATATAACAAATTGTTTTCTTTTAAATTTTAATTTTTTTTGTTAAAAATTATTATTTTTATATATTTTTAGATTATTTTGATATGCTAATATCAAAAATAATTTTAAAAAATATTATTTTAATTTTTTAAATAAAAAACACTTTAAACCATAACCGCTACCACAATCTCAAAAACACTATTAATCACTTTAATCACCACTCCTAAAAGACTTTCCTTTTCTGCAAGCTTAGGAATTGAAAACTCAGCTGGTCGATTTATACAAAATAAGATTTCAACCATTTTTTATCGCAAAACTTCACACTCGATTTTTAATGTCAAAACATAATTTAAACAAAAAAAAACGTGTTCAGTTTTCATTTTAATCAGAGGGATGTGGTGTAATTTGAGCTTACTAATTGTTTAATAAAAAAACCACTGATACCATATTAAAATTCATAGTATAAAGTTGAACAACGAGAAAGAACCATGAAAGAAAAAGTAAAGAAGAGAGAATATGAGAGTATTCTTATCAGAAGTATTGCTTGCTGGAAAAGAGAAGTGCCCAGGAAGTTCCATCAAAGCCGAGTCAAGATTGGGGGGCCTGCCTCTTTTTATTGCATCGATCAGTGAACTCATAAAAGAAAACAAAACTGGGCGTTGATTTTTCTGTACAGATGGATCTGACGATCATAATGGGCCCATCTTCTTCTAGCACTATTATATGATCACCATGGAGGAAGATTGCCTCCATGATTTTTCTCCAGGCTGGTCCCTTACTGGTTCTTCCCCTGTATGGAGGCGAAGAGGAAAATCGGTGCCCAGACCACGTGAATTCTGTTGATCAGATGCCAGACTGTTTTTATTGAAGTCAACCAGTGAGTTGTACGGTCATGATTGATTGATTAAAAGTATGGTCAGATTTTCAGGAAAAAAAAAAAAAAAAACGACAGCCACTGTGTGCTCTCTATTTATGCATGCCGTTGCTTGTGTATTTTCTTGCAGCGCGCATCAATAGCCATCAACAAGATCAGATGTGATGGATATTTTTTAGATAAATTTCTTTCTTTAAAATATGAAAAAGGTGGAAAATATATTTACTGTTAGAAATAAATTGTTTGTAATTTGAGATTTAGTCTCAGGTCATGAAAAATAAATTGGGTTCGTTAGAAATAATAAAAGGAGATTTGGGTTTTATCCGAAACTGTTATTTGAATTTTAGAAGCGGACCGTTTTGTATAGACAGTTGTCCGTAGTCTGATCCATATTTTCTCTGGGATTGAAATAACCACCAGCCCATTCCGGGCAAGATTCTGGAGGCCCATCCTAGCCCAAAATCTTACTTTCCTATCTTTTGAGACCAAAATCCAGCACATAGATCATAGATGCGTCAATTCTTCAAATGAAATTGGTTTCAGTTTCAATTCACCATGTTGGATTTGGTGGCTCCTTTGTTCGCTTCATCTGGGCTCCTCCTCCTCTTCTTCTTGCTGCTGTCGTCGTCGTCGTCGTCGTCGTCGTCGTCGTCGAGGAACTCAGTTCAATCCTTGAGTGCAAGTCAATAAAACGCCGGAGGAAACGTAACGTGTGAAACGTCTTACGTGTGAAACGAGACGTAATCAAGTCACATAATTTATATCAAGCAAAGCACAATCGTCTTTAATTGATGGAGCTAGCATGGATTAATGAAGTAAGGAGGGTGAGCTGATGATGATAATGATTCGTAATTTACGTTGCAAAGCATTGTTTAACCCGCAGGCAATTTTAACTTAAATTTTGTAGCCGCATAGTTAATTAATGGTGCTTTCCCCTTACATACCATTAACTTAAATTTAAGTTAAAATAAAATAAAATCAATCTTCTAGTGAATTTGCCGTAATTCCAAAGAGAACATGGTAGATTGTAATAGTATTTCATATAATTTTCTTTTTTTTATTTTCCATTGATTTATTTTTTTAATCACTTAACCTTCTTTTTTTTTCCCAATTTTCTTCTTTAACATTTTGTTGATTGGGGAATGGGCTTGATGATTTGCTTGGTATGAGGATCTCACAATATCAAGAAGAAATTTTATTACTTGATTGATGCTCAGTTTGAAAAAATAAAATTTAATTATATTAATCTAAAAAGATTGAAATTTATTGAAAATAAAAGAATTGAAAAACCAATAACTAAAATAGAAGAAGTGGCAAAGTGGAAGGACCTTTTTTAGATAAATAAAACTCCCTTTTAATGAGAGTGAGTTTTGAAAAACAAAAATCAAATGCACCAAAATGATGTTGTTTTGATGCATGACTAAAAAAGAGCTCTTCTTCTTCGTTGGTCATTTGTGCATGCTTGTTTCTTTTTCATTTTCTTCATTGTTTTGAGACACATTTTGGCTTTTGTTTCTCTCACCCATGCCACCCACAAATGCTAAATAAGACATCAATCTCCTCATATATATGTCTAAACTTAATGAAGAGGGGTGAATGACATGTTGTTCATTTAACTTACACCTATGTTTTTGACAATTTTGATTAATCAAGTTGGAAACTTTAAAGGTGTTAATGTGGAGATATAGACCTCTAAATTAAGCAAAGCTCAATTAAAATAAAATGTGTACACCCACTTTACCAACTTCAAGTGGTCTCAGGCGATGATGACATTAAAATTGCTTCGATGAGGCCTCAAGTGTGGGCAACTCAGTCAGCCTCGATAATATAACTATCATGCCAAAAATAATTTGGTTTTTGTGTGTTCATATATAACGACTCCTTAATGAGTTCTTATCAAGGGTTCACAATACTCTTTTCAAGATTAAGAGGTGAGAAATGGATTCAAGACATCCTTAAACCCTAACAAAAACCCTATAAATGCCCTTTTCAAGATTGAGAAAAGGGGCTAGAAAAAAAAAAAGATAAGAAAAGATAAGAAATAGGAGAGAAATATCAATAAGAAATATAAGGGTAAAGGTCCAAAAGTGTAAACAAAATTTTTCTTAAGCTTTGTAAGTTTGCGAAAGGCAAAATTTTTCAAAGAAAAGCCAATAAAGAGTAAATGTTTTAGGTAAATAAATTTTTTTATTTGTTTTGGCTTGCATTTATAGTTACAAGCATAAAAAAGAGGTTTGAAATAATTAGCAAATGATGTTGCATTCACCTTTTTGTTGATGTGATTTCTGTTTAATAAAGATGTTTTTTTTTTTATGTTTTTGATATATTAAAGTTGCTGTCTAAGGTTTCTTTTTTATATATAAATGTTGTTTTAACTTTGGTTTAACTTAAGCTATGCATGTTAAAGCAATGGTGTTTTGCTCTGCATTTGCTAGGCCTGTTCATGCACAAAATAAGTTCATAAAACCAATTTTAAATCCATGTTGTATGAATGTATAATTTGTTTTACGTTTATATTTTTTTTAGATTGGGTACCTCTTGCTTGATTTTTGTGTTTTGATATTTTTTTTGTTAGTTTTTTGGATTCAAACATGTTTGTGAAGGATATTATAACTTGTTGAATAAAAAAGAGAGGCATGTTTTAGAAGCAAAAAATGCCTATTTCATGGCTTGGTAGTGGTTGCCTCATGGTTGGGTTTTTTCTATCGGGATTTGGGCAATGTTCTTCATGTTCTTAGAAAGAACATTTTACCTTAGACACTTGATTTGAATCAATGTTGGTTCATTTCTTTACACAGAACCCTTCCTTATGCAAGATTAAGTAATAATTTAGTGTTTATTTGTATCAATAATATATTTATAATGATTTTTAATTCTAATGTTTAAGTTTTGAATCAAAACCTATTTTGACTAAATGATGATGATTTAATGATAATCAAAGTGAATGAATCCTTAATTCTTGATCATTGAATGATTTACAATCTTTATATGCTTTTGATTTAATGAATTTTGATCTTGATTTGAGTTTATGTTTTTGGTTTAGTTTATAGTGTTCTTCGTGTTATTCATTTTTTTGGTATTTGATCCATTTTGTTCAAGATTTTTTGAGTTTTTATGTTTTTTAGATGTTTAATCTATTTGTTTTTTTTCTTTAGTTTTATTTTTGTGTTGTTTTTTGTGTCAAACTAAAAGTTTTGGTTTTGTTTATGGTTGAATAAAAAATTTTCAGGTCAACCCGGTCGATTCAGGTGTGTGTGTGTGTTCCTTTTTTCTCATATAAGGCTAAAAATCCTAAAGTTATTTAAACATTTTTATTTTAAAAATTCTAAAATGCTTTGACATGTTTTTTTAAAAATATTGCCTAAATTTTATAATAAATTAATTTGTAAATTTCCAAAGAATTTTGGTCTACCTTTTAAAAATATATAAAAAATTTATTTTATTTATTTTAATATGCGAGATTATAAACTTATACGTAAAACATATTACTAATATTAAATAAAAAGATAATTTATTTTTTTGGCATTAGCACAACTATATTTTTAATATAATAAAATACGGACCTTCTTATTAAAAATAGCTTTTTTTAATAATATATCAAATAAATAAATACAGTTTAGCTCAAATTAATAAGGTGAATTAAATATGTTTTTTCTATGCATAGATACAACGCAAGAATTTCTTTTCTTTTATAGTCGCATTATTCCCGACTAACCTGATTCGAAAACATAATCGGTGCAACGCCGCACAAGTGAGAGTACAAAGTCCCCAACATCAACTGATTACCTTACCAAGCTTCTGTATTTTATTTTCCCCACCTTTCTTCCCCACTACTAGAAACCATGCACCGCCACCCGACCAACGTCTACATTCACCACCACGCCTGCAAAAGAAGCTGTAACTGTCAAAGATGTTAGCTATACTTGGCAAAACCTTGCGAGCTTCCTCGGTGCAAAAAAAAACACAGCCATGTCAATGGAATATCGGAGCTGAAAAGATACGTCCATCATTTTGGCTACCTCCCATCACAAGTTCTCGAACATAACAGATATATTCGATGCCCGGTTTGAAGCAGCGATTGTTCGATATCAAGCTAAACTAGGCCTTCAAATCACTGGTAAGCTTGATTTTGACACCCTAAATCAAATAATGGCACCAACGTGTGGCGTGCCTGATAATATAGTGTTTCATAAATTTCACGCATCTAGACATTAGGTGTATTTTCCTGGAAAACCTCGGTGGACGCGTAGCATATATACCGATGGCTTTGACATACTCATTCTCTAAAGTGAATTTGATCAAGTCATTGCGTTTTCGAATGTCAAAGAAGTGTTTAAAAGTGCTTTTGCAAAATGGGGATCGGTAATACCAGTGAGTTTTGTGCAGACAGATGATTATGTTTTCGCTGATATTAAAACAGGGTTCTATAGTGAAGATCATGGTGACGGAGAACCATTTGATGGGGTTTTGAGGAGTTTTGGCTCATTCATTTTCACCTGAAAGCGGGAAATTTCATCTTGATGTAGACGAAACATGGGCCATTGATTTTGGTTAGGAGAATTCAAAGGTAGCTGTTGATCTGGAATCGGTGGTTGTCAATGAAATTGGTCACTTGTTAGGATTGGCCCACGCTTCTGTTGAAGAGGCTGTCATGCACCCTAGTTTGAAACCTGGAAAAAAGAAGTTGGATTTGACCATGGATGACATGCAAGGAGTGCAAGCTCTCTACGGATCAAACCCTAATTTCACACTTGGGTATTTATTAGAGTCTGATTTTTCTACCAACCATGCTGTTGATTTAATTAGAATCAAATTATCTAAGTGGTGGGTCATAGTGATTATGGCATTGATGCTGAGTTTAGGCGATTTTTATTTATTTTATTTTATTGTAATGGTCAATATTATAGTGGCAGGAGCTTATAAATAGACCATTCACACTTAAATTAGCTTTCCACTATTCTTAGGGACCATAGACAGGGCCTTGAGTACACCACAGAAATCTGATCCAATATCATGTCAGATGATGTCACATGATTTTATCTACTAAACTAACTTGCCACAGCGCCCCTCGTCTTCTTCTTCTTCTTCTTCTATTTTTTTTTTTTTTTAATTTGGTGTTAACCTTGTTGTACGAGGGACACATGCACATTCATGGATAATTGCAATTTGTAATTTTATCCGATGATCACATCAACAATATATATGGTGGATTTGTTTGAATTGATCCCATAAAAAACGCACTTGAACACCTAAAAAACCAACTTTAGGTCAATTTTCCTTTTTCAAATACAATCAATCTCATCACTTTTGGTTTATGAAGAAAGAAAACATCTTTCTTGTAAGATTTCAGTTGGTTTATTCTCAACCAGATTAGACATCATATTTGTCTCTGGTCTTGGGATCCCCCAACAAAGTGGTTGTTTCTATCCCAAATGCTAGCTCCAAGGTGACTAGTTAACTAGGATGATCGAATATAGATGTCATATATGCATGCCTAGCCAATTTCTTAAACTACAAAAATTGGGTTGATCAAATGCAAAAGGGATGGATGCTAGCAAATTCACTTGCTTGATAAAGTTATTAAATCCAAGTTGCTGGCTTTAAATTGAAGACCATGATCTTGTCTACACAATATATATATATATATATATATATATATATATAATTAATGAATGATTTTCACCTCTCTTTTTTTCCCCATTAATATGAGTGTCAAGATCAATTTACGCGCACTTTGATTAATCCCCCGAATCCTAAAATTGACGATCATATAAGTCTTCAATAACTCTAAGATTTGTGAGATTTGAACTAGTAATTTTTAAGAAATTTAGAATTTAACTAATTAAGCTATCTCTTAAGATTATTTTCTACTTTTTATGCATATAGACGATGAATGGTTATGAATCTCATTCTCTTTAAAAAAATAAAAACTCAATGGGTAAATTTATAGAATATGACTAGCTAGTTCATTCTTAAAAAAGAAAAAAGAACATGAAATAAAATCCTCTTTTTTCAGTTTTGAAATCCGACATTTTTAATTTTTTTACCTTCTAATATTAAAATAAGGAAAAGCAACATATATAACTATCAAATCTCAGCAAAAATTTCAAATTAGATTTTAATATGCCTGTCTTCTATATTTTTAATCCCTCAAAATTTTAAATCAATGTTTTTTGTTTTTTATTTAAAATGAAAAAAATATTTTTCTAGAAATTAAATAAGTTTTTTTTAACTGTAAAATATTTTCTATTTATCAACTGTGATAAATAAACACCATAAAATTTAGAAAATAATATTGATGAAACAACTTTCTTGGTGGGTACTTCAAACTTTCTGTTTTGGCAAACGGTCTCTTATCTTACATGATGTGAAACACATGGATGAAGCTACTAATGATGAAAAACTCCTTGCGTAGAGGACTTGAACTCTTTATAATCTCCAATACCAGGTAAGACGGTGAAAATAAAGGGAACATCCACTGGTTTTCAACTTGAAAAAGAGCTCAACTCTTTTTATGTCACCTAAGAAAATTTATTTTGTTTTACATGTTCATTCAATCTGCAAATTAAGAAAATTCCCATCCACTCTACATGTTTTACATGTGTTTTTTCTATTACCCTTGACCCACTCCACCAAATATACCTAAAAACCAAACAGAAATAGCAATTCTCTCTTCAATTAAAAGAGAATTCACCGCAGAAAAAGAGGGTAAATGCCTGATTTATTATGAATTGAAATAGTAAATTTATTATTTTTTTCTTAAAAGAAAACTAATATATTTATTATGGGTAATTGAGACTTTTCACATGGTTTACTGGTGATTTTAGATTTGCTTGGAGCATATATCGGTCTTTTTTAAAAAAAAATTATACAATATAATTACTTATTTACTCTTAAAAGCAAAAAACAATATTAATGATCTTGGGTCCAAGTTTTTTTTATATTTTTAAGAGCAATGTAAGGACTTAAATGCCCTTAAAAAAGGGATTTTATTTGGTTTATATTAAGAGGTATTTTTGTATTTTCACACAAGTTTTTTGTTGTTGTTATTATGTTGGTTTATGAGTGATTTTTTAATTTAATAAAAATAAATATTATAAAAGAAAAAAGTTATTATTACCCAAGTCAGTATGTGAGCGGCCCCGAGCCATTTAGAGGGCGTGTTCGGGGCTATTTGGTGATCAAACACCACCTTTCATGGTTGCTTTTTAATCATCTCATTATCCCCTCCATGATGAGATGACATGTATGGTCAAATTATGTCATGTTTGGTATCAACGACCTCCTTTTTTTTGTTTCTTTTCTTTTTCCTCCTTAATTTTCATGTTTGTCCCTTTAAAATTTCAAAACAACCCTTCAAATTTCATCCATATTTTTTTATTACTATTTTTTATTTAAAATAATTTGTAAATTTAGAATTCCTTTTCAATTTTTTTCATCTTTCAAGTTTGGTCCTTATTTTTTTGAATGCTATTTGTTTTATTTGAGATAATTTTTTAATTTTAATTTTTTTACAATTTCATCCTCCTTAAGTTTTTTTTTTATCAAATTTAATTCATATTATTTGATTGCTTATAATTTGGTAATTTTTAAAAAATAATTTTTTTTAATTTCATCATTCAATATTAAATTGTTTGGAAATTGAGTTTCTTGATTTAGCTCGAGTATAATATTTCATGAGTTGTGAATATTAGAGATTAACCCAGGTTTATGAGGTTTATCAGGGTTTGCTTGAATTTTTTTTTTTCATTTTTTAAGCTCATGTTTCTTTCAGTTTTAGACTTCAACATTTATTCAATTAATATTAGACTCTGTTATTTTTATTTATTTTCTTTTTATATATTTTTTCACTAATTAAAAAAATAACTTGGATTATCTTGGTTCTTTTAGTATTGTTCTTTACTGAATTTACCTTGGTAATTTTTTAAAATTAATATTTTTTTATTTCATACTTCAATATTAGATTGGTTGAGAATTAATTTTTCTTTTCAATTCCTTTCTTCAAGTTGGAGTTTTTTTTTTATATTAGGCTTCATGATTTTCTTCAATTTTTTTTTTTGTTATTTTTATTTCATCACTTTATTGCAAGTTTGGTGTATTAGCCTCAGTTAACCTTTTTTTTTTTTAATGTAATATTTGTTGCATTTTGACCATCGGCATTGGGTTGTTTTGGAGTTGAACTTCGTAATATTTTCTAATTTACCTTTTATTAAGTTATCTCATTCGCATGATCTAGGTCGTAGAGTTTGGTTGGCTTGCACAATTTGACATTTTTTTTTTTAATTGACTGTGTTTCTTAATTTGTTCCCTCTATGTTTGATTTGTTTATAATTGGACTTTTGATTTTTTTTTAATTATTCTTAGCTTATTCTGGTCTCATGATCTAGCTTACATATTTGGCATGCTTTGTTAGGTTAGCTCATATTGGTTTTTTTCTTTTTTTTTTTCATTTTCTTTTAATTTGACTGGCTAGAATCTTAGCTTTATTATTTTTTTCCGTTTCGGTAACTGTTTTTATTTTTTAGGTTCCCATGTTTGTTTTGTGCAAATTGATTCATTAACTGTTGTTATTGATTTTTTTATTATTTGGTTAGATTATAACTGTTTTTTTTCTTAGTCAGATCTCTATCTCAAGTTGTGTTTTTTATTTATAAAAAATAACTTGCATCACCTGAACATCTTCTTTTTAACCTATAAAAAAATATTCTGGCCTGCAGCATACCAAAGCCGCTAACTAGATCAGGTTGGGACATATGAGCTGCCCTAGGGGGTATATTGGTGTTTCAACATTCTATTATAACCTTGTTTGTTAAGAATATAAAGTTTCATACATAAAAAAGTAAGTGCGTAAAGCATTCTCATTTTGTTAAATCACATAATGTTTTTAGTCATTTTCTCATTTTTATTATATGATTGAGTAAAAAGGTGTTTGTATTTTAGCATCTTCATTATTATATTAAAACCATTTCCTCTGCGTTGAGATTTGTTAATCTACCTCAAATTACGTTTGTGTCCTATTAGGTTTCCAAGCTCATTTTTGATATTAAAAACTCCCACAATATGGTCATAAGACTCTGATACCATGTCAAAGAACCATTTCAACCCAAAAGCTTAAGCTCTTCGGTGAGGTCCCAGAATATGATTTATATTATTCTCTAACATAGACTTCCATTACAAGAAAAGAATAGATCCAGTTAGCCAGTTCTTATCTGCTAGCTATTTAAAAACAAAATTTTCACATTTAAATCTGATATCTACCATATCATAATAAAAGTTTGGCTAAGTTTAGCACGCAATGCACAACTTCAATATTCTTCTACTTATAAAAGTTGTCATAGCTTAATATATGTTCTAATTTTAGAAAGTTCTCTAGAGATGATTAAAAATTCTGAAAACGGGAATACAGGCGAAGGAGGACTAAAACAAAAAAAGAAAACTTTAAGCTGGTTATTCAAAGATCAATAATTAAAGCATGAATAATGAAAACCACTTAGCTAGGCCTAAAATTATTGATCTTTCAATATTTTATATTTTGATTATACTTCCTAAGGCTACACACTTAATTACTTTATTAGGAGTTTGGAGGTGTAGATAATGAAAGCAAGGTTTCAAGGAAAACTCAACCAACCTTGTCCTAGGAAAATGCATTAATCTTGCTTTGAAATATTATCCATTTTCCCATACCAAGAACAAGGGTTTTACTTTATGTATATATATCTACTATAGATAAACATTTAGGACAGTGAGAATAGGAAATAAGCTAAGATGTTAATTAGGATGCTTGAGGTAACAAAATAAACAAAACTACGTACGTGTTCCCATTGATAAGATCTGTGCTAGCTTGAGAACATGTATCTCATGTTCTTGTCTAAACAGTTGCTAGTTTTGTCAAAGCAAAAACGATGAAGGTATGGAAGTCAAAACAAAGCAACCAAGTGACGCTTGATATTGATATATGGTTTGGACTCGAAGAAAAGTGTGGACAGCTCTACAAGGTCATCATGAGTTATTTATAGCTAGTTTCCTCCAGCTTCAAACGAGGTCACATGAAGATCAGACAAGCCACGAGGAATAGAAAGAGGAGGAGATCACGAAAGAAGAAGGAATTGGGGGAAGGAGGGCTGAGAGGTGAGTGTAGCTGACGCAGATAACAGTCTGCATGAATTTCCTTGCACAATCAACCTAAAGGGATCATCAGGTCTAACAAAAAGAAAAAAGAAAATAATAGCAAGAGGGGGAGAAAGGGAAAAGAGATTTGGTAGATAAAGGTCATCGATTCATTGTCAATTCAGGATCCCCAGTTAGAAGGGGGCTTTTTTGGTTCGTCAGAAATAGCCAAAACAGATACTGTAGAGAAAACCTATCAGTTTGTGTACCTTTTGGAGATATCACACAGCAACGGGTCAACACGGTACAGTCTTGCAAAGAAATATCTAGAGCTTAATTAGGACTTGAATGAATGAAAGGCCTATGGCCACAACCAGTAGCTAGCTACTTGAGCTCTTCTTTCCCTTTCTCCTGTGCTCAGGGCATCGGAGAGCCAAAAAAAAAAAACAAGTAATTTAGCTTTTTATTTATTTATTTTGCAGCGTCAAATGTATAGCTATATGAAAAGTTAAATTGTTTTTTCAAAAATCAATCCTCCTTGTGTAACAAAATATTAAAAAAAATTATTTGAGTCATTCTTATATGCTTATTATTAAAATCTAAAAATATTAAAATAAATTATTTAAAGATTTCTTGTTTTATGGTTTTTCTTTAAAAAGCTAAATATATTAAAATACAAATAGATACGATTAAAATGATTTTTTTTCAATTATAGTGTGCCATGAAATGTTCAAGAAACTATTCCAACAATTTGACTCATCTGAATGAGTTTTGTTATTAGAGATGCTCTAATTATAAATCATTTTTTCCTCAGAAAGCATTAAACATTCATTTATTTCTAAAACCATACACTGTAAAAAAATTTCCACTCAGAGAGTTATGTTTCTTTTTCGGCTTAAAGTTTATTTCGGCCAACAATAATAGAGGGCCTAGCTATTAAAGGCCTTCAATGAATCTGTAAAAGCTTGCAGGGTTTAGGTACTATGAATTCTTTGGCCTCAAGGAATACATCCAAGTGCATTCAATACCTGCTTAAGAGACTCGACAAAGCAAATGAGGAGGTGCAACACCTCCCAAGAACACTGCAGCTACTATAACAGAGACAAACTCCACACGAAAAAGACTCTCAATATCGCCAAAACCCTTCCAACTAGCCAGCTAGCTCACTTATAGAACACACCCATGTGTGAAAATATATATATATATATATATATATATATATATATATATATATATATATATATATATTCACTTGACACACACAACTGATGTATTGTACCTTCATCCTTATCCAACAGTTTTTCTTACTTATTTAATTATGTGTTTAATATATATATATATATATATATATAGTAAGAAACCTAGTTGATTACATGGAGCAATTTCTTTCTAGGCAAGGATCCGTGTCGCAAATTAAACAAATACAGATCACGAGCACCAAAGGAATTGTACAGATTAAAGAAGAAGAAGA
This sequence comes from Populus tomentosa, assembly GCA_018804465.1. Classification (NCBI taxonomy): domain Eukaryota; kingdom Viridiplantae; phylum Streptophyta; class Magnoliopsida; order Malpighiales; family Salicaceae; genus Populus; species Populus tomentosa. The sequence goes on from CM031971.1 coordinate 10,344,021, forward strand.
AGAAGAAGAGCTTAAGAATTTGTGCCACCGATCATTCGAGAAAGATTTACATTATTTTATTAACAACTTACTGAAAACATGGCACAAATTTAAAAGAACACTTAAAAGATAACCGACTTACAATTGATTAGCTTTCTTCCAATCTATCAACACAAAACTAAAGTGGAACTGTACTTTCGACACTCTTGTCTTCTAACACATGACATCCTTGAGAAGCTTGTACCTGCGTGTAGAAGGCCTTGGAGAAGGAATCCCACTTGGGTTCTTTCCCTTTTGATCACTACTGGTTGTGCTATTCTCTTCGCGATCATGTTGTTTGATTTTTTGATCACCTGTATACTCTGAACGTTTTGTGACTACTATTCCACCATCATGTCCAGCTCCTGATTTCTTTGAAGAGTTTCCATGTCTTGCATTTCTCTCTTCACTTTGACACCAATCACACAGTTCAATTGGCTCCGAAAATTCGCTGTAGTAGTTGCTACAATACCTATATTTTAAGCAACAAAAAAAACTCAAAATCAAGATTTTAGCGTATGATAACATGACGGGATATGGTATATACATGATTATAATGATGAGGTGGCATTGGTGGTTGGTGGGTATGGCCATGCCATGGAAATCCATTTTTCCTTTCCGGCCCAGTACACGAGAAGACTGTAACCCAAATCGAATATATGGGATTGAGAGGGTGAGCTTAATCTCAGTATACAGAAAAAGGAATACCACCCCAGTCATAAAACCACAACTTGCCTGAGAAAATCAATCCTTGGATGAGAAAGAGAAGGATGGATCAGTTATGGGAACCTGTGCAAGTTGATGATGCAAGGAATGTGATATGTTTGGACATGTATGATCGTGTGTGTGATGCCATGATGGTGATGAATTAGGAGGCGTAGCTAAAAAAGGCAAGAAAAGAAAGAAAGCATTACGAGTGTTGAAAGCGGTTGCGGCATTTGTTGCAACGGAAGAGTTTTTCAGGAAAACCAACATCGCCGCACATGCAACATACAGTTTGAAGATCCACCATTTGATCAAGCTTCGATATGACTGGAAAAGAGAACCCAAGAAAGGAAAACAAAGAGAGAGACAGCTACAATAAACACAAAGAGAGGCAAGAGCTGTATTTTTTGAGTCAGTGTGTGAATCCCACAGAAAGAAACCAGATGATAAATTACAGAACAAGAGGGCGAGAAGAGAAATATCTATACAGGTAGACCACAGGTTGCTTGCAGTCGTTTTCAGTTAGGAGCGAGAGGGAGAGAGGGGAGAGAGAGAGAGAGTAGTGAACCTTAAAATTTAAGATGGGAAAATGACAATTGTGTCCCGCTCTGAGTTTGCCAGCTTTTAATTTCACCCATTCTTTTTTTCTTTCCCTTTCTTTTGTCTTCTTCTGTTTATGCTTCACCTTTTAATAATTGCCGGTTATAATTTCTACCACGCGCTTTCTCGCGTGGTGCTCCATTAACCAGCAAACTAGTGCAGAATCTTTTCTTGCCCTAGTTTTAGCTAATAAACACCATAAATTAAAATTAACTTTTAAACAACTCGTAGGATTTTGAAACGGATTTATCTGATATCAAAGACTTTTTTATTTATTTTATGTTCAATAAAAAAATTATGCAATATATATCTTAAATGAAAGCTTATAGTATGATATGTTATGTTATCAAAAAAAAAAAATACCCAAACATATTATACAAAATTTTCATTCAAAGGTTTTTTTAAAAAAAAAAAAACTTATTTTTTACTTCTCACTATTATCACATTTCCCGTTTAGTTTAGCACCATGAGACACAAATTTTCTATCTAAAAAACCTATAAGAATAAAGACAAATGGTCTAAATTAATTTTCATAATTGCCTCCATTTTTATGCAAACCAAACAAATTTTCATATGTTATAACCTATTTTTAGGTCCCTATATAAAAAATAATAAATACAAAAAAAAAAAACCTGAAACAGTGTCGTTTTGACAGCACTGTGGGTCTTTTTCTTCCCCTGGATGCACGAGGCATGGGAAGAAGAAGATTTTCTTCCCCACTTTTTGCCTAATTTATTTCCCAGCTTTGGCGCAATAAGACGCCCATAATTCAACCACTTGCATACTTTTAAAGGATAGTGGAGGGGCGGCCAACAGTGGCCGCCCCACCACGTCGGCCTCCCCTGTTTTCCTACAGGGGGTGGCCGAGAGAAAAAAGGAGGAAAAGCGAGAGAAGAAGAAAAAAAGAAGACCAAGAGAGGGGGAAGAGAAGAGAAGGGAGAGACAGAGAGAGGAAAGCATAAGAGAAGGGAGAGAGAGCGAAATAAAAGCAGAAGAAGAAGAAGCAGAGAAGAGAGTAAAACAGAGGAGAGAGAGAGAGAGAGAGAGAGGAAAACAGCACCGCCGGCCATCGCGAACAGCCAGCGCCGCCGCCGCCACCCCTGCCGCATCAGCTGCTGCCAGCATCACCATCGCTCCAGGTAACTTTCTTCCTTTCCCTGTCGTTTTTTTTTGCTTCAGCTTCATCTGCATGCAGAACGTTTACATTCTGCAGCAGATGAAGATTAATTAGCGAGTTACTGTGCTGTGCACAGTAACTGGCTAATTAATTCACGGGGTTACTGTGTGCACAGTAACCCGGTTACTGTGCACATGCACAGTACTTGCTAATTAATTCTCTTTGTACAGTACCCCGGTTACTGTGTACGCAGTAATCAGCCCATGTATTTGGGCCTGACCCGACCCATTTCAAAGAAAAACAATCAAAAATATTTGTTTCAGCATTTTATAATTTTTTCGCGTAGTTTTTATGTCATTTTGATTAACATTGGGTGGTATTTTATGTTGTTAAAAATACAAAAATCTGATTTTAAAATACCCGGTTTTCGTCAAAAACTTCCAAAAATACAAAAAAATTGAAAAAAAAGAAAAATATATTTTGTGCATACGGCCAAGTGTCTCAAAGCTAAAAAATCATATTGTATTTTTCATACACCAAAAAACAATGTTTTAGCATGCATTTTGGCTGTAATAACCAGTTTATTAAAGTCAAGAGGATATTGGCCAAAATTTCAAAAAACAACAAAAATTTTATTTTGTTTGTCTCTTAGTATCCTGGGTATGACATTACACGTAATGCATATTCCGGATATTTAATTCTTTTTTTTCTGGACAATAGAACCTGGGGTATGACATTACATGTAATGCGTATTCCGAAGAATAAGAAACCACAACACCATCTTAGATTTTATCAGACAAAACAATGCAGCTTACCTTAGGTATGGCGTAGTTGGGGTGCTAGTACCTTCCCTTTACGCAACCAGTCTCTGTACCCCATCTCTGAGACCAGTTAGGGTTCCTAGTAACCAGAATACTAGGTAGCGACTCCCAGTCCATATTTTATTGATAAGAGACAAGAATTCTTTGTCTCTCCCTATTTGCCAGGAATAAATCAATATTCTATTTTTTATTTCCCTTGAGGGTGGACGATCGCCGCGCCGCCGCATACGTGCGACACCATATATAATTTTAAAACATAAAAAATATTTATATTAAGACAAAGTTGAATTGTTTGTATAATTTATGTTCTGATTTTTTATATTTAAGACAACTGATGTTTTTTTATGGACATATTGTATTTTATCTTTTTTTTTTCTTTTGGTTATAGTTTTGGTGTTATTTTGTTTCTCATTGTTATATTTGGCAAAGCCTTAAAGTCATCTTTGCTCGACCATTTTTATAGGTTATCTTGGTTAATTTTTTTCATCTTGGTTCACATTGCCTTGAGCTTTTTTGTGTTTGAACTCTAAGGTGGTCTCCTTTTCTTTTCCATGTCTTTCAAGAATACATTTGGTCTTTCTTTGCATGCTATTTCGATATTTTCACTTGAATGCATGTTTTCTCGTTTAAATTCCTATAGTTTCCTTTGTTTCCATGCTTTCAACTTTGTTTAACATAATAGGTTATCATTATAAACCTACTTTTAAGAATTTCTCTTTTGATAGAATCATCCTTTCGTTCTCTCATGATTTTATCTACTCTTGACTTTCCTCCAACAACTTTCTAAGTTTCTTTTGTACCTATATTTTTCAGCCATTTTCCATTGATTTTGGCTGCGTGTTTTGGCAATCTATATACCTTTTATATTTTTATTCCATTTCTCTTATCTTAACATTTTTTGGCATCATCAACAACCATTTGCACTTGCCTTTTGCATTTCATTGGTTAGTGTTAAATTCATGTTTCTCATGTCTTTGCCTTTTGCTAGCTTGCTACATTATTTTTTATTTTTATTTGTTAATTGTATCTTTTTAGCACTAATAATTTTTTTTTTTTGACATAGAGCAACTAGCTTAGAATGGATTCGTCCTCACTTTTAGAAGACCACCTATTGCTTTGTTGTTTGGCTATACACATCATGGTTTTTATTGCGGTCTATAAACTCTTTTGTTGGCATCCATTGCCTTTATATGCATTAATCATCTTTTTATATTCATTGTAGTCCCTAGCCTTTCTTTTAGGATGTTAAGGAAGACTCATGCTAGCTATAAAGAAAAAGAAGATTGATATTAGCATAGCAAAGTTTGAGTTCAAGTCTTGTGCTTGTTTATTACAAATAATGTTTATTAACTAGATTTCCGAGTAAAAAAAAAAGATCTAAATGACTTAATTATTAATGAGATATATAGTGCGTGGGTTTTTTACTATAGCATTAGACATAATTTATCGTGGATTACCAGTGAAAGTATCATTTTGCCTTTATGTGGAAAAAATAAAAGCCTTAGTGGTAGTGGTAATTTCATCTTTTTGAAAAGTTCATTAATCATTAAAAGATTGTTTGGATATATTTTATTGTTTTTCAAATTTTTTGCATGTTGAAATAAGTATTTACCCTCAAAGTCAACAAAATCTAAGACTATTGACCAAGAGTTATTAGGTCTTTTCAAAAACTTTAAAACAACAAAAATACTTATTTACCTCTAGGGTAAAAAAAACTAGAGTTTTTTACCAAGGGTTTTTTTGTCTTTTCACAAGACATGCATCTAGGGACATTCCTTTCATGCTATTATTTTTTTTAATTCTTGGACTCATGGAGGGCATTTTCTATCTCAATCCTTATGCTTTTTATTGCTTAATTTCATCCTTGACCTCTTTATAAAAGTTTACTATGTTTTTAATTTAGTCTTTAAATTATATTTTGTCATATATTATTTTTTCTATTTCGGTTTTTTTTTTCTAATTTTTTTCTTGGCTCTTTTGTTACAATCTTATTGGTTTTTAATTTCATCCTTCAATTAAAGTTTATGTTGTTTTATTTTTTTAATTTAACCATCATTCTTTTGATTTCCTTTTTCTTTTTTGTTAAAGTTTTTTTTCTTTTCAATTTAACTCTCCAATTAATATTTTTTATGCCCTGTAATTTATTTTTTATTTTAATTTTTACTCTCATTCTTTTAATTATAATTTTTTGTTTGTTTGATTTTGTTTCTGATTTTATCATTCGATGTTTGATTTGTTAGATATTGGATTTCATGATTTTTATGGTGCTTCAAATCTAATGACATGAATAACGAGTTTGGAAAATTAATGCCCTTCAACATCCTTTTGTCTCAATTGTTTTTTATAATTTTGTCATTCTACATTATTATTTTTAAAAAATTAGTTTTATAGTTATTTTCAATTTTTTTTCCTATCATTTTATCTTAGCGTCATGTTTTAGGTCACATATTTTGCAAGCCACTTTTGAAAAAAGATTTTAAAAAAATAATTATTTTTTATATAATTTTTGAAGAATTTTTTTATTTTATATAGTGAGCTTTATTTTATAAATAATATTTATTTTAAAATAATATTTTTAACATGTTCATCATTTTATAATGTTTTTTTTCCTTTTATCTTATTCAATTAATTTCATATATGTTTCTATTATTATTATTATTTTATTGATTTTAATAAATAAATTTAGTATACATAAATGATTAAATGTTTACCTCCATCACTTAATTTTTCCATTTTTTAGTAATTTTTAATGCTGATTAGATACTTGTATAAATATTTTAATTTATTAATTTTATTTTAAGAAAATCTGTGCTGGTTCCCTTTATTGGGAGAGAGTAGGAGTGCTATTTTATAATAATAATAATAATAATATAATGACACCAAGGTTGAAAGGAGAGGAGGAAGGAGGGTAACGAGAAAGGAGAAAGGGTGATTACACGTGCATTTTGGGAGAGTGGATTTGTTTTTCTCGGGAATCAGTACGTGGTGAAAATGGAACTGAAAGAACAGTTTTTTTAAAAAAAAATGAAAAAGGTAATTGGTCAACTTCGTTCCTGGTCTTGCCTGTAACAGAGCATAGGATAAAGTTGTCATTATACCCTTAAAATGAGATGTCTATAGCACCTTATATCGTAAAATAATAGGAAAAAAATATATTAAAAAAGCAGCCTCAAGTACGTTTGTTACCATGCTTCGCACTATATTGTGTACGCTGAAATTTGTATAACTTCTTTCATGCTGAGGCAGCATCTTGTCTTAATTTCCCCTTTTCCTTGTTGGGATTAAAACTCTATTTATACAAACTGATTTATTTCCCATGCTAAGCTGCCGGATAAAGTTTTTTTTTTCAATGCAAAAAGAAATAATACTGGCATTGTTAATTTTTTTATCATCAAGATTTATTTTTACTGTAATCTAGAAGTTTATATATGCATTTAATAAAATAAATTAAAAATTATATGTATTAATAAATAATAATAAACTTGTTGATATACAATAAAATAAAATAAAGATGTTATTTTTTTAGAAAAAAGCTCAATATTTTTTTTTGAAATTGGTTTTTTAATTGATTTGAGTCAATAAAATTAAATTTTATTTTGTTAAATTGAATATTAATTTAATGACAAAATTTATTTTTAATATTGTGATAGCCTTGCAATGGAGCCAATAAAAAATAAATCCTTACTATGAAAGCACAATAGAGAATACAAAATTCAAATGAAAAAAAAAAGAAGAAATTTATGGTTAATTATTGCAATTCATAATGAAATGTATTTTCATTTAAAACAATGAATCAAAGAAAGAAACGTATCTTATTGAATTCAAGTTAATTAAAAAAAAAGCAAAAGATTTTAGTTTTCAAAACTCGTTCTGACGTTGGAACGTTGAGAATCGAGGAGAGAGTATCTCCTCGAGTATGAAGTGAAAAATGTAAGCTAGAGATAAGAGATCTCAACCGCAATAGAAGTCAAGAAAAGGTTCCAAACTCTCAACGAGAGTTCTACTTATTATATGGTCAGGATTAATTAGGACACATGACTATCGTATGATGGAGTACACAGTAGTTAGCGAAAGGAGATAAGCATCAGGTACGTGGGGCCATGGCTCTTACCAACTGCTTTTCGTTTAAATTCACAAAAGAGAGAGACAATCCGTTGCTCTCAAGTTACTATAACTTAATTAATTGAATTTCATAACCACTGTGCAGAGAAATTAGTGTAAGAAACTGCTAAGTATTTGGTCATTTCCTGTCTTGTAAAGAATCGTGGGCATGACTTGAATTCTAGAGTTTTCTATTTCAAAATCACCATCAATCTATCATAAATTATAGCATTAGTGGTAGCCGTGAATTAAAAGATTTCGTGTCCATATTTATATTGTTTGTGCTCAATTAGTACAAGTGGGAAGATTTGATTAGTAGATAATTAGAGAAAAGACGATACGCAGTCAACTCTATACGTTAGTTAATTCTATCTTTATGTATTTATTTATTGAGTTTCCTTTCTAGAAAATTTGAACAATTTTTAATTATTTTTTTTTGGTAAGCATCAAAAAGCTCAATTTTTTTTTTTTAATTATATCAAGAAGATCCTCTAGTTCATGCATGGGATTTTTCAAAAAGACTCATATTGAACCTTAAATGACAAAAATACTCATATTAAATTGTAGCTGTATGATCACATTATTTTAACATGCTGTGTAATTTCTTTACGCTTTTTTTTTTTTTTTTGGGGGGGGGGGGGGGATCCAAAGCTTATAGCATATGCCACACCACCTTTTCCTCCTTTTTGACACCACTTAAAAACATGTAGCATATGCCGCCTTATCTGGATTTTTTATTTTGTGAAAGTGAACTTGTGGAGTAAACTATATATGGCCACCAGCTGACGAAGGATGAAGTTGAAAGATATCCAACTTCATGGGTAAGGCATGCTTTTTTTTGAAGGCTTGATTGTTTTGTAGCTGTGCTTGCTCTCTTTTATTGAAAAATTATAGTTTGTCTTGATTTCTCCTTAGGGTCAGTCCTTGTCAAGGAAATCGTCAAACATTGTAGCTTTTCAGTCTTCTTCATCGAAACGGCTAGCTCCTCTTTACCAGTGACTCTTCTCGTTGATCAAATGCTTTTGCTAATTGATGGAGGAGTGTATTTCATATAAATAATTCTTTTCTTCTTGAGGTCTATGGCTATATATAAGGGCCGAGAGGGAAAAAAAATCTAACACAAGAGCTCAATAAAAGCCAAAAACCTATAGAAAAAAAAGTATAGCTAGATATAAAGAGTAATTTTTTTTTGGGCTCGAGCAATATATCCAAGTAAATATAAGTTTTATAAGATACCAGATCTAATTTTTTTGAATCTGGCAACATGTTATGTTTAAAATACCTGTGAATTTGATAAGATATCATATCCAATTTTTTAGAGCTCAATTATGTCATAAGTCTAAAGCATCTATAAGTCTAAAAAAATATCAAACTCAATTTTTTTGGACTTAATTACGAGCTCATCCTCAATATTTATGGGTCTAATAAGATGCGGAACTAAACATCCTTAAGCACAAGATTATTTCAAATCTAAATATCTAACATGAAAATCTAAAATTATCATTTTATTCATTCTAGCTATATAAAAAGTTATCTAAGAGTCATTATTCAGTTGACCAACATTAAAGTTGATTGTAAGGGATTATTTATTGGTGTTAATATTTCTAGATAGTCAATATATTAATTTAACTTTAATTCATTTTTTATTTTTTATATTATATTTTTGTTAATTATATGAGATTGATTTTTTATACACATACATATTAAGTTATTACTGTGAATTGGTTAGATAAACTTTTTAGGTTAATTAATTATTTTGTAAGGAAGGGGTCCTTTATTGATCCTGCTGAAAAAAATATATATACTGGCGAGGCCGCTGCTTAGCTTGTCTTGGGTCTTAAAATTATGTTTTTACTTTGGCAGCCCCCAATTATCTTTCTTCTAGGAAAAATGAAAAGAAAAGCCTCAGAAATTTTCAAAAACCTGCAATATTGGCCAGGGAATTTGAAAGAAAAACTTCCCCATGCACTTAATTTGAACATTTCATTGCGAGTTAATTACTATTAGAGTATGAAGTCCTCAATCCATCATAAAATTCAGATTTTTTGTATGAAACTCAATATGCATGATATTCAAGCATTATTTAAGAGGTCCAAACTCAATAAAGATGAAAATAATTATAAAAATACAAAGTAATATATAAAATACTTTTGAGCCACCCGTCAGAAAATCTTGTGCATGAAACTCGGACTCTGGAGAAATAAGATCACACATCCACCAAGATGTAGAAAATAAATAAATCAGAGTGACAAATTAGGTAAATCGACTTGGATCACATTTGTCATTTGATTATTTGTTGACTAGGAAAGGCATCGCATCAAGCTCTGTTGGTGTGAGGACGACGTCCATGAAAATGGATGGATGCGAGGGGGGGCTAGTCGACGTTGATGGTGGCGATTGATGGAGGCAGAAAAAGGCCTAGCTATGTGGATCTGGCGAGGCTATCTTCCTTTTTTGGAGGGGTTAGGCGGGGTATTGTTGATCGATGACTAAAATTTAAATTATTGCTAATATTAATTTATAGTCCAGGCTAACAAGTTTATCAATGTTGACTAACGCAACAATAATTATTTCCACCTCTACAAGACCTTCCTAACATTTTGTAACTTTGCCATCATTTAGGCAATCACATTTATCGATGCATAGCTAGTGGGAGGCCTACCCATTGGTTGGATGGTCCATCATAGTTTTTTTCTTAGAATATTTAATAAGATACTCAATCAAACTTTATCTTCACTGAATTCGGAGTTCTTGCAAACACAAGGTTGTTTTTCAAAGAAATATTATAAAATTGTATCACATGATCTCTACTTTCTTGTTTACAATATTATAAATTAAACCATTTAAAAAAAAACACAGAATATATATATTCTACTATATAAATTAATTTAACAAGTAGCTGGAGAATAAATTGTCCATTTTGGAGGGTAAAAAAGATGGAAGTACGGTTCAATCTCTACGTATTCCTTGCTGTTGCCAGGTGCAACACTTGATTACCACGAGCATTCTGAAATTTGAGAAAATTAATTATTAGCCAAAATGAGTTTTTGTAATTATAGTAATCTCAAGAGACATGATGGAGTTATGGAGATCATTTCAGTCGTTGAAATTATGAAAGAGAAACCGGGCACAGCCTACAACTTCCTAGTTCCTTCAATGCTACATAATGAGGACGTCATCATGCATGGGGCTCCATAGTAGACATTATCAAATTCCACTGCACAGGCGTCATTAATTATAAAATTAATTCCTAGATTACATAAGCATTACGCGCATATATATGTGAGCTACCATAAATATAACTGCGTGCTTCTTGTTTTACCCTATTTTTCATGCTTTAAAGATTATTATCCTGTATAATTTAATGGTCAAATAAATTATACGACTGACACGACCGCTTGTCTATTAATATGCTGTTTAATACCGTGTTATTAATAATAAATCATTTATGTAATGGTCATGTGTTTCCCCCTTTTTTTTTAAAAAAAAAATTAAATCTAAACGAGTGGAGTATCCTCAATCATAATAATTCAACAAGGAAGATTAAGTATACTCGTTGTATAACCTAAGGGTTTTTTTTAGCCTTTCAATGAAAAAAAAAAAAAGACTGAGCCAAAATTTAATAATATCCTTGACCACAATGGTCTCTGCATAGCTGAGTCGTCCAAACAAAAAGCTGATGAAACAAGACTCGCGTTAGCAAAAGAACTTAGAATGTCATATGCATTAATTGGTGTTTATTATTATTTTTATTATTTTTTAAAGGAACAACATGTGACAAGAAAATGTGTGCCCTGAAACAGCAGAAGATCAAGGTTGTACAACGATTGGCTAGAAAGAGCAGCATGCTAGTCGCCATGAAAAATCATAAACAGGTAGTATCCGAGTCACCAACATTTTGTCCCTATGTTTTGACACACGTAAAGGAACTATATCACCAAGTCTATATTCTTACAACGAATTTCTTAGTTAAAACTATTAAAATTATGATAAAGCATCTACTAAACCATGAAGCAAGAATAAATGATTAAGTGGAGCAAAATTAATTACGATATAAGTAAGTCGATTCAAACATTTATATTAATAATAATAATACAAAAAAATAACTAAGATAAGATATATATAGAATTGATCAAACAAAAATAAAGATGAATTAGAAGTTAAATGTTATATAGAGATTAAAGATTTGAATCATTGTTGTTTGTCTGACCAGCTATACGAGATGGTTGGGCAATATATACATGAATGGCAGAGCACGATGCATTGTTAAGCCTCATTGCCAAGCCTTTAGCACCTTTAACTTGTATAATATATGTATATTGTTAATAGTAGGTGTTCGGCTAACTCATGCACACCTTGACTATTCTCTCGATATTCTAAAATTAACAACTATATAGTCTTCAGTAGTTTTAAAATTTATGACAATTAAACTAGTGATATCTAAAAAATAAATTTAGAATTTGATCAATTAAGCTAAATTTCTTCAAGTTAACATGTGTATAGTAGTAATGGATCTTGTCCATGAAATTCCCTTTTCTTATACTAACTTGAAATCCATTGCTTGCTAACCTTGCCTAAACTGAACATTGAGGTTTTAGTAACTAATTACAGCTTAATATCGTAAAACAATTATTTCATTATTATACATCCATTATTTTTGTTATCTTAATGATGAAATTACATGATGATTTCATGTTTTCACACATCTCTATCTCTATATAGTACCTGTCGAGTATTAAAAAAAAAAGAGAAAAAGGAATCGGTTTGTGCTGCTTCACAGCGAAGACCGAGCAGGCTCTCTGTCAACCAAGCTTTAGTCTAGCCTCAATTTTTTAACTCTCCTCACACGATCCTATAATCTTTATAAAAGTACTCACACAATTCAATAAAAGCTATACAAGCTCGCTCTCTTGTTTCACAAGTCAAGACAAAAACATCTAGCCACCTTACCGCCACACTTGTCGATGGGATAGTATGTAGCGTATCTATGCAAAGATGCAATTCAATGTATATGTCTTCTTCAAAACAAGCACTGCTGGCAAATTAACATGAAGGGAAGCGCATCATGAGTCAGTCGGAAGAAGGACACCATGCGTACTAAACAAGAGGACAGGGCGTCTTAATTTTGTGCACGTCAACACACGCAAGTGTGTCCGTAAAGGAAAACATAAACCCCACCGCTCCTTTAATTCTCTCCTCTCTCACTCCCTATAACCATGGATCACCGGGACCACCGAAGATCTGCGCCAGAAATCCATAAATGGGGTCTCTCTGCTGTCCTATCTCCGATTACGTATATTTATCACACCTGAATCATAAGAGAGACCTCTACCGTTCACGTGGTGATTCCTGCTGCACCCAACATTTAGAACGTGGCAGAAGGTGTAAAAGGAAAGCTCACTGATGGTTTGCTTAAAAGAACGTAGGCGAAAGTGTTTAACGAGCAAATAGTACATTAAATAAGCTTCAACCAACAGACAAAACTTAGCCAACTCAATAAAATTACCAGTTGAAGTGAAATCTGTAGATCCAATTGGCGACAGTACATGAGGATGAAAGAGGAGGATTAATTCTTAAATATATTGAAAAAAAAATTGAACCATAGTTTTACAAATTCTCATGCCACCTCTCAGCCTGATCTGTACATAAAAGTTTGATCATGGCGGTACCGTCGTGCACATATCCCAATTTTTGAAGAAAAAAATCGCAGAGTATTTTTCTTTTTCTCTTTTTATTCTTTTAAAAAGACTATCGTGGTCTTTGAAATTGATAATGAAAGGGAGGAAATTATCTCAATTATTCATTGAAAGTTATCACACTTATGGGCCAGACAATTGTCATGATCGTGACATGACTCAATTGACTTCCATGAAGATCCCTTAAGTTCGCATCGAAAAGGACAGATCAATGGAAGTTCCGAATTCCAAAATGCGATTTTACAGCTGCATGACGATAGCTTGATAGCAACTATTCTTGAAGATCAAAACATTCAAGAGAATACAGTGGTCTTGCATCAATTATTTGAAAGACATCCTTATATATGGTTTATTATTTCAGGAAATTAAGAGGGATATAATTGGTTTTTAGCAATCTTTATTCAATCTCAAGTATGATCATAACATCCGAATATGTGTATATATATGTACACGCCTGTGGACACTGTGGAGTATATAAATCAAAATTAAATATTATTTCAAGATATGTATGTAAATGCCCGCGAAACATATGAGTTGATATTGAACATTATTTCAAGAGTCATTTGAATCTTATTGAACTATAACAAGCTAAGGGATACATAATTGTTGAATTTAAAACCTGTGTGTATCTCAGCCTCGCGACACAACGTAGCTTCACAGGAAAAACTAAATTATTATAGGAAGATGTACATCACTGTCAAAAAAAACACAACATGCCACCATCAATTAAGTCTTTTGGGCCCAATAAATTGAGACAAGTCAGCCCCACACAAAATCCCCTGAAGTCTAAAACACACATTTTCTGAGGTCCACATCCACCCACCACCCTGCTAGCCTCATCCCTCCAAAAATTCTTTTCACAACTTTTCTTTCCTTCCCCACTACTTACCATGATGTGCCCACAAGCCCAACAGCCAGACTCTTTGTTTTATGCATTTCTGGGATTTATTCCGTACTCCAGCACCCCCCTGAGTATACCCTGCACCATCATTGTGGGACCAATGAAATGAGACAGTGTTTCATGCAATCCGGGCCCGCCACCCTGAGAATCACAGATCGGCGGTGGGACTCGCTGGATTTGGGCGAGCTGGAGCGCGGGTCCTGTCCGGATTCTCCGCGCAGGATGCAATACGGTGGATCTAATCTTAGAAAATTAGTTCCATATTCAAGAAAGAATAATCAGGCTTAGATCTCGTGAAATAAGAGTCTCGCAAATATCCTAATCGTAATATAAATATTTATAGCTTTTACGCTAAATTGTGAGTAGTATTCTAAATTAATTTTTAATGTAAAAGAAAACATATTTATATTATTGATATGTTTTTTGGTATTTGTTAATTAAAAAATATAAAAATTATATCTGAATATTAAGAATAAATTAAAAAAATATAAACGGATAAATCATAATAATAATTATTAATGTTAATTAAAAACTAAAGTGGAAAGTTGATATTCATTATAAAAAAAACTAGATATGTATACAAATATTTTATTATATTTTCCTTCTAATTTTATATGTTTTCCTTTATTTATCTTGGAGGTTGATTTGAGTTAGATTTATTTATCTAAAACTTAATAAAAAAAATTAAAGATTACATAATCTTTTCAAAATATTATGAAATTATAGACATAATCTAAAAGATGAATTGCTATTTAAAAATAAACTAAATAATCTAAAAAATAAGAGAGAGGATATTAATTCAAGAATTAAATTTAGAAAAAAATAGTGAAAGTCTAAACGATTTTTTTTTTTTTTATGGTTTTTCTTTTCAAACCTATTTGCATATCGATAACTATTTGATTCTTTTGTCCACACACAACCATCTTAATTAATTACAGGAGAAGTCAGGAAATGGTTATCTCATAATCAGGTTTGACTTAGTTTTTAATTTTTTTAAGCAAATCACTTATTTAATAGTGTGTTTGGGAGTGTAATTATAGTTGTTTTTTAAAATATTTTTTATTTTAAAATATATTAAAATAATATATTTTTTTATTTTTAAAATATTATTTTTGACATCAACATATTAAAATGATTTATAAAAACTAAAAAAAATTAATTTGATCAAATAACTTTTTTAAAAAAAAATTTCAAAAATATTTTTGAAACACAAAAATAAATAGGGTCTAAAAGCCAGTTTGGGAACGCGGTTGAAAACACGTTCCCACAAAGTTCAAAAAAAATTTTTTTACTAAAATTTAATATGATTTATATGTTTTGGATTGTTTTGATGTGCTGATGTTAAAAATAATTTTTAAAAAATAAAAAAAATTATTGACACACATTTCAGCATAAAAAAATTATTTAAAAAGTAACTACTACCACACTGTCAAACATACTCTAAAAATAAGATAAAAGCTACTTAATTTGTAAATATATCAAGGACAAATTAAATGGATCCCAAGTCTCATCAATGAATATTTTTAGTTAATAACACATTTTTCACACCGACTTGATGCAATTATAGAAATAATTTTATTGAATGTTGACCTCCATATACGAACTTGAAAAGTCCAAGGATGATATATTAACCCAACTATACTGGGCTTGGGCCCTGGAGGGAGGCCATGAATTTCGAAAAAATATATAAGGAACCGGGAACACAACTCCACACCTCATCGTAAAACGACAGCGTGCAGACTCTTAACCAAAAACAACATCACCCCTTCTTTGAATGAACGAGAGATCCTTCGAGGGCCCTTATTTCCTTTCCTTGCCTTTCCTTTTTATAGAAGAATGGCAGAACGGAGAACTTCGTGGTTCTTCACTTGCTAGAAGTCACTCGTCACTCTCTCTCCTTTTCCCTCCAGCCACTAACAGATCCGATCTAGGGTTTCATTTCTTCCACTAAAAATGGCAATCGCCGCACAGACACCTGATATTCTCGGCGACAGACAGTCCGGCCAGGACGTTCGCACTCAAAATGGTACCCTCTCTTTCTCTCTGATCATATTGCGTTTAGAAACTTCACTAATGATGATGATGATGATCATGTTTGATATTTTTGGTGCTTTACAGTGGTGGCCTGTCAAGCAGTCGCCAATATCGTTAAATCCTCACTCGGTCCTGTTGGTCTCGACAAGGTATAGTAATAGAGTTCTACCACTCTCTCTTCTCGCTTTTCATTTTGCATTGTCGTCGCTGCTACTGCTATTTCTGTAAGAAACTCTTATGGCTTTGATTCGTATTGTTAATTGAAATTGAATTCGGTAGCGATATGTGAAATGTGTTGATTTTGTTTTTACAGTTTTAGGAGAGGAGGTGCTTATTCGAGATTTTTTTTTTTTTTTTGGTTATTGTAGATGCTTGTAGATGATATTGGAGACGTAACAATCACCAATGATGGTGCTACTATTCTTAAGATGTTAGAAGTCGAGCACCCTGCTGCGAAGGTGGATGGATACAGTCCACGTTCTGCTCCTTTTTTATTAATTATTCAAGTTGCTGCTCTGTTTAACGACTCTTCTTACGTTTGTTTCATATTTTATATTTTGAGGTCTACAGGTTCTAGTGGAGTTGGCTGAGCTGCAAGACCGAGAAGTTGGAGACGGGACAACTTCGGTTGTTATTGTAGCTTCAGAGTTGCTCAAGGTAATTGCAGCTAGCGGACTCTGTTTTTCCCATTCCCAATCAAGTTATTTTTCAATGTTATAATATTAAAGGATGATGCTGTGGAAGTATATAATTGGATGATATTGTTTTGCAGAGAGCAAATGATCTAGTGAGGAATGGGATTCACCCAACTTCAATAATCAGTGGATATAGAGTGAGAATTTGTTTTCCAGCATGTTTATAGCACCCCCCTTTATTTGGATTTATTTGTGTGCAACACCAAGACCTTGGATATCATATCTCTGAATGTTTCCATTACTGACATTCACCCATATTTTGTACTTACCTGAACAGCTTGCTATGAGGGAAGCATGCAAATATGTTGAAGAAAAATTGGCTGTGAAGGTAATAGCCTCTCCATTTAATATTATTATTTTCTTGAAAAGGCATCAATAATTACACACGGTATGGGATGGATGGGAAACTATTCAGTCTTAACATGCAAGAATTAGATAGAATTAATCCAACTGGTACAGGATGCACTTGGCACTCTGTCCACTATGTAATGTTCTTAATTACAGTGTTTTTATTTTTATTTTATCAGGTTGAAAAGATCGGAAAAGTCTCTCTAGTAAACTGTGCCAAGACAAGTATGTCTTCAAAGTTGATAGGAAGTGACAGTGACTTTTTTGCAAATATGGTATGCTTATTTTTTCGAGTGTATTATGTTGGTAAAAAATGAAACATTTAAATGAGTTTATGCTCTATTTTATAGAGTTGTATGTTTTCGTCTGTCCAAAATCAGTTGGATGCGTTGGGTTTTGGCATGTCGCAAATCATTTGAGCCCTAGCATGGATTATTCCTCTGGGTTAAAAGTTAAATAGGAAACTTCTTTTTCAGCTAATGCGTTTTTGCTGACACCTAATTTGGCCTTATTACTTTGGTTCCCTTTGTTAGACTCGCTTCTCTAGCTTCCAGAATTTTATAGATCTATTAGACATTGATTTTACAGCAGCTAGTCTTTTCAGTTTGCTGGTTCTTTCTTACTTTAGCAATTTTTTTCTTCCTTTTCTCTTGTTTTTGGATGAAGCATGTGAAAACAACTCCACGTTTTTATTATGTTAAATTTCTTTGCAACTTGGTCTGTCTAGCTGTGCACGATTGATTTTGAGAGGCCTGCTCATAGATGTCTTAGTTTTGGTTCGCTTTGTACAGTACTTTCTGGAAACAATAACTGAGAGAACCTTTTTTGTTTTCAATGTTATGCTGGCTCAGACAAGATGAAAGGCCTGGCACTTTAATTTCTCTACGTTAATATATTTGTATTCAACTTTGTTTTAGGTTGTCGACGCTGTAAAAGCAGTGAAGATGACCAATGTAAGAGGGGAAGTCAGATACCCCATCAAGGTCAGTTGTTCTTATTGTGCAATAACTTGCTTCATAAAGTATTCTTGATACAGGCCAATCTGCATTGTTCAGTGATGGTTGTAATGTCCTGTTGCTTTGTCTGAATTTCAGGTGATCAATATTTTGAAAGCTCATGGAAAGAGCGCAAAAGATAGCTACCTTTTGAATGGCTATGCACTAAATACTGGCCGTGCTGCTCAAGGAATGCCTATGAAAGTTGCAGCTGCAAGGATTGCATGCCTTGACTTCAATCTTCAGAAGACAAAGATGCAGTTGGGTGTACAAGTCTTAGTCACTGATCCCAGGGAGCTTGAGAAAATTCGTCAAAGGTGATTAGATTATACTTTGGCTGCGTTGTTCAAGAATGTACTGCAATAACCATTCTGCTTTGGTAATTGGTCTTTGGAGTTGTGTAACTGATTTTTATTTCAACCCAGCCATGTGCTGATGGCAATCAAAATGATAATGATCTTCTGATGTATTTATTTGTTTATTTTCTTATTAACATGGCCATGATGTTGCCCTTGTGCCATCACAGAGAAGCTGATATGACAAAGGAGCGCATTGGGAAACTCTTGAAAGCTGGAGCCAATGTTGTTTTAACAACAAAAGGAATTGATGACATGGCTCTTAAGGTAAGTGTTGGCGACTTGTGCTTCTAGATTCTGATAGCATTGCTGGAGTTGTTATCCAATCGCTGTGTTGTACATTACTTTATCCTGGTATTGACAAGTGTTTGGTAGCTACATGTTGTCTGATAAATTAATTTGTCCATAAGTGGCTCAAACATTCATGACTAAGATTTTTGTGCATGTGAATGTGTTAATATGTAGTTATATTTTATGGCCATCTGATAAGATAGTGATTTGTTTGACTCTTTAAGCATTTTGTTGGTTAATGTAATTTGCACTACTATTTGTTTCAGTACTTTGTCGAGGCTGGGGCTATTGCTGTGAGACGTGTTCGGAAGGAGGATATGCGTCATGTTGCCAAGGCGACTGGTGCAACCTTGGTATGTCCTATCCTTTAAGCAATCATTCTAGTTGTCAATACCTTACATATATCATTTTTGCTGTTCCTGGTTCAAAGAAAGTTCACTCAGCCACCTGTTTAGTTCTGGGGTTGTCAAACAAAGTTGGACGTTAGAATCTTCTGTAATTGCATTCCATCCAAGCAATAAGAATGTGCATTTTCCCTATCAATTGATCAACTTAGAATTGAGTCTGAAATTTCTAAACAAAGACGATGCATATTATCATTTCATTTAACTTTTCTGCAAGTGTTCTTTATTTAGTTTTCCTTTTTTTCCTGAAAGGGTATAGGGGGATCTTTTATTTCTGCCTTGTGTTTCAATTCAAATGTGTCCTCTTATTTTTGCCATGCATTCTATGTAGTTGTCCAGTGCTTCCCTTTTCTTTTTAGTACCTATGATATCTTTTTGACCCCGTTCTCTTACTGGTTGGTTCATAGGTTTCAACATTTGCTGATATGGAAGGGGAGGAAACATTTGAGTCATCACTTCTGGGGTATGCTGATGAAGTTGCAGAGGAGCGAATTGCTGATGATGATGTAATTATGATTAAGGGTACAAAAACTACAAGCGCGGTATGTGATTCCACTTATTTAGGTCTCCTGAACTTCAGCAATTAATTTTTCTTGGCCTGTGCTAAATCCTTAGAGCTCCTATTAACATAGAATGGTTGTGCGCTGCAAATGGTAAACATTTTTCTCCTTGACAGCTGCTGATTAATTTGTTTGTTGTGTTTGCTTAGGTCTCCTTGATTCTCCGGGGTGCAAATGATTATATGCTTGATGAGATGGAGAGGGCGTTGCATGATGCCTTATCTATTGTTAAGAGGACCCTTGAATCTAATATGGTAAATTTGGATGCTTTCTAGTTACGTCTTTGAATTGTGCTTAGAGTCCGAAAACCCAGTATGCACTTGAAAATTGATAGCCATGCCCTGACATTGCCATTGCAGGTAGTAGCAGGAGGAGGGGCAGTCGAGTCTGCACTATCTGTGTATTTGGAGTGCCTCGCTACAACTCTGGGATCACGTGAACAGTTGGCAATTGCAGAGTTTGCTGAATCTTTACTAATTATACCAAAGGTGTGTTATTGATTATTGACTATGCGAAATTAATTTTCTGATGCCTCCAGTGTGGAACTTTTTATGTGCAAGTGCTGACTTGTAGCAGTACAGGTGCTTGCTGTCAATGCTGCCAAGGACGCCACCGAGTTAGTTGCAAAACTACGGGCTTACCACCACACAGCACAGACAAAGGCCAATAAGAAGCAGTTTTCCAGGTATATTGGTTTCCTTAGTACATTCTACCCGATGCTTGCTATCTTCTAAAGTTTGGCAAAGTTCCAGTGTGAGAATGTTGAGAGCACCATTCATGGATTGATTAGGCATATTTGTTCCTATCATCCATGGTCCGCTTGTTTCTTCCTCTTGATATACAAAGATGGGGCGGGGTGGGTTTCAATAAAGATCTCCAATCACACTACTGCCTTTATTCTTTCTATATCATGGGCTGTGGTTTCCATTTGCATGCATAAGTAATTGCATATATGATGTCCTCTTCCATTAATGGAGAAAAGAAACATAGACAAGCAGCCAATGTTGTTTTCCCCCCTTTATTTCCCTTTTTTTAATTAAATAATAACCAGTTTTACTGTGTTTTCTTGGTGAATATTTATGGTATTGTTGCAGTATGGGACTAGATCTTTCAAAGGGGACTGTACGCAACAACTTAGAAGCTGGAGTCATCGAGCCAGCCATGAGCAAAGTGAAGATAATTCAGGTAACAGCTGTGGAATATGCAAATGCAGTCATAAATTGATAGTTAAGTTCTCCACTAAGCGGCCTCTAATTCAGATGAATTTCTTTTGTATGCTAGTTTGCCACTGAAGCAGCCATAACTATCCTTCGAATTGATGACATGATCAAGCTTGTCAAAGATGAGAGTCAGAATGATGAGCAATAGGGTCAGTCTAGTTGGAAATGCCCGTATCAACCTTCTTGGTTTCCTTTTTTAGTTTTCTGTGTCTATGGGGAGAGGAGAAGGGGATTGGGGGATGAGTTTTTGTTGTTTATAATTGGCTTGGCATTGAAAGGGGTCTGTTTGGCGTTTGGTGCCTTTCTATTGTGCCGTTTTTGTGGCAACGTAGTCTTTACTCTGAAGGGTAGTAGTGTAGGTTTTAGATAGAGCCAAGGCTGGAATTGAGTCAGTTTTTTAAGGATGTTGACTGATGATCGGGGCTTATGATAGCTAAAGCTCTTTCATCCTTGTCAATCCCAACCATCGTGATGTTCATTAGCTAGTAATTCATTGTGTGGAAAAAAGGACCTTGAACAGGTGTTACAACATCAATTAGAATGTTCGAATTGGATCTTACGAGTCTATATTTCTAAGAAATCGTTTCTGGGCCTCCTTGTATTCTCCACTACTGGCACGTATTTTTCGAAGGCAACCAATCGCCATTACCTCTTCTCCTGCACAGGTTAGTCTCATTTCTCTCGTCAGTCTTTTGATTCAAATGTTTTGAACTGCCTTGATAAATCAAGTTTAGCATTCCTTTTCTCTTGAACAAGTCCACATGCTCTACCGTCCGTGTAAATGATCATGACCTGAGACTTGACTATTTGTAGAAGAAAGGAGCTTTTTTTAGCCAATCGCAACTGGCGGAAAAAGGGGATGCAAGTTCATTGGCAGGCACAAGTGTTTCTTATGAGATACCCGTCTCCCTCCTCCACGATGAGTGCTCTAGTTATCCCCCTCCTCCCCTAATCATTCTGGCCCCACAACCCATATTTACAAAACCTATTAAATATGTTTCACGTGAGTTAGTTCACTATTCCATTATATTGAGACCGTTTCGTATTACCTTAAACCTTATTATTAAAAACACAATAAAATATTGTTACACATGGAGTCACAGTATCTTGCAGCAATTTCCTTCTTGGATCTGACCGCTAATTTTGTAGCATAAAAAATGATGGCATCTCATAAATTGCAATGTGATCCATACATTTATTGAAACTTCTCCCTTTTGTTATTGTTACTATATTTTATAGATGGTGTAATCAATTCGGTTTCTTTTCTTTTTATTTGGGAATGGTTGCTACCGACATTGGAAAATCAATCAGATCATGAAGTGAAAATTAAGTAGCATTGTTTTTACATGCAAAACACCAAGTAACAAAAACATTCAATTGATTCCTCATAAGAGACGTCGTCATAAAATTGCAGACAATTCGTTAGAGCATGATATTAAGTAACTAGGTGACAATTGTCACCAATACTTAATAATAGATATGTTTAAGAAGTGATTGTACACTCACATCATTAATGGGTTTGTACCTAAAACGGTATCCTGACAACACAAGAAGGATGGTATTTCAAGTTCAAGTTTTAATTGCTACAACCAATCACTAATCTAGACAACAAAAGGAAAAGAAAAGGAAAAAGAAAACACACATTAACAAAACGAAATTCATTGTACCATCTTACAGTTATCATTTTGCTCTTCAGTTGAAAAAATGATTATCTTTATGTTGGGGTAATTTTATCTTTTTTTAGTTGTCCATTGATCACTAGTACGCATATGCATTTCATCCAAAAAAAAAATTTACTTAATTATCCTTAAAGTTTAAAAAAATAAAATTATTTACTAAGAGTTTTTCTACCTTTTCATTTCTTAGGATATAGTAAAAATGTATTTTTGCCCTTAAAAATAGATTAAAAAAATGTCATGTTTAGGGGTTTTTTTGTCTTTTCTTGTAAATTTCAGTCTTATGAAGGGTATTTTGATCTTTTTATGTTAAATAATTAATTTTTTATTCAAAACAGCTGCTGACGTGTGTCATCACATGCCAGTACGAGAAGGCGTACTGGCTTTTTAGGCGACGCATAGAGCACCTCATGATGGCCAAATTTGCCATTTTATCGTGTCATTGAAAGCAACTTCGCGTTCTTTTCCTCTTGTTGGGACGTATAAATATGGATGATAGACATATTGTTATTGGTGGTGGTTTCTTTTTTCCCCTTTCTTTTCCTTTTCCTACCCTAAAAGTACGCATTTGTCCTCTTTATTTTTGGTATTTTAATTTTAATTTTTATTCTTTTGATTTTTATTCTTTGACCTTTTATGAAAGTTTTGCTTATTTTCAATTTAGTCCTTCAATTACAATTTATAATGTATTATTTTTTTCTTCTAATTTGATCCTTATTCTTTTGATTTCCAATTCTTTTTCTTAGCTTTTTTTTATTAAAGTTTTATTTTTTTTCTATTTTGACCTTAATTCTTTTGATTTGTTTTTTCTTTTGTTGAAGTTATTTTTCTTTTCAACTTAACCCTCCAAATGAAAATATTTGGTTGCCCTCTAATTTATTTTTTATTTTGATTGTCACCCTTATTCTTTTAATTATATATTTTCTTTGTTTTAGATTCTTTTGTGTAATTGAATTTTTTCCAGTTTCATCCTTCAGTTTTTTAGTTCAATAAAAAAATAATTTTAATAAGCAAATGTTACGAGATTAAATATCTTGATCTATATCTATTTTATTTTTTTTTAGTTTTGCTTTTATTTATTGTTAATGATTTTTTTTATTTACATAAATAATTATCGAATTATTTAATTAGATGCTTGTATATGCTTTATGATTTATATTTAAGTTTTTTATGTAGAAAAATATATCTAAATAACTTGTATATTTATTTTTAAAAAAAAAAAAACAACACAGGTCAATAACTAACTATATTTATAGCGTGTAGATTAAATTAAAGGGGAAAAGAGTGATTTTTCATTTTACTTGTCCTGATTAATTATTACACTCGACATTGTCAGATGATAAGTCACGGATTACAGTATAAACCATGATAATTTATACTATAAACAAGGGCACATGATCACCCACGTGCATTTGCCTTTGCTGTGGGATCACCACACCTTATCATGTGACGTGATTCAAGGTCATCTCCCACCAGTGCCAAAACCATATTTCTTATTCTGACTTTTTCTGTACTATAAACATGAATCTCCAACTAATATGGCAGTGCTAATTGACAAGAAGACAATTTATGCGATAAGAGTTGTGATTCTGGGCTAGATTGTCCCTTGATTATATTAAGGCAGGCTTGCATTTTCCTCAAGAACAAGATCTTAAGGAATTACTTTGCGGAGAACTTACCATTACCCTCAAATCTGGCCCCATGAAGAGGCGGCCAGGAATTCATTGTCAAGAAATGGAGTTTGTGTACGGGATAATAAATTAAGAATTTCCTGCAAGAGCTCAAAACCATATCAATGCCAGGGTTTTATGCCAAAGAAAAGAGAAAGCAGAATTATAACTACAGTTGTATTAATTGTGTTTCAAATTAGATCTGGAAGAATGATGTATGTCGCTGTTGTTTCTCGATCCATCAAGAACAAATTAACTTCAAGAATTTTGCTGTATCGTCACTTCTGGTAGGAAGGGAAGCAGAGAGAGCCGTGTTTGAGCTCTAAAAACACATTCAAAGTTAGCTGCGATCACAATAAAATCATCACCAGGGTTAATTATTAAGCGTTTTTTTTCTTTGTTTTTTTTCAATTTGATTGAATTCCAACTTTAAATCAACCGGATTTCGAAACAACCTGTTGGGTAAATTTCAAAACTATGGTCGCAGTTATCTTGATGACTCAGTCTCAATCCTTTTAACACCTTTCGATACTACGTACGTGCTACCTATAGCATATGCATAATTGTATTTAAAAAAAATTGCACAGACGTACCAATAATTGAGACTGAACCATTGCCTATATCATTTCTCTTTTTTGGGTATATAATTTATTAAGTGTTGGTTCGGAAATGTATGTCCTTTTTTGTTTTAAAATAATTATTTTATTTTTAATATAAGCTAGAATTATGTAAATAAATGAGTCCAAACATCGACAGCGGGGATGCATGGAACGGGGACTGGAATTCCATGCCCAAACAAAATTTAAAGACACAACATTTATGGGTCCGTCCCGCTTCCTGATCATGCAAAATGATGAGGTAGGAAAGGTCGTTCATATACCCTTCAAACAATCAATCAATCAATCAATCAATCAAATCAAGAGAAAAGGTAATCGTAATTGTACTTATAGAGAGGCCATGCACCGTACGTTCAGCAGTACTTTTGCAATCTTTCTTCCTGCTCTTCTTTATATATATATATATATATATATATAGAGAGAGAGAGAGAGAGAGAGAGCCAGCTTCAGGACTCACCGTCCCATGCTGCCTTACACGTGCATCCAAATTATAATTACAAATAGGATAGGATTCTCTTAACATTATCACACTTCAAATTATAGTAAAAGACAGTGCCAGCTGGTTCCAGTTGTAAGGATAGCAGTCCTTCTGTTTTGTGCAATAGTCATGTTTGAAAGCTATCTCATAACACCCAAATTTATTAACTTATTCTTCTTCGTTTTTTTCCCTTCCAATTCCACCCACTTGGAAAGAATTGAAACAGCATAATCTATCCTTATTAATATAAATTATCACAATTTGTTTACAATTTTGTTTAAGTGGATTGAATTGACATTACATTGAATAAAGTAAATTTGAGGAATTTTTTAGTTTTTTTTTGGTATGAGTTAATTTATTGAATGAGCATAATGCAATTATTAAATTAAGGGTTGTCCAAACTTTTTTACCAATATAAAACATCTATTCACTTTGATTAATACATTCAATGGGCATGGGTTATATTACATGACTATAGAATTGTCATGAAGAAATCTAAAATTAAAGGGATAATATAGTTTTCTATTATTAGAATTGTAAAATGATATATCTACTATAAACGATGTATAATTAAAAAAAGTATTTGTATGTTAAAGATCAATATGGTATCATAGTAGTCTTTAAAACCCTAGATTTCTAGGTTATATATCACTACCAGAGAAGATCTTAACATCTTTTATCGATCATTTATTTATATGTTAAAGCTCAATATGTTATCAGGATAGTTTTTGAAACCTTAGCTTTCTTACCAGAGAAGATCTTGACAATCTCTTCTACTGATCATTTACTTGATAGCCTCCTTTACGAACCATCCATGTACCTTTCAAACATGTATTTGCCAACTTGAAATCTTTATAGGATCTAATGAGGGATATTAATGAATCCATTGTTCCAAGATTACAATCTCATGTGATTTCTCGACAAGTTTAACAAGACAATGCTTCATTTTCATATTAGAATAACACTAGACGAGATTAACTATCCCTCATGGTCTCAACTTATGGAGAGGCAGATTGGCACCTGTATCAGAATAACACTAGACGAGATTAATTATCCCTTATGGTCTCAACTTATGGAGAGGCAGATTGACACCCGTAACAAACTTGGATATTTCACCAAAACCACAATGAAACCAACTTAAGAATATGCAAGTAATGACACATTGATTGTTGAGAGTAATAGGGTTAATCAAGAGTTGGTATGGACTTCATGAATCTCTTTTAGATGCAATGTTTCATACGTCTTCTCATTGCCAAATTCATATGGAAGGTAATGACAAAAATCTTCTATGATGGCTTTAATTAAACCTACTTATTCAAACTAAATTGATGATTTTTTTGTACTAAACAAGATGGTTGGCCTTTACCCATCTACTACAATGAGTTTATTGCTTTTTTTCTAGGAGATTGATGATAGAACGATGTCAAAAATAGTGATATTTAGAGGCATTTAATTGCACTCCATAATAGCAAGACTCTAAATACATATATTCCTTAGTCGACTGCATCCCAAGTTTAATTAAATTCATAGTCAAATTTTGCACAAGGATTTTCCTCTAGACTTAGAAAGAAACTATACATACATTCAAAAACATCACCACCAACATCAAATAATAAAAGAATCTTAGTTGCCTTCAAAACTACAATAATGTTTACTAGTGGTGTTCATAAATATAGTTGTGTCGAGTTTAGGCCCATAATTGTATCCAAATTAACTTCTAATATTTTTTAGATTTTAAACCCAACCATTCAATTTTTTTTCCCAGGCAAGTTAGATATATTGGGTTGGGCTAAAATTTGTGTGGATGTTACAAATATTCATGACTTGGACTTTTTACATAATAAAATACAAGAGGCAAGGTTCTTAACTTACCTCAAATCATATATAGCAGAGAAATTTAATGATTTATCTTATCTTTTCATTTATTTATAACACAAATCAATTATTCAATAACTTAGTTGATGCCAACAAGTTGCGACTGATGTTTAGCATAAATATAATAAAGTTATTTTATGATTTAAAATAACTGAAATATAACAAGAAAATGTATTATCAAGTTGAATGGTGCAAAATGATTCATATAGATGATGTCAACAAGTTTGGACTGATGTTTAGCATATAGGTGGTACCAACGTTTTATATGAATATTCCAGAATATTTATAGGGTGAAGCTGTTTTAACAGCATCCTGTTTGATCAACATGATGCTTAATCAAGTTTTGAAACTTCTTACATCATTAGATTGTCTAAAAAAAAATTGTTTTTATGATACATAGATAAAATATGATTTGCCAATAAAAAATTTTAGTTGCATAGTCTTTGTTCACTTACCAAGAAAATTCTGATCTAAACTTGATCCTATAGCTTAAAAAATGTGTTTTCATTGAATATTTCCCAAACAAAAGAGGATATAAATGTTACAATCCTCAAACCATGAAAATTCATGTAAGTATATGTGTGTGTGTGTTTGTGTAATCATCCTTACTTTATTTAAAATCATTTTTAGATAGAAGGAAAAAAAGGAAAGATGATGATTTTTAGGACATGTATGTTTTATTACCTTAACCATTATACAAACACATACACAAGTGGTTTTATGCCTTTAAGGTAAATTGAATAGATTTACTACTAAATAAAAGTAAGATGTCATGTAATTAGAAAATAACCAATTATCTTCCAAACACAATATATAAAATACCAACATTTATCTTCATTTCCCGCTAAAAAAATTAAAGGAAGTAAAAGTGAACGGATAGAGTATACCCTGTATAAAAATAGACATGGTGAGGAGAATCAATAACCCTAACAAGGGAATAAAGGGTGGATTGACTAAGAGATAACAATATTCATGTAATTATTAAAGTTAAGTTGGTTGAAGTAAGTTGACAAAGCTCCTTAAGTAGTAAGGTGCACAATACAACCATAAACCCATAATCCATTACACTAGTTCCATTACTTCCGCTCTTTATATTGATGTAGGTACTATGTAAAAAACAACAAACATGAAATAAAGAAACATCTTTCTTGACCAAAGACATAAATCATCAAAATAAACCAAAAACACAAAAAAACCCTTTAATCCTAAAAAGCTATTGCATCGACTCTAATCTTCAAAATCAAAATAAAAGATGTTCAATATTATTTTTTCAACACCAAAATCTCAGGAAAAAAAGATGTTCATAATATTGGAACAAATAAAAATATTAATCAATCATTGTCAGGTGTATGTGTATTGTAAATAGGGGAGAAGTACTATAAAAGGATCAAATTGATCTAAATATTGAGCTTCAAGTATATACCAAAAGAAGAGCTCGTATAAAAGGTAAAGACTTCTATTGTTATTTCTCATAATGATTCTATAGAGCTTAACATTCCTATAGTTATTAGAAAAGGAGTACTCTGATCTTGTACCAACCATTCTATTGTTAAAAATTTATATTATCAAAAACCTTCTAATAATCATTGAGCTTTTACCTCCTAGATATCTAAATTATTTATTATAAGAAATATTCATAAAGCTCTAAATGATATGGATTGAAAGTTAGTAGTTATGGAAGAAATGAATACTCTGGAAAACAAATGGCACTTAGAAAGTAGTTGACTTGTCAAGAAAAAATAAGAAAGTAGGGTACAAATAAATGTTTATGATTAAATACAAATCTGATGGAAGTATAAAAAAGTACAAGTTAAGGCTTGTGGCAAAAAGCTTCTCATAGGCATATTGTATTGACTATCAAGATATATTTCTTAAATATCTAAAATAAACTCAATTAGAGTGTTATTATCTTTAATAATGAATTTCAAATAGTCTTTACATCAGTTGGATATTAAAAATATTTTTTTCTAAATAAAGACTTGGAAAAAAAAGTCTTTATGAGTACACCACCTAGATTTGAAGAGGGATTAATAAACATAAATCTTGCAAACTAAAAAAAATCTTTATATAACCTCAAATGGTATTCTGAAGCATGGTTTGAATATTTTAGAAATATTGTAAGATGCTATGATTATTGTCAAAGTCAAGAAGATCTTAATGTATTTTATAAACATTGAAGAGAAGATAAAATTGTTATATTAATTGTTTATATAAATGATATAATCTTGATAGGTGATGATAATATCAAGATAGAAAGACTTAAGACGAAACTTGCTAAAAATTTTGAGATCAAGGATTTTAGTGCTTCGAGATATTTTATTAGAATGAAAATTTTCAAGTCTAAAAATATATATTTATCACTCAATGAAAATATATACTTGATTTACTTGATGAAACAGGGTTGATGAGATGCAAAGCAGTTGAAATACTAATTAAAGCCAACTTAAACCTCCAACCCGCTAAAACTAAAGAAATGGTGAATTAAAATTAATACCAAATAGCTCATGGGCAAATTAATTTATTTGGCCCATATACACCCAAATATATGGTCAACCAATTAATGTATTCACCTGGCACAAGATATTTTGATGTCGTTAATAAAGTTTTAAGGTACTTGAAATGGACTCCTGAAAGATATTTATTGTTTAAAAAACATGAACATTTACAAGTTAAAGTCTACACTGATACAGATTGGTTCGAAAGTATAACTAATTGAAGATTAACTTTTAGTTATTGTACTTATTTTAGAGGGAATTTAATTACTTTGTGAAGCAAAACAAAAAAGTATTGTGGCGAGGAGAAGTGCATAAGATGAGTTTAGAACAATTGTTTATGGGATTTATAAAGTTGTGTGGATTAAAAGGCTTTAAAAAACTTGATTAAAGTATATAATGACAATAAAGTTGCTATCTCAATTGCTCAAATCTAAATTTTCATAATAGAATATAGCACGTGGTAGTTAATAAACACTTTATCAAATAAACAAAAAAAATATTAAATAATAAAATGACGCTAGATATATAGCCAAGACTGGTATCACATCAATATATATGTGTCTGTCAGAATTGTGTGCGTATATTATTAATCAATTATTCTTTATATTTATTCTTAGCAATGTGCATGACGTACTTGCTATCTAACCCAAAGAGGACAAAAGCAATGATTGAAGAAATGGAGGCCTTGCAAAGGAATTCCAAATGGGAACTTGTTCCGTGAACCTAAGAAGAAATAACAATAACATGATGCAAATGAGTGTTCATAATAATAAAATTCAATGTGGATGGTAGCTCTTATAGATACATAGCCTACAATAGGAGTATATAAGCTAGTTTTTCTACACAATTGAGTGAAGAACAAATGAATGCAATTTTTCAAATCTTAACATACTTGGACTTTGCTCTAAAAAGGGGGTTATTATTTTTAAAATGTGATTTTAACATCAGAAGATATACAGACATCGATTGGGTAGATATTAAGCAAATAAGAGATCTACTTCTACATATTTCAAGTTTATAAAAGAAAATTTGATAATTTAAAAGATCAAGAAATAGAAATTGGTAGCTAGATCGAGCGAAGAGGTAGAATCTTATGGCATGACCCATAAGGTGTTCGAGTTACTAAGATTGTTGTAAACGTTATTAATTATTAATATTAGGAGTAAGGATGAAATAAAACTACAAATTATGTGTTGTTGCACAAACACTCTTTCAAGTAAACTTTGGTTAGTATTGCCAACGAAAAAAAAGTACGTGAATAGCGATGATGTGTGATTAATAAGAAGGTAACTTTAATGATGAGATGTATAAGCAATAAAGAAGAAGGAGAGTATATATCTCCAATTCTCTTATCTCAATTATTTAACATCTTTCAGCTGGAGGGCACTTGCCATCCAAGTTTACAAATATTTTATTCATTAAAGATTTAAACATCAAATATAAATTAGATGTGAAATTCCCATGATTTTTATTTAATTCAAGAGAGGGGGGTTCTAATACTGAATCCACATTGAAATTAAAAATGTCCATGCCTCCATTTTTTTGATAAAAAACAAAAACTATAGCTTTGAATATAAAAGCTGAGCCTAACCCTCTCTTCCTTAATGGTAACACTGCTTCATAACCAATTAGGGACCATCGTTTTCAGTGCTTATAATTAATTATAACTAATTAAACTATCTAATCACACAAACTAATGCCACCCATGACTGGCAACACCCCATAATTAATAAGCCAGCTGATAAGCTAAACTACAGCCTGCCTATGGGCAGCATAAATGCATTAGCCCCCATAACTTCACAACTAGTCAAGCATGTGTATCCATGTGTCCATCAGTGCATGAAAACCTCCACTCTTTCTTGACCCTTTAAAATTCCTACTCTCTCCTCCATTTTGCTCCCTTCAGAGAGAGAGAGAGAGAGAGAGAGAGAGATGGGGAGCAACTCAATCCTCTAGTTTTCTGTAGCGAGGCTCTCTCTTGGGTTTCTTTATCCTATGCAGCCTTCCTCTCCAAGAGTAAGAGCTGGAGAGGGAAATAATTAAAGCCCACATCAAATAATAAAAACACAAAAAAAAATGAATGTCTATGGAGGAGTCTCTACCAGCGCACCTGATTATTTTCTCATTGATGACCTTTTAGACTTCTCTAATGATGACCTTCTCACCTCCTCCACCGACCACCACCACCTTCCTCCACCTGAAACCTCCTCCATCCACCACCACCACCACTTCTTCCCTTCTCCCACCACCTATATTAATAACACTTCTTCTCTCTCCACTGACTTCACAGACCATCTCTCAGTCCCAGTAGGCCACTCTTCAACACTCCCTCTCCATCTCTCGCTCTCTATTTCTTTTTTTCTTTTTTAATTCTGAATCATTTCTTAATTAAATTATATGTAAAAAAAATAACTTCACTAAAATGTTTTTATACTTATCTTCTTCTTCTTTTTTGCAGAGTGATGACGTGGCAGAGCTAGAGTGGCTATCGCAATTCATGGAGGACTCGTTCACTGACTTTCCGAGCACCATTAATATCCCAACCGACACGTCGTCTAGCATCAAATCTTGTAGCAAACGTTCACGAACCACCAGCACCGCGACATCCTCCTCGCCAAATATCGAGACTGCGGTGACCGGGGAATCGAGACTGAAGAAGGAAAATAACGGAGCGCCACATTCTTCGGCGGAGACGGAAGGAGGAGCTCGGAGGTGCACTCACTGCGCGTCGGAGAAGACGCCGCAGTGGAGGACGGGTCCGCTGGGGCCGAAAACGCTATGTAATGCTTGTGGAGTAAGGTACAAGTCGGGTCGGCTCGTACCCGAATACCGACCCGCAGCGAGCCCGACTTTTGTGCTGACTCAGCATTCGAACTCGCACCGTAAAGTTTTGGAGCTCCGGAGACAGAAAGAGATGATGTTGAGGCAGCAGCAACAGCACGGTTATCAAGGTTATGAAGTTTGCTAACGTGTAATGATCTTAGCGGTTAAGGAGTCAGTAGTATAGTTACTGGTGGTTGTTTTATCAAATTCCCTTTTTTTATTGTTAAAAAACCCCGAAAAAGGAGATTAGTAGTGTAGCCTGTTAGTAATTGAATCTTGGCTTTAATTTCTTTCGAAGACATTATTCCGGGTTTAAAGTTTGAACGATCATTTATCAAGGCAGCTTGACTCCGACGTATAAGAACAACAGTTTAGATGCTTATATTTAGTTATTTTAAATATCTATCTGTAGAAGTAAACGCCGCTAATCTTAGTAATTAAATTTGAATTTTATTTTTTCGGTCCCATGGATTTTAATGTTTCAACTACCATCTTGAATTTGCGTGCCTCTTGTGAGAGGAGATTACATACATGATGCGAGAGTGACTTTACACGTGATTCACTGCCAGATGAGACGGAGGGAATATTCTTTTTCCTATTTTTGCTCTCACTTTATGAAATTTTGTTACTCAGAGGGGGAGAAGGAAGGGGGAGGGTATGTTTTTGTGTGAGACACAGAGAGAGTTTGAAATTTGAAGATCGGGGGTAAAATGGATTGAACTTGCAGTCTTTATTGCAGTTAAGTGACTGGCTGCTAAGTTCAGAGGGGACAGTTACGGGTGGCGATGTGGCCCAATTTTTTATGGACGTGATTGTGATTGTGGAGAACTGGATGACTAGTCTCGATCAGACTGATTTGTGTTTTTAGGGCAGAGTAGAGAACTGCTTCGGAGAGGGACGACTCGGATTTAAAAAAAATAGCACAGTTAATGTAAAAAATTAGTGGAATATTATGTTTAAAAAGATTTGTTAAAATAGCATGCTTTCACCCAATCAAGTATTAAAAGTACTATATTTATTAAATATTGATATTTATAAGCATGATAATTATCTTGTTGTGTTTCAAAATAGCTACATTTAATGTCACGCCTCTAAAGCATGACAACATGAAAATCTAATCATCTGACTCAACCAGTCAATCAATTGTGTTAATTGATCGCCTGTTTCATATAAAAACCATAACTTTATAAAAAAAAAATTTAAATATATTTTATGAGTCAAAATACATCTTTATTCAACTTGTAAACTCAAAAATAATTATCCTTTATTTTTTAATGTCACTAATATAATCAGACTTATAATAACAAATAATTCTAATTGTCCAATTTGTATTTATAGATTAGTGATAACAGGTGATGCGGTACGTGACGGTCCATTGATGCTTGCTTTGTGCTATTCTAGTCCATTGATGTATGTTTAAGAAGTATGTTTCAGCTCTCCTTGAAGTCAAAGAGAGTGGGAAAGTTTTTGAGTTTGATGCTTTGATTCCAAGTGCGAGATAAAAGAGGGTGGGTCTTTTTTTTATCTTGTGCTTTTGTTATTTTATTTTTATTTTTTCCTATATTTTTAGCCTTGCAAGATTTACTATGAAAAGAAAATATAAATATAAGTTGAGTTACATGTTCTTAATTTTAATATACTAGATGGTTTATTAAATTTAGAAAACAAAAATGATAGTTCTCAACTCTCTAGTTGTTAATGTTTTGAAGCAAAATTTGTAAAATCTTTGAATTTTTTTATGTGTAATACTAATCAAATATTTATTTTTATTGCATGGTGTGTTTTATTACAGCAAAAACTTTGATGCAAATAGTATTAAGGAATCATAGAGCATTATTCTTAATATGCTTCTTAGCATGGTGTGTTTTATGATAATATTATTTGTTATTTCTTTTTAGGTACTTTGAAGGCAATGAGTTGTAAATTTGAATTTTATTAACTAACTAGTGTTTATTATTAAATCATCCCGCTCACTCAAACAAATCAGAAGAAGAAATATTAGGAAGTTCTTGTAGGATTGGCACTAACAATTGACACTAGCCTGCAAGAAATATTTTATATACTTCTGGAATTAACTACAAGAAAATTGGATGATTAGAATATCAATGTTGCGCTTATGGGATTTTACAATTGGCTCCTCCTTCAAGTATTGATCCTATAATAAAAATGATAGAAGCATTGGTTTTGGAGCTCACTTGAAATTTGGACAATTAAAATATGTTTTTTACATCAAATACAAGTTCAATAAAAGCCTATAAGAAGTCACAAAAAGCTCAAAAAAACAATATAGGTTTTTCCAATTTTTAACATAAATTAACAAAATTAAACAAAAATTGGTTGGTCGGAACCGGTTTTAGTTTGGTTTTGTTTTTAATTTTTGAAAAAAATGATTTGGCTGTTTTTTAGATAAAAAAAAACAAACTGAACCAAAAATAATCATTCATGATTGGAAATATGTTTGCATAAGGAATTTTTTTTAAAAATGACACGATTAGAATAAGATTTTATGGAAATGATATAATTTGAAAAAGTTTTGGGAAAATAACAAAGTTTGAAAAGAACTGCTTTCCTGATTTGTGTTTTTATTAAAACCATGATTTAAAATCATAATTATAATAAAAATCATGATTTAGAATCAGATGTTTGATAATTTGATTAAAAATTCATTATTGATGGTATATTTAGTCCCAATCAACTCTGCATTTTTCTTTTTAAAACTTTACACCCTCCTCATTTTAAAGTACATCTACATTCTTCTCCATTCTCTTTGAAACAACTTACTTTGATTCTCTATTTTCCATGCCTTTTTATTACAAATTCATTAATAAACTCCAAAAACCTTGCCAAATCTCTAGTAATTAATGTTTTTTAATCATTGATCATAGAATTTATGTCACCCTACAATAAAAAAACCCACAAATCATAATCTCATAAAGAATATTACTACAAAATTTAAAAGAGACCTATTAATGATAAACCTTAATGGAGTCAAGTTGGAGGAGAAGTCCATTGCTTCATGAGAAACAACCTTAAAATCAAAACGGATTTTTATTGTTGTTTTGTTTATTAAGACAAAGAGAGAAGAGATGGGGTTGATGTTGATATCACTGTTACTACTACTGTTGGAGGAGAGTAACAAAAGATTATCGCATTATTCATGCAGTCCATGTAAAATAATTAAGTTAATCCTATTTATCAATTATTGACATCCTTGAACTACATGGTAACCCATTAAAAATAATAGCTACTTTCTAATAAAAAATAGTTGTTAATGACAATAACAGTTGTTTAAGATAATCGTTATTTCTATTAGAGGTTTATTAATAAAACTGTGATTCTCATTAGCAGTTGAGTAAAAGTGTGTTATTTTCCAATATTATTTTATCATATGATATCTTTTACCAAACTATGCTAGTTTCATAAAAGATCTTCCCATAAAAGGTTTTTATTTTTTATTTTAGCATAGTAATAAAAGGGAATTGATCAGAAAATTACATATTCAAGAAAATATTTAGAAAAATAACATAATTTAAATAGTTGAATGCCATATCAACGACTCACAAGTTACATATTACTCCAAGCAAATTAAAACCTTATACCTAATTTTCTTCCTTTTTCTTTTCTTGTTCCCCCCCTAACAACCACTCGCAATGCAACATGATGCTACCTACACCCTTTTTCCTCTCTCCCCACTGTACCCACACTACAACATTG
This sequence comes from Populus tomentosa, assembly GCA_018804465.1. Lineage (NCBI taxonomy): Eukaryota > Viridiplantae > Streptophyta > Magnoliopsida > Malpighiales > Salicaceae > Populus > Populus tomentosa. The sequence continues at coordinate 10,380,231 of CM031971.1, forward strand.
AGACAACTCGTTCTCTTTCTTTCTCCACCAGCAGGTGTCTCTTGAATTTTCAACCTCCACCCCCACTTGTCACCACCAACACCCAAATTCAACACTTAGAAGTATGTTACACACTTCTCATACATCAATTTAATAGAATTTGTTCTAATTTATGTTAATTGTTTATTTTGGTTATTTTAGGGTATAGAATTGGGGTTTTTTAGGAAAACATAGGGTTTTGTGAATTATGTTAATTAGATATAAAACAATTAATTTGCATTGTTAATTAATTATTTGTTAAGAAAATCGGTGATTTTGGGTTGTTGTCGATTGTGAATTAGGGTTATGGTTTTTTAGGTTAAATTGGGGATTATATAGAATTAAGTATAAAATATGTTAATTAATTATGAAATATACAATTGAGTTGATAATCTTGTTATTTGTAGAGAAAATTGATGAGTTTGGGTTTTTACTGATTGTGAATTAGGGTTAGGGTTTTTAGGTTAATTTATGAATTTTATCAAATTAGGTATAAATTATATTAATTAGCTATGAAATATTGTTGAGTTGATAATTTTTTTATTTATAGAGAAAATAATGGATTTCATTTTTTGTCGATTAAGTTATTGTTAGGTTTTCATTTGAATAAACTTTTATCAAAATTACGTACCTTAATTAACCCAATGATATTGATAAATTACTTATAATGAAGGAAGTAACGCTTTCCTAATTACTACATTATATATATCTCTTACCAAACTATCTAGAATGTTATATAATCAATTTGACTGAAATCTATTTAAAATTAAAGTTAAAATTACTTCAATGATACAATTGATGCTAGTCCAACTTATCATGTTGGTGCCTATTTATAATGGTGAAAGCATAAATTCAATGCTTGAGTTTACCAACAACAATGAGTTGCATATTCTAAAGCTCTAATTGAAAAGTAAACTTAGATGATAAAAGAAAGTCACCCGAGTATCTAATTACACTTAAAAAAAACCATGCATGCATCACAGACAGCTGGTCTAATTGGTTTAGATGATAATTAAAGGAACCCATCGGCACAATAACTTGTACATATAAAAGCTTAGTAATGACGAAGATAATTGTAATTTTGGTAGAGTTGAGAAAGATGGGAAAGATGTTTTGGTACTTTTATCGTATACCATTGCCTCACTAACGGCTCTATGACAAGGTAACGATAAGATACTATACTCTTCTATCCCACGTATCCCATATAAAAATGGGACGCATGGATAATTTCTGACAATTCACATGTTCACGTGAAAAGAGGACTCCAGATACAGCTAATAATTTCTCTGTAGTCAAGGATTGGGTTAAGAAATAACTTCGACTAAAATCACTCTCGGGTTCTCCTACATGCGAGGCAAATCAGGCTACAAAATACACTTCAACATGATTTTGAAGCCCGATAAGAGAGCCTACACAAGCATCGTGCCTGATATTATTGGACCAGTAGCAATACCAAGTTGAAACATCCACCAGAATGTCCAGGTATAAACACCAATGCAATTTGGGAAAGCTTGAGACAACGCGGTACTCCTACCGTTGTCTATCCATTTGCAATGGAATTCTTTCACATCTGTATTTATTCATGTACACAAGGACAAATATTCCCTTGCTGAGGAAGTATCATTGGCAGTGCTTTTGTTTCTAAAATTGCAAAATCAAAACTCAAACTTCAAGAAGAGGACCCATCTCTTGCATGGAAGATATGTGATTGTAAATTAAGATCTTACGCCTCCATTACAAGGGCAAAAATAGATAGCGAGCAACGAGCATTTCAGACTGAGATTCCATGGTTACTGATTTTCGCGACCTCCTTGGACAAAGCATTCCTTTCTTGCTTTGCCTCAGATGCAAGGCTGGAAACCTGCAACCCAAATCATCCAATATATGCAAGTTTAAATGCTTTGATTACAAAACAAAGCAAGATAAAACAAAAAAAAAAAAAGTTTAACAAGATATGATTATGCCTGCACTCAGTCCATAATTCATTATAGCAAGTGTAGGCAAAAAAATTGTCTAATGGCCACAGCAGTTGTGTTCACAAGAAAGCTTGTATCTGCAAAAGTTCTAGCCTTATAATAGCATCATAGTGATTTGTTTTCAAGAGAGCATTTACTTTATATAGAATACTTAAACTAAATCCATCCCTTAAGACCCTAGTGAGTTTTGCCTGAAATTCTAAAATGTTGCTTGCTAGCCCATGCATACATACCCGGAACATGGTGCTATAAGTGACTGGTTTCATCTGTGTGCTAGAGCAATCCCACCCTAAGTTTACATCTGTACAGATTTTTCTTCCATTTTAATGTCACTGCTAAGCAATAGAAAATGAACTTGGAAAAATTGTTTTCTTTTAACAAAACTAAAATATAAACCATGATAAATCACAAACATATAATACAACACAAAGTGCAAGTTTTGTATACTCTTTTCACATCTTAATAGATTATACAAACATGTGGACACCACGTCTATGGTTACTATCTAAAATGCTTACTTGAGACCGAAATTTAGATGCTTCTGCTCTAGGCAATTCACGAAGGATATCCCTCAACCCTGAAGCAACAAAGCAAATTTGATGAGCATGTGTTTTATCAATACAACTAGTTTGCTTAATGTCAACAATAACGAGGCTGTGGTATTACATACCCATAGCTTGTCGTTCGATCTTATAAGCTGAGCGAATTACACCTTGGATCTGCTTCCCTGCTTGCCTGTAACCATAGAGAACACAGTTTCAGCAGGAATAATTAGCCAAATGGAAATATCTCCTTCCATGCTTTTCAAAAGTGAGCATCAGAAGCCCTTTCTCTAAATTCACAGACCTGAGCTTTGTCCTTCCCCGGATCAATTCTTCTTCTGCTAATGATGCTCTCCTCTGAAAAACAGTATTTTATGTCATGGGGTGCACCCCGAGGAATACATGGAAAAAGATAACCAAGAATAACAGCCTGCAGTTTGACCTGAGGAATGCATTCTCTGTACCTACTCCTATTTCTAAAATATATTCCATCCTCATCCTGTACTGTCCCCCCAGTATGTACAGGGTGGAGAATGGGATTCCTCACAAAACATAAACCTGACAACTAATTAATTCTTAGAAGTTCAATGGTCAAATAACACACTAACACGCCCAAAGAGAGTAAATTAGTTATCCCCCATGTATATGCAATCAGTCTGGGGGTCATAACACCCATCCCCAAAACCAAACCCTCCCAGAATCAATCTTGCCCTACATCCCAGCCTGGTAAGGCAATGAATCTCCCTCAAATATGTTCCAGATGAAGTAGGATTTGCAGGAGTATGGTTGAGAGGGAGTATCTTCCCTACAGACTAATAACCGTTCAGGGCAGAGAGGTCCTGCTGATATTTATATTTCCTTCAGCACTTTTTTTTCTCTGTCAACATGTACTCTTCATTGACTTTTGTTGTTGGGGCGCAGAGGTTGGAACGGAGAAAAATCAGTACATTTGGCTCCTGTCAAGTTTTCCAGAGGCACACGGTGCATCACATGTTCATGATGCGATGCAATGCAAAATATAAACTCCACTTTCTCCAATCAATCTCATCCTTGCCCTAGATTACCTTGCAGGCTTTATGTTAAATGTAAACTATAGTTCAAGAGTGGGGTCTTCCATTCCATGAATAGCAATAAACACTGAGATTTTGAACCAAGAAACAGCTTTTCTCCGTTTAGAGTTTAGATACGTAGAAACCGATATAAAAATAACACATTATCAATAACTCGTCATGAAATAAATGATATGAGTGAGAGGTTACCTCCAACTTCTCACTTTCAGCCTTCAAGAGGCTAATCGACTGTCGCAATTCCTTAACTTTAGCATCAGCTTGGGAAAGCAAGGCCTGTGACAAGCAATAGGGTTGAAACTAAAGTTCTGATCAGCGCATACATGTTTAATGTGCTCACCACAAATGCTTAGCATTAGCATGATGCTTCTGCACTCATGGAGTTGTACAAATGGATAGCAGATCGACTTATCGAATCAAAACTATATCAGCCTTATAAACAACAAAGAAATCCTTGACTGAAGTGATAGTGTCGCCCAAAAAACATTTCCCAGCATCAAAAGGGAATTTGAAAAACACAGAGCAAGATGCAGTGAAACTCCATTTTGTAGCATAGCGATCATGGCTCACATTATGCAAACATGTAGTTTTAGTTGTTTCCAGGGAAAGTGTTTGCTCAAGCCAAGTGTCCTTTACATGGAGCATTACATATTTTTACTAACACATAATATACATGTGTGAATTTATTTGTTCAAGAGTTACAAGTGCAGAAAGGAGGAACTGACATCCAGGTGACTTGTGGCCATCTTAGTAGCCTTTGGAATGTAATTCCTTTTGTAAGCACATTTACCTTCTGCCAGTGAAGGGGCATAGTAAAACCTCATTACAACGGGTTACTAACATAGAAGTTCTGATTGAAGGGGCATATTTAAAACCTAATTGGTTGCATTTTTTCGGTACAGACCTACTTACTGGGCAAGAAAAGGAAAGAAAAGGTGGGGAGCCTTATGCTCACCTCTTCACTCGTAAAAAGGCGCAAAGTCTTGTAGTACAAAAGGCGTCTTGGTCCTGCATGACATAAATGGCAGCAACAACCATCAGTTTGAAAGAAGCAACAAGCCTCAGAGACAATTGGAGACGGAAAAAGAAAAAAAATGCTTCTTATATGTTACAAACTTCACCATGCATTGAGACTAAATTAAAAGGCAGCAGCATTATCTAAATTCAAAATTTCAATAGAATTCACATTCAATCTTATTCAGTTTTATTCCAACTCCTTGTACAACAAATTAATGACCCATTGCATCGTATGACAAACATTTCATTAAATAACATAAAAAGGTAAGTTTTAACTCGTAGAAACAATAATTATTCACAAAAATAATTTGAGGACCATACTTTTAAGAACTACGAACCCCAAGCCAACGGCAACCGCACTGGTAATCAACGGATGGGAAGCTGCAACATTAATCCCCTCTAAAAAAAAAATCACCAAACATTAAAGCCTCAAAAAACAAATAAAAAACCTCAACTCCAATTATAATGTGAACAATAAATTCTTAATACCTTTAGCCTTGCCAAATAATTTATCCTCATAAACACCAATCTCTGACTTAATATCTTGCAAAGAATCCTACAATTAATTCACAGTAAAAAAAAAAAACAATGCGTATAAATTTATATATAAAAAAAAAAAAAAGTTAGTACATTTAGTGCCAATTTTTTTAATAGAATAATGAGCTCACAATTGTTTGGCTAAAATGAGCCTGGGAAGTTGTGATGATTTCAGAGAAGCGAGATTTTGAAGATTCAATGGCGATGTCGAGTGAATCTTGGATGGTTTTTTGGTAAATAAGAGCTTGTTGCAATGCGTTGTCGATCCATGGCGCGGTTTCTTCTAGAGCTTTCGATTTTAGTATCGAAGTCAAATCCGTTTCTGTTGTTGGTCGCGGTGGCAGATGGGTGCTTGGCTTCTCCTCCGGTGATGGTGATTCCGCGTCCGTCGGCATTTTGATAGCAATGGTTAGCTTCGATCAAACCACGAGGTTCTGAGTTTCTGTTTTGAGTTCGCTTGCGTTTGTGGTGGTTTGGGCCTGGATGACTCAACCCTCGCATTTATTCGGGTTGAAAATATATTTTGGGGCAGAACATTAGCTCTTGAGCCCGTAGACGATCACTCAAGAAAGAAAAATTATTCTAGGTTAATTTCATTTTACATTTTGTTTATATTATTTTAAAAATTATGGTTTTTTCTCTAAATTTTATAATTTCATAGCAATTTATTTATATGTGTGTGTGTGTATATGACACAATAAATTAATAAAAAATAATATAGTATTTACATGTTTATTAATATATTCAATTAAAAAAAATTAAAAAAACAAAATTATCGTTCAAAAAAACTCTCTTTCTCTTTGCCAAACATGAAATCATGATCACTAAAATTCAGTAAGCCTAGCTGATTTTTATAGCTAACAAGATGGGGTTAGCCATGTTTAGTATTGTGTTTTAAATGGAGATTGGACAAAATTTTTAAAAATAATTATGTTTTATGTTTTTATATTTTTTTGATGTGTTGATATAAAAAATAATTTTTAAAAAAATAAAAAAATATATTATTTGAATATATTTCTAAACATAAAATATTTTAAAAAATAATAATTACTACACCTCTGATCACTCCTTTATTTGAAAAAGGGTGAAAGGATCAAAAAAACTTTATTTTTTGTATGTATTATGGATAAAAATATTAATTTCATGTTTCCATTCAAACATTTGACTGTTTTTTAAAGGGTTCATGCTTTTTAAAATTTTAGATATTGTTGCCTAATCTAATTATCAAAGTTTGTTACAATGAGAGTTTATTCTACATTATAACTATTAGTATATACAAAAATTTGAAATATATAATTATAAAAGAAAACTTTTGAACTAATACATTATGTTGTAGGAAAAGAAAATATTGTATATGTAAAAAATTTATTGTCCTTTTGAATATTTTAATTTGTGCAAAATTGTAGATGATTTCTCACTAAAATTATAGATTAATGAAAAAATTGAATGAATTTAGGGATGCATGTTGTTAATGTCCCAGAATAGAAAAAAGAAATATAAAAAAGATAAAAATATACTTGGTTAAAAAGATAAAGATGAAAATACAAAATAAATATGTTTTTAGAACAATTATAAGTGAATTCCTATATTTTCAAAAAATATGCATGGGTTTGGCGTGGTGGCTAGACTCGGGCTCTTGGGTCTGGTATGGCTGCCAGACCTAAGTACCTTGGGTTTGGCAGTCATACTAGACGTCTGGCAAAGAGTTGAATGCAGTTTCAAAAATTAACTCACTTTGTTAGGTTTAATAGCATTATTAAAACATTCTCCATATTATTAATATTTTTTATATTTTTTTAAAAAAATAATATTGACTCACTACGGAGCACGAGCCAATGAACTAGTGCCTCCATTAAATCTTCATGTTATGTAATAAATACCTTTTTATGGATAATTAACATATTTATGGTCTCTTTATGGATTCCAACAAACACAAAAAGGGTATATAGGTCATTGAAATAATAGTTATGAAACTTTACGTGACCTGACGAGTTGATTTGGAACTTGGTAACCTGGAGTCTGGGCTAGGTTTCAAACAGGCAAACCCTGGGCTTGCAATTGGCTCATTCAAACCCAAGCGACATGCCGAATTAACTCGAAACCCTGGTGACTCGATGTAACCCGGATGAGATTTGACTTTTTTTATATTTTTTTAATAAACTCAAAAAATGTAAAATTAATTCATGAATACTTAGCCTCATATATTTTTTGTATACCCTACATCCATGTGGAATGTTTATTAACTTTTTAACGTGGGATAACTATACATAGCCTACATTCATGTGAAATGTTTCTTAACTTTTACTTGTGGGATAACTTTTTTATAGCCTGAATCCACATGAATTATTTTTTATTTTTTTCCGTATGGAATATTAAAATCTCAAGCATTTTTTTATTTTTTCCAAGTTGACATTGACCGAGGGGTCAAATTCCATGTCACACGAGTTGACCTGGATCAATCTCAAACCATGTTTAATAATTATGATTGAAATTATTGGCAAACAGTGGAAGAGATAAATTTGATGATTAGTAGTAACAATAAGCTTAAATTAAATATGGTGGTAAATTCAAATATGGAGCTTGTTTCACCTAAAAGGATGAAGACTTTATAAAAAAGTACCAAGATTAATTACTTTGATAATGTTTGGTCTGACAAAACAAAATATAGTTTTATGATTCAAATCAACTACAACTTTAAAGACATGTTTTTAAATTGAAACAAATATTCAATTCCCTTCCAAAGAAATAACATATTTGTCTCTACTTCCAAGCTCAATATCGGGTGAGAACTAACAAATTTGTTGTCGTTTTTTAGCACATAAAATTATCAATTAATTCATTGAACGAATGAATTAGCTTTTCAGTTTGTAATTAAAAACAACACCCACTTTTTTATGGAAAAAAAATTGTTCCATCTCACAACATAACATATAGAATCAAACAAGTATAAAAAAAGTAGGGTTGCAAGGTTTTGACATGGTTGACGACATATGAGAAGAAGCTGATAATACAAATGACATGAGATTGTAGAACATAAAGAGGTTAAATGTTAAACCCTTGTTTTATTGTATTAGATATTTTGTAATTCTAATCATGTTGTGGGGTGGGGGTTTGTAACCCCTTTCAAAATAGATGAAGGTGTTTTTAAGCTTGTGAGAAAGGTGTTTTACCTTGGGTTTGGAATGAATCATAAAAGCCCTCGTGAAAGAGGGTTTAGGTGCATGTAAAAACTATAAAGTAAAAAAAAAAATTGAATTAATGAGACTTACATCTATTTAGGTTTGAACTATAAACCTTATCCGTGGGAAAACAACAAAAAACAACCTAGTTTCCACGGTCTCATCAAACGAGCTAAATAATTTTAAAATTTTTCCATATATGAAATATAGTTAGATATACTTGGATGATGGTTATGAAAAATCTAGTTATAGTAGTCACACAAATAAATCTATTTTAATTGTATTGTTTGGAACTAATTAGACAATTAAATTTAAGAGGTTCACATGATGACCTCTAAAAATATACATTTTTATGATAAAACAATAATTCCAGGTCCCATCAAATAAGCTAAAGAATTTTAAAAAATTTCCATATACAAGATATAACTACATGAACTTGGATAACGATTGTAAAAAGTTTATTGGTGGTAGTCACATGGAGGAATCTCATAAAAATTCTCAACGATGAGAGAATAAATATAACCTTATATGGTAAGGATAAAAAAAAAAAGGATGTTATAGACAAGTTCATTTTCTTTTAGAAAAAAAAAAGTTTGAAGTACGAGTAATTTTAAAATCCATAAAAGGTGTTGTGGATTTTTAGAGAAATTCTTAACATGTTGAATACAAAAATGTTATAATTTTAGAAACTAAAGGATGAAAGATCCAATAAAGGTTAAGATTGTTAGCATGGTGGACCATTTAATTAGAACCAATAATTTTCATATAAATATTAGTTATTTAAGTTAAGAAAATAATTGAAAATATTTGTGTAAGTATGACATAAACAGATTTCTATAATTAGGTCGATATTATAGTTAGTAATAGTTGATTTTGTGGAATGTAAATCAAAATTATTGTTATTGAGTGAAAAAGACTCTCATTAAATAGGTCTATTCAGTCAAATTAACAAAATTTTGATAATGGGTAACCGTTTTTCAAAATGAATGCTTTTAGAGGTAGTAATATCTTCAACATGCATGGGAAAACTCTCGGTCCTAAATTAGGACATGTATATCAAAACCTGTCAATTTTAATAAATCACTGGTTACTATTAAAATTATCATAATAAGTGTCGGACCACACTAAATAAGTATTGATGATGATTTGCACTTTTATATTCAAAACCTTTTTATAAGCTCTATGTCATATTAATAGTAGGTTATGACAATCACAAGTCCAATAAATACAACAATAAAAGACGATCGAGCAAAGCTTATCAAGTTCACGGTGCTTTTGAAAACAAACTAACATTAGGGGTGCGTTTGTTTTTTGGAAAGTGGTTCCTGAGAAACTATTTTCCAAACTTTCATGTGTTTATTTGCTATTAGAAAAGTTGGTCAACGGAAAACACTTTTCCGTCAAAGAAAAATTTGGCTTGATTTCCAGAAAAGTATTTTCCCTTTATTTTAAACGGAAAACATTTTTCAGAAGTTGTGAAAATTTTTAAAATATCATATTATTCTCTGATTTTGTCAAATTTGATCCCCAAACTTTTGATTGCTATATATTTTGTTTGAATCATTTTTTTTCTTCAAATTCATCCCTTAAAATTTAATTTAATTTGATTTTTATATTAATTTTGGTACTTATTTTTATGATTGTTATTTACTTTTTTCTTATCATTTTTTAAATTAAATATTTTAATCTATCAAATTTATTCCTTATTCTTTTGATTGTTACTTTTTTTATTTAAAATAATTTATGAAATTGTAGTTATTATTATTTTAATTTTATCATTTTTAAAATTTTTTATCTGTTAGATTTGATCTCTATTATTTTGATTATTATTTATTTTATTTGAGATAATTTATGAAATTAGATTTTTTTCAATTCCATACTCATTCAACTTTTTAACCTGTAAGATTTGTTCCTTATTATTTTAATAAACTTGAAAAAAAAACATTAATAAACTATTTTCTAGCTTATTTTTTATAATATAACCAAACACTAAAAAGTGTTTTCTTACTTTCTATGACACTACCAAACATCGAAAAATAATTTACTTTCTTGAAATTCACTTTTCAAGGAAACCACTTTCCAAAAAAAAAGTACTTTTTTAATGACAAATAAACACAAAAAAATTTAAAAAGTTGTTTTTCAAAAATTATTTTTTGAAAACAAACACACCTTAAATATTAGGTTGATAATTAATCTTGCATATGATTATTTTTATTATTATAAAATCTCTTAATCAAGTCACCAGTTTAAAGATTATAAAGAATTTTGTTTGGTATGAGGACTTTTTTAAAATTAAAAATTAATTTAGTGATAATGATAATGATTTTTCTTGATCATGCAATTACACATACAAAAGGAAGAGAAGTCGAGTTACACCTGATCCGGTGATAAAATATGTTCAAAACCTGAATTACGAGTTTTAATCAGGTTATTAAATTACTTAAATTAATCTTATTTTTTTATAAATCAAGATAACATCGTTTTAATAAAAAATAATTAATAACTTGTAATCAAGTTTTTGATCTGATTTTATTGAGTTAATTAGATCACCATGTTAATCTATATAGTCAATCTGGTTTTTAATTATGTCTATTTTTTTATAAATTGACTCCGTCTTAACACCGAGTTAGCCGAGTACTGGGTTATCCTGCCTCACAGCTGGGTTTTAACATGGAGAGAAGCGGTAATCATTTTTGTTCGCTACGTGGCACGTAAATAACTCGACATATTCATCCCTACCTACACCCTATGGTGACCGTCGCGAAACCCAGACAAATACCACACTTGTCATTTGCTCTCAAATATTACACTCAACATACGAGAAGAACCTCTCTTTCATCATTTCTCAGTTTGCTTTTTGTGTAAACATCTTCAGAACCACCACCTGCCTGCTTTCTCTCACTGTAAAACCAAAAAGCTTAAAAAATCCTAATTTATCTTTCACTCCCCGTGTCACTCGCCATGATTGAGTTATCTTCAACAGTACCGAGTCAGATTCGGTTCCTCCTTCACTCCTTGAACGAAGCTAACGTCGATTCCGTCTTTCGTGACCTCTGTCAGGTACTCTCTTTACATTACTTTATTATCCCTAATTTTGCTATCGGTCGTTTATTTCTCTCTCTCTCTCTCTTAATTTTTTTTCTAAAAACCCTAAAATTTCACGCTTTTCTTAACCGGCAATCTTTGGAAACAAAATAATAAATTATTTTAAGTATGCAAGTTAATTTAGTTATTATTAGGTCACAATCGATTTTGTTTTTGTTTTTAAATTTAATTATTTGTTGCTGGCTAAGATTCAGAGGTTTTGTTTGGGTGTCGTGGATTAATGCAGTTTATGGAGTATGAACTTGAAGGAAGTATTTTGACGCTCCAAACATGTTTGGATTATTTGAAGACTGACTTGAAAAACATGCATTTGGAACCTGTACTTGCATCGGTTTTCAAGTTTGTTTTGGACAAACCCAATTTCGCTACCGTGTTTTGTCAGTCTTTAAAAAGTACGGAGATCACTGAAGATTTCTTAGAGACGCTGTCCAATTTATTGAAGTTATCTGTGGCTGAGAAAATTGGCACCGGTCTCGCGCTCTCTGAATCAGAGAATGCTGATACCAGGATGTTCGGTGAGTTGTTGTTTTAATGTTTTTTTTCTTGCACTTTATTGGGTTGGAGTTTTATTGTACATTTTATTGATGGGTTTGTTGGTTTTTCAGCTAAGAAGTTCTGTTTGGCTAAAATTGAGGAATTGTGTGCAAATCCTGTTCCAATGAACTCTGTTGAGCAAATTCAGAATATTGTTATGTTCCTCCAGCGGTCTGAGGGGCTTTCCAAGCATGTCGATAGCTTTATGCAGATGTTGTCGTTAATGCAGCCCAAAGATGTTGTCCCATTTGTTTTAACCCCGTTGATTTCTGATGAATGGCGTGAGGCCAATTTTTTGAGGTAGTCTCTGTTCTTACTTGGCCTGGTAATTGACTATAACTGTAAAACTCAGTGGTCTATAATACCTGCAATGCGCTTTTTTTGTTTCTGTAGGAATATGGATCTCTTCCATGGAAGTACAGATAGTGAATTTGATGCTATTTTAGCTGAAATGGAGGAGGAGATGAGCCTGGGAGATATTGTGAAAGAGTTAGGCTATGGATGCACATTTGATGTGTTGCACTGCAAAGAAATATTATCCCCTTTTCTACCACTGACAGAAGTTACCATCTCTAAGATACTTGGAACAATTGCCCGCAACCTTACCGGTCTTGAGGACAACCAGAGCACATTTTCAACGTTTGGCTTGGCTCTTGGCTGTAACATTACGACTGATCTTCCACAGTTAAGCTCCTGGGACATTGATGTCCTTGTAAAGACTATCAAGCAACTTGTGAGTTCAGTTCTGTTTTTATTATCTTTTCCTTTTGCTTTAAATGTGACATTTTCTAAGAGGAGTTCCCTAAATCATTGCATATTTATGCTTTTTTACAGGCTCCTGGTACTAACTGGATTCAAGTTATTGAAAACCTGGATCATGAAGGATTTTACATACCTAATGAGGAGGCATTCTCCTTTCTGATGTCTATATATAGACAGACATGCCAGGTACATCTTCATAATATGTGAAATACTTGCACTGGTAGAGTCATGTCAAGATCTGTTTCTGGATATACAAGGTTTTTTGTGAATGATATTTATCTCATCAAGAAACAACCAAGCAGGGGACTAAAACCTGCTACAAAGCCCAGAAACCACTACAAAGACAATCCTAGAATGAAGACTAAACAATGAAGCAGATAATGATCAAATTACCGAGATCAGCAAATTTTAGGATTGTTTCAAGCCTCATGTAGAAAACTCGTATTGCACAATCTAAACTGAATCAATTGAACAATCTGAGCATCTACAACAGTGACTTGGGAGCCTTTTCCATTGAAGATCCAGACATCCCTCTCCTTCCGTACAGAATAAACGACCCCACACGAAGCAAGCCCGAGGATAACAGAAGAAAAGCACTTCTTCAAAATTCTTTCGGCATAATCAAACTCATATTGCCAATCTCTTACAGCTCTTTGAATTCCACACAATCTCCTACAGCTCTTTGAATTCCACACAATTGGAAAATAGAACTCCAAGCATCTTTAGCAAATGAGCAAGTAAAAAACATATGATCCCATCTTCCCTCTCTTGACTGCACGGAACACATAGGGGCTCAAAATTTTCCCCACTCTCACTTGTTGAACTTTAGTAGAAAGCCAATTTAGGATAGCCAGCCAAACATTGAAACTTTGTCTAACTACATATAGAGGACCCCAAGTCAGCTTAAACAACTCAACTCTACAGTTCTCTGCTCTTATTGATCCCCACAAACTTTTGCATGTAAAGTTACCTCCAGGAGTGAGTTTCCATAAGACCCTGTCATCTTCACCATTGGAATGAGATATATTGCCACATATAGCACTCTGAATTTTCACCATATCACCTGTTCATGGATGTGGCCACCTCCATTCCCTGTTGCTAATTACAGCTGCAACATACATGATCATCATTAACATATATGATTCTCAAGCAATATTTTTAACTAATGGCCCATGTGGGTGCCAATTATTGCTTAAACAGGGATTTTTGTTTTCTGGTTATGAATCTGTATCTTTGATATTTGCAGGATCCGTTCCCTCTCCATGCCATCTACGGGTCTCTTTGGAAGAATACTGAAGGTCAGCTATCTTTTCTGAAACATGCAGTACTGGCACCACCAGAAGTGTTCACCTTTGCCCATTCTGGAAGGCAGCTGGTATGGTGCCTTTCTACTCTTTTTTTTGCTTCCATTCTGAGGTAATCCCTGTTCTGATAATGAAAAGTTATTTGCTATTCTTGCAGAACTATATTGATGCTTTGCATGGCCATAAGCTTCAAGTTGGGCATTCTAATCATGCGTGGGTGTGCCTTGACCTTTTGGATATGCTTTGTCAATTGGCTGAGAGGGGTCATGCTAGTTCTGTCCGATCAATGCTTGAGTATCCTCTCAAACACTGTCCAGAACTGTTGCTTCTTGGGATGTCACATATCAATGTACTTCTCTTGATTTATTCATGATTCTTGGAATTATATCCTACATATTTATTTGGCTGATCAATTTTACCTCTCTTATTGCAGACTGCCTATGGCCTCCTCCAATATGAAGTGTCTTTTATGGTTTTCCCTCTTATAATCAAAAGTGCTGCTGGTAGTGGTATGATGCTTTACCTCTGGCATCTGAACCCTAATCTTATGTTGCGGGGATTCGTAGATGCTCACAATGTTGAACCAAACATCATGACTGAGATATTGGATGCTTGCCAAGAGCTGAAGGTAAATGGAGAGAATTCACGACTTGTTTTCTGTTCTATTCCATCACCTCGTGCAAAATTTTGAAGCTGCCATTTTGTGGGAACTTTTTCCATAACCTTGCATTATTCTTACTGATCTAATCTTTTCTGGATTCATCTTTAGTTATGCTTCTTTGTTGCTAGTTTTGTGCACGATTAATTCTGAGCTCATATTTCTTGTTCCTTGTGCAGATTTTGTCATCGGTATTAGACACGATTCCCTTTCCTTCTGGTATCAGATTAGCAGCCCTTGCTTCAAGAAAAGAGCTTATAGACCTTGAAAAGTGGCTGGGTAATAATTTAATTACATACAAGGATTCATTCTTTGAGGTAATGTTCAGCTGTCCTTCTAAACTCCTCATGAAGGTGCCAATAATTTTTGGTTTTGCCAAATCTTATCTCTGGGATTTTAAATGCATTTTACTATGGCCAAGTTAAATTACGGTTTAGTGATGGAAATAGCTATACATGACATGGTGTGTATTTTCCAACTGTGCAGGAATGTCTCAAGTTTCTCAAGGAGATTCAGCCTGGTGGATCACAGGATTTTTCTGCCAAACCTATTCATCCTCAAAGCACCATTGTGAATCTTTATTCAGAGACTAGTTCATCCTTCCTGAAGGTTCTAACCTCAACACCTAATTTATTCTGGTCTTCTCCATACAATTGCATGGTGATATTCTAAATCTCCGTATACTTTTCAGGTCCTTAAAGCCCATACCAGCTTAGTTATATCTACCCAACTTTCTGAGGAAATGGAAAGGTTGCATGTAACAGTTATGGACTCTAATCCAAGGCTGCAGAATGGTAGCTTGGCAGATTCATCTACCCCTGATGGGTTTTCGGATGATGTTGAGGCAGAGGCAAACTCTTATTTCCATCAAATGTTTTCTGGTCATCTGACAATAGATTCCATGGTTCAAATGCTTGCTCGATTCAAGGAATCTTCTGTGAAAAGGTATAATGTTAATCTTTATAAAGCATTTGCTTCTTTGGGAATCTTACTACGTGTGTTTGAGATTGTGGTTCAAAGTGTTTTTCATTTAGAAATGCATCAAAATAATGTTTTTTTTATTTTTAAAAATTATTTTTAATATCAGCACATCAAAATGATATGAAAACATTAACAAAAAAATAATTTTCAGCAAAAAAAAATAAAAAATAAAAAATTTAAGGGAACGCGGTGCAATCTACATCCCATGTCCTTAAACTTTATTAGTAATCTAATTATAATAAATGTGCCTTTATAGAGTGTTGGAAGTTAGCCTTAAAATAATACTAACCACAATAATTTTTGGTGAAGAATTATGTTTGATTCTTACTCCATGTTTTGTTCATACATCTTGAATTGTTTTTTTTTGCATACCCTGCACGCGTCTGTCCCCGCCAAGCATTTGAAATGATTGTAGTTATTTTTATTAGTGTTTTTTTTTGATAGACAAGTATGAAAAATAGTCTCAATCCGGTGTTAGTGTGAAAGCTGACGATACCTTTTTGGACTTGTATCATCCAAGTTTTAGATGATTTTTGTGGTGCTCATTTGAGGGTTTTGGTGTTTAATATTTTATTTTGATGTTTATATTTTTTTATTTTGTTTGTGGGTCCTATCAAAGACTTTTGGTTTCAGTGGTACGACTAATCACTTGTTGAAATCACTTACAGGGAACAGTTGATTTTTGAGTGCATGATTGGCAATCTATTTGAAGAATATAGATTCTTCCCAAAATATCCAGAAAGGCAACTAAAAATTGCTGCTCTTCTTTTTGGTGAGCTTCATTTTAGAGGTTAAAGTTAATACATAGCTCATCTTTCTAGCCTTCTAGTCCAATTCCTGGTATCAAGTCACCTTGATTGGCTGTGTCTTAATAATTATGCTTAAGAGCTCAAGTTCGTGGTGCTGCTTGGGCAATTTTAACTCTGCTATCATATACTTAGTTGTTTTTAATCATATTGAACCTCCTTTTGCCTGTCCATGAGTTTGGAGTTTCAACATGTATTTGCTTGTCCAAAATATGGCCCCTTTGTATAAAAATGTTATGGGTTTTGATTTTTGATAGGTGTAACTCACAAATGCACACCTATTTTTTTTTTTTTGTATTTTTGTATCATTCTTTGAAAAAAAAAAATATTGTGATGAATTCTATGTAGTTCAGCTGATATAAGTTTGCATTGCAGCATATGTTTTTTATTTGATTGCATACAACTTGATTGAAGAAGTTGACTGCTTACTGCTTGAATGAAAATCCATTTATAAAACCAGATATCTATTTGCCTGTGATTGCTACTGGTATTTGCATTTTTGTAGCATGAGGCATGAGGCATGAAGCTGTGAATACCTGCATGACTTTGGCTTGGAGTTTCTGTACCTGCTTTAAGTAATCTCGAGACACGTACTTAGGCAAATAAATGTGATTTGGAATGTATTCAGCAGATTTATGTGGTCGTGTTTTTGAATTGCATTTCAGGTTCTGTTATCAAGCACCAGCTTGTTACTCATCTCACTCTTGGGATTGCCTTGCGTGGTGTTTTAGACGCGCTTCGGAAACCTCCAGATTCCAAAGTCTGTCATCATCCCTCAGTGACATTCGACCAATCCATCCATCCATCCATCCATCTATATATGCATATATATAATGTCGTGTATGACCTCTGTTTGCAGATGTTTGTGTTTGGGACCAAGGCTTTGGAGAAGTTCGTGGATCGTTTGATTGAATGGCCACAGTATTGCAATCACATCTTACAAATATCACATCTGCGTGGCACTCATTCTGAGCTTGTTGCTTTCATTGAACGAGCACTTGCCAGGATTTCATCAGGGCATTTGGAATCAGATGGAATTAACAATGCTTCTGCTGCTCATCACCATGGTTTGTCTCAGGCTGCCTCAGTAAATGGAGAGGTTAGGAACTGTGTTTTTTTTTTTTTGATGCTTAGAATTTGTGCTCCTCCTTTTGTCTTATGCATTAATAACTTTAACTGGATTCATGAATGTTTGACAAGCATATCACCTGAGATGTTCAGAAGATATTTGACATAATTTTGTTTAAAATGATGGAAACTTGATACATGAAGATTTGGCAAGGGTTCCATCTAAGATATTTAGATTAAAATTCACATCAAAATTAGTTTCTTTGATGCGGTGGAATTTTTTAAATTTTGTTATTAACCTTTGTTTTCAATCCAGAAACATATTTGCAGTAGAAGTAGCAATTGGTGATAAGTCAGTGCAATAGTGTCAGGGAGCTGGAGTTTTGGGCACGCATACATGCCCATCTCTTTATTGCAAAATATATAAATCATAGCACATCTGATTCTTCTTTCATTTTATTTTCAACCATGGATTGCAACTATGAACATTCTCTGGATTTTATATTGTCTCATGTGAATGCATCAGATGTCTCATAACTTTTTTCAAGGATGTTTAGTGCTCCAATTAATAGTCTGTATTTTGACTACCCTCCTAAAGAAATAAAATTAAGGTGATCGAGGACATTTTGAGCTGGTGTTCCATGTTCAGGTAAAACTTTAAATTTGCATGTTAGCACTACACTCTTGGCACCACCATCTCTGCAACTGCTTCTCACTGGGACCATTGTACCTACAGCTCCCTGATCCTATTGCATTGTCTTATCAATACATTACTGCCTCTGCTTCAAATTTGTTTGTCTATTGAAACAGACATTTTTAGTTTTGTTCTCTAATCTTGTGTCATCATTGCAGTCAAATAGCATTAACATTCAACAGGCTGGGCAGCAGCTTTCCTCTACACTCCATCTTCAACAGAGACATGAAAGTTCTCTTGATGACCGTTTGAAAGCATCCGCTGCTCCATTTAATGAGACTAAACAATTTGCATCTGCGGCACCATTTAATGAGAGTAAACAATTTCTATCTTCCAGTGTGCAATCTTCAGTTGCCTCTTCAAGTGATGTTTCTAGCATTCAGAAGGTAGCCTCCGCTATCAATTAATGTGATGGGGTTAATATTTGAATTTCATTCCTATAGTTCTTCATATTATTCTCAAGTTGTGATTGCAGGGTACAGTTACTTCTTCAGCTTTGTTGTCTTCTCCTGGTTTTGTCCGTCCTTCCCGAGTTACCTCAACCAGTAAGCTCATTAAATGATCTTGATATTTACATTAAGCTACCATACCTTCAACTGTTTTAAATATGCTTTTGTCAGCATTATATACAAATCAATATTCAATACAGGGTTTGGCTCTGCATTGAACATCGAAACACTTATGGCTGCTGCTGAGAGAAGAGAAACACCAATAGAGGTACTACGTTTTGTTGTATTCTCACATAAGTAGTAGTATTTTCTACAGAGAATGTATGGAGGCCTATGGTAGCATTCAATTTTTTTCTCTAGAGATGTGTAGAGTGCCCTTTAAGTATGAAATTGAATACGAGCTACTGCCCTTATTTCCCCTGTTAATTTTATCCATCAAGGGATTTTTTTTTTTACTTGCAACTACTATCCTCACACCTTATTTATGCTGATAACTTATTTGGGAAAGAAAAAGTTTCTTGGTCATTTAAGTATTATACTTTGAATGGAGCTACCCTTTCTATTTTTTTGAAGTTAGGAAGTTTCAAAAAATTGGTATTTATTTTGAAGTCTTCAAATTCTACAGTGGCAATTTGTTTCATAAGGGGTCGAGCTGAGCCATCTATTCTAACTTTTACCATGTAATATTTCCCGAAATCTTCCTTTTCTTGTTTGCTATGGGGGGCACAGCACATCATGTAATGATGACTGTCATCTTTATTTAGCATTTGGGAAGCTTTCTTTGTATGGTTTGCTAATAAGGTTGCTGCGTAGCAAGCCCTTAGCCTTTGTTGGATAAATAGGTGGGTGTTTCCAAGTGGGTAGAGGAGCTTTTACCCTTGCATTTGTGGCTTGGAAAGAGAATGGTCCTTGAATCTGGAATATTTCTACGTTTAAAACTAGAGAATTCTAAAAAAATTACTCTTAAAGAAGCTGTTGTGGGATATAATTTAATTTTGGTCTTCTCATGGTGTTCTGCTTGCAGGAATTTTTTCTGATGGCCTTTAACATTGCAAAGTTAATTTCTTATTAATTTCTCTGACTTATTTTTTTTTCATATTTGTTCCTTATATGAAGGAGTCCTAAGCCTTTTATTTGTAATTTCTTCTACTTCTATTTCAAATAATATATTAATAAAAATAAATAATTTCATATTTTCTTGTGTGCTGTAGTTATTTGGTTTTAATTTTTGTTTACAGGCTCCAGGATCAGAGATTCATGACAAAGTATCATTCATGATTAATAATATTTCAGTTGCAAATGTTGAAGCTAAAGCAAAAGAATTTACTGAATTACTAAAGGAGCAGTACTATCCCTGGTTTGCGCAGTACATGGTCATGAAAAGGTCAGAACCCTCTCCCAATTTTCCTTTCCCGATTCTTTAGTTCGTGTAAACGTTTCTATGCGTTTTTATCTCTATTTTTAAGTAATATGTTAATTATTTGTGTTGTTTCCTCTTCCTTATTGGTCTTGGTTAATGTTTTCATTCAGAGCAAGCATTGAGCCCAATTTTCATGATTTGTACTTGAAGTTCCTTGATAAAGTTAATTCAAAAGCTTTAAATAAGGAGATTGTCCAAGCCTCGTATGAAAACTGCAAGGTTTGTGTCATGATGTGTACATTGTGCTCTGGACATTGTTAAGCAACTTCATTTTCTGAAAATCAAGTAGCATGAATAAGTGCTTTTCAGTTTAAAAGTAGAATAGATAAGTATTACCTTTTGTTCTGTTTTCAGGTTCTTTTGGGATCAGAGCTTATAAAATCTAGTTCAGAAGAGCGTTCATTGCTTAAAAATTTGGGAAGCTGGCTTGGGAAATTAACTATTGGAAGGAACCAAGTTCTGAGGGCACGTGAGATAGATCCCAAATCTTTGATCATGGAGGTGATTCATTTAGATGGAGAAGTGGTGTTCTTCAATAATAACAAGTCTCATTCGATTTTTCTTTTTCATCTTTATTTTTTATCAATTAAGAATCATATATTCACTTGAGTTAATCTTGTCATTGGGCAGGCATATGAGAAGGGATTGATGATTGCAGTTATACCATTTACATCCAAGGTACGCATGTTGACAATTTGAATGTCTCTGAATTTGGCTGCTGTATAATTCTCAGAGTCTGTTACTTGCTGCAGGTTCTAGAGCCATGCCAAAACAGTCTAGCATATCAACCTCCTAATCCTTGGACTATGGGCATTCTTGGATTGCTGGCTGAGATCTACTCAATGCCGAACTTGAAAATGAACCTCAAATTTGACATAGAGGTATTGGAATACAATCAGCACTTGCCAACTGCATGTACATTTTGTTTTATTATAGAAGCCCTACTATGATGATGCTGTTTTTTGTTGTTTGTCAATAATATTCTTTTGGCACTTCAGGTCTTGTTCAAGAACCTTGGTGTTGATATGAAGGACATAGCACCAACTTCTCTTCTTAAGGACCGGAAAAGGGAAATCGAAGGGAATCCTGATTTTTCCAATAAAGATGTAGGAGCATCCCAACCACAGATGCTTCCAGAAGTTAAATCTGGAATTATATCTCCCCTAAATCATGTTGAGCTACCACTTGAGGTTGCAAGCCCACCTAATTCTGGCGTTCATACTCATATGTTATCTCAGGTTTGTGTGCATTTGGTTTTCTATTTTTTTCTAAGCAGCTGTTGATATGTTTCTGAGGTTTAATCTGCTTGGTGTCTTAAGTACACCTCTCCTGTCCATCTTTCTTCGGGTACATTGATGGAGGATGAAAAACTAGCTGCATTAGGCTTGTCTGATCAGCTCCCTTCTGCACAAGGACTATTCCAAGCTACTCCATCCCAGTCAACCTTTCCGGCTAGTCAGGTGCATTGAAGTTCATATGCTGTTAGTCTGACAATAGACTGACTTATTTGTCTCTAATTTACAAGTTCTCTGGTGTTTGCAGCTTCCCACAGCAATACCTAACATCGGAACTCATGTTATTATCAATCAGAAGTTAAATTCTTGGGGCTTAAATGTGCATTTTCAAAGGTTCAAACTGTTTCTACATTATTCTCATCATGCTTTATAGTTACTTTGTTTCGTGTTTGTCTGATAGTCTTTATCTCATTAACAATTTACAGACTGGTTCCTGCTGTAATGGACAGAGCCATCAAAGATATTGTGTCTGGTATTGTTCAGAGAAGTGTTTCTATTGCAACACAGACAACAAAAGAGCTTGTTTTGAAGGTTTGGATGTTGACTTAAACAAAGAATTTAGTGCCATATATAACGGGGCGTGCTGTATCTATCTTGGCAGCAAGCTCCACAGGCGCTGTCATCTCATCTCGATCAAAATTCTCTTTTCTTCGGTTGCTAACACATTTATATTTTCTCTTAACCATAGCATTGTTATCTGGAATCAAATATATCCATGTGTTTTAGAAACTTTTAACATTGTTATTTCTCAGACATGTTCTAATGCCTTCCAATCATGTCTTACTCAATTATAGGATTATGCCATGGAATCCGATGAAACACGAATATATAATGCAGCGCACTTAATGGTTGCCAGTTTGGCTGGAAGCTTAGCTCATGTAACATGCAAGGTTTTTTCTGTCACAGAACTTCTTAGCTCTTCTTTCTCCTTTGTTTATTTGGAACTTGAAACGAGATCATTTTATTTGATATTCTTTTTTCTCAGTACGATAAATTGGTGTTCTCTGTTTGCCAGGAGCCATTACGTAGTTCAATATCAAGTCAGCTAAGGAATTCAGTTCAGGGTTTCTCCTTAACAAGTGAAATTCTGGAGCATGCTGTGCAACTTGTTACTAATGATAACCTTGATCTTGGGTGTGCAGTGATTGAACAAGCTGCTACTGATAAGGTTCTGGTTTTAGCTTTGATATACACCTACTTCATTGACCTCTTCTTAATTTGGGGGTGTTTTTATTCTTGAGGAATGTGGCGTGCATATAATTTATATATCATGTCTATACTAGTTAATGATTTTGGTTCTCCCCCATTTTTGGTGCTCATGTCAAGATCCCAGTAGTAGTTTAGAGTAGGCAAGGGTTAGTTAAGGTGTTCCTTGGAAGCACCTGTTTGTTGGTGTTGGATGAAGAGCCTGACATGTATCATCGACCATGTTGCTTGGACTTGGGCATGTGCAACAGGTGTGATCCAAGTGTAAAAACTGGTAAATTTTAAATTTTAGGAAATGATGACTCAGCATTGTCCAAAATTTGGAAATGAACAAGGGAATGTGTTAACCATGAATATCCACATATTGATCAAGTTTTAGAATATTGGATTTTCTGCTTACCAGGAATAGACTCATTTTGAATTGGGCATTGTTTACACTAGGGCCGTATTTATTCAGGTTAGTTCAAAACTGTTGCAACTCCTTCATTATAAAATCTTGCCTCTCTCTCTCTCTCTCTCTCTCTCTCAATGCCTATAGCATTCTCCTTTGTCTCTGCCATCAAGATTCATAAGCTGCTTGTTGTCAGTGTCTCCCAATTTACTTGCGTCATGTCAACACAGGTGTGACTGGACAAAGCGGAGTCCTTGCAACATATCATGGCTGTATATGAAGTTACTCTGGGAGAGTAGGATATATTAGACCCTTTTTTAGGGGCATTAAACAGTTAATTGGATGGAATTAAAATCCTGAATCTTAAAAATTATTCACATTTGAGGAAATTGTGGTATTGGGTGGTCCTTTTGGTTTCCATATGGAACTTTGCTTCTATGACACTTTCAGGAGTGTTTTTAGCTAATTTTCAGTAGAATTTAAGTTCTAGTTTGTAAGGTTTTTGCTTTGGTATTGTATGTTGTTGGCTAATGTTCTCTGTTCTTGGCTGGTTGCTTATCCTCGTCCAGTCATTATTTTCATTCTAGTTATGTGTTTTCTTTTGTTGAGAAATAACTAAACATGGTATGCTGGAAATCAATATTAGTTTGGGCTTGTTCTTGTAAATAATATGAAAAAACCATCACGAAATAGCTCTACACTATCTGATCAAAGATGTGGCAGATTAATGTAGTCCTCTTGTCACGGGTGTTTCATGCAGGCCATACAAACCATTGACACGGAAATAGCTCAACAACTTCTAAGAAGGAAGCATAGAGATGGTGTCGGTCCAGCATTTTTTGATGCAAACATGTACACCCAAAGTTCTATGGGCGTTGTGCCTGAGGCCCTTCGCCCGAAGCCTGGTCACTTGACTGTCTCTCAACAGCGAGTTTATGAGGTAAATGCCTGTTGATCTCTTCCATATGGTATGTGTGGTTCTCAGAAAGAAAGCACTTAAAAGTTAATAATTCCCTCCCTGAACTCCCTCCTTCCTTTCCCCTATTGTATGCAGGATTTTGTTCGGCTTCCATGGCAAAACCAATCTAGCCAGAGCTCACATGTCATTCCTACGGGTTCTGCTTCTTCTGGTGCTACTGGTCCTGCTAGTGCATACGGTTCAGTTTCATTGGATGTGGCTTCAGAAGCTATTGAATCTAATTCAGCTGCACTTCTTAGGTGTTCTATGGTTATTTATTGGTACTTGATATTTCTGGTTTTTCAAAATTTTGAATGCTGAAGTTTCAAAATTCTGCATTTTATGTTTCAGTGCTGCTTCAATTCATAGTGCAACGGCTGATGGTGTTATCCAACAAACTTTTGAAAGCAATTCCACCAGTGCTTTAATTTCTGCTACCACTTCCTCTGAACTTAGTTCAGTGGAATCCTCAGATGCTGTAAAGGTTGGAAGAAATTTTGCTACTTCTGTTTCGACATGGTTGGAGCCAATTTTTTTTTTTTTTTAAATTTGTGGTACCTTATTGTCTGAAGGAAGCGGGAGTTTCTTCTCAACCATCATCTTCTTCAGTTGCTTCTGAGCGTGTTGGGAGTAGCATTGCAGATGCTTCATTGAACACTAGGGATGCGTTGGACAAGTACCAAATTATTGCGCAGAAGGTTTGTTTGAATCCTTTTGCTTGTGTCTAAATTGCCACATCCATTTTATTGATTGTTATGTTTCAGAGCAAGTGGTTAGTTGTATGCAGAGGCATGTTTGTTTTTATGTAAGATGCACCCATCCTTTCTTTCGGACATGGTTTTGGGAGAAGAATATATATATGCACCCAGGTCAAATGTTTTATCTTCCCAATTAGGCTAAGAGGGATAGGGGATGCATTTGTAACCAGAGGCCTCTGTGATGTCATTGTTGCAAAGATGTTTGATCTTGCATGTACTTGTTTTAGTTGTTGCACTGAAAAAGGTTATATTCTTCTGCTGATATCCCATCTTATATGTTTTCAGTTGGAGACTTTGGTGACTAGTGATTCTAGAGAAGCTGAAATCCAGGTACTGCTTTTTTCCATTCCTTTTGGTATGTGTTGCTGCCAAATCACACATTCTTGACTGTCATCTAATTTTGTATCCTTTTACTCTATCTGTTGATATGGTTCTGAATTATATTCTTCTGCCCACACCTAGTTTTCTTACATCTCTTATTGTTTTTATGTGAATTTGAGTTTGGTCATCTAAAATATAACTGTCCTTTTGGTGTCAGGGGGTAGTTGCAGAGGTTCCTGAAATCATAAGTAGATGTGTCAGTCGGGATGAGGCTGCCTTGGCTGTAGCACAAAAGGTTTTCATTGACTACTTATGATATTTTCTATTGTCTGGCTATAGTGGTTGCTGGCTTGCTGCTTCTTGTTCACTAATGATTTCTTCTGGCTGTTCTAATATCCATTGAACTAAACAATTGCTCATAATTTTTTCTATGTTTTTCATGAGTTGAGTTTTTCTAATTGTCATACAGGTTTTCAAGGGTTTATATGAGAATGCATCAAACAGTTTTCACGTTAATGCCTGCCTTGCTATTCTGGCTGCTATTCGTGATGTGTGCAAGCTTGTGGTTAAAGAACTCACTAGCTGGGTATGCCTTACTGACTTTTTACATATTAAGTTATGCATGACATTCTCTAGCTCTGTTGTATCATAGTCATGAATTTTGGTAGCAGAGCGAGTTCAGTGTCCAAATGCAGTAACTTATATTCTTCCTCTTTAATTCAAACGATAACAAGTTTTTCTTGTCTTGATATTGTTTAATTGTTCTTCTATTTGCATTTATGGATGTTAATTACACCAGTTTTCTAACTTTTACAGGTGATTTACTCAGACGAGGAGCGAAAGTTCAATAAAGATATTACCCTTGGCCTTATGCGTAGTGAATTGCTCAACCTTGCAGAGTACAATGTTCATATGGCAAAACTCATTGATGGGGGAAGGAATAGTACGTCTAGGGAATTCTTATTGTATAATGGGTAGACATTATCGCACTCGATTTGATTAACTAATTCCATAAAATGAACAGAGGCTGCAACGGACTTTGCTGTTTCCCTCATCCAAGCTTTGATTGTTGAAGAATCCAGTGTCATCTCTGAACTCCACAATCTTGTCGATGCTCTGGCCAAGGTTGTATTCTTACATCTTTATGTTAGGAGTTCATTATACGCTGTTTTGTTTGACTTTTCTTGGTGATTCTGACTTGCAGCTAGCCGCAAAACCTGGATCTTCCGAGTCATTACAACAGCTTATTGAGATTGCTAGGAATCCTGGTGTCAATGCGGCTACTCTAACTAGTCCAGCTCTTGGAAAGGAGGACAAGACAAGACAGTCTAGAGACAAAGTCAGTGGGGATTGCATGGTTTATACATCACTCCCCTTTGTGCTTGGTCTGATTCTTGAACTTCATACTCTGTTTTTTTTTTGGAAACAGCCTTCCAATCAGTTGATAGCTAGCAGGGAAGAATATAGCAACACTGAACCTGTGGAACCAGATGGTTTTCATGAGCAGGTATCAGGAGCTCAAATACTTTAATGAGAAGTTTAGGGCTCTTAGATTTTTCTCTAATTGGCATCTGCAAGCAATTTTTTTTTTCCCCTTACATTACCTGGTTAGCTAGCTGTAATTACTGAAACCTGACAGCGATGCCACTTGCTGTCTGAGATTGATCAAAGTGTTTTGAGCTTCTCTAAGATCATTTCTTGGAAGATACATTGGGATTTTAAGGGACCATGTGATCTTCTTATGGGTAAAAGGATTTTTAGAATACATTGATCTCTCTGCCCCACACTTACACAACACAAACATCACTTATTGATGACATGTATCTCCATTGTGTTGTCTTTGTTTTGCTTTAATAGTTGGTAAGTGTGAAAATTCTTGATGCTTTTTCTGGTATTTTTCAGATGTTTATATTGTTCTTGTGTAATTTAGGTTTCCATGCTTTTTGCGGAATGGTATCGGATATGTGAACATCCTGGTGCAAATGACGCAGCTTCTACCCAGTACATCTTACAGCTGCATCGAAATGGATTGCTGAAGGGGGATGAGATGACAGATCGCTTTTTTCGCTTACTCATGGTACTTTTCCTTTCCTTTTAACTTATATTTCAGGGATAATGTTCAAGATGCAATTTTATAATTTCTACAAAATATTTCAGGAGCTCTCTGTTGCGCACTGCTTGTCCTCTGAGGTGATCAATTCCAGTGTACTGCAATCACCTCATCAAATGCAGAATCTCTCCTTCCTTGCTATTGATATCTATGCAAAATTGGTCATTGCAATCCTAAAGGTAAGCTTTTATGCTAATTAACAGCATTGTACTGCTGTTTCTTTGATCTTTTATTTAGTTTATGATGCTGTAACATCTTTCATTTTATACTTCGTCTCATCAGGTGGAGCAGGGATCAAGTAAACTCTTTCCTTTGTCAAAGGTAAATCTTATCCATAGGGGCTCTTCAGTTACATCAAGATCATTAGAATTTTATCTTGGAGCAAAATCAATACCATTGCTCTTTTTCTTCGTAGACTTTTATATTGTTCCTGATATTTATGGTATTTCAACAGATCTTGTCCATCACTGTGAAATTCATACAAAAGGATTCAGAGGAGAAGAAAAATTCTTTTAATGCAAGACCATATTTCAGATTGTTTATAAGTTGGCTTCAAGATCTCCTTTCCCCAGAGCCTGTTGTCGATGGTGTAAACTTTCAGGTATTGCTTATGTGGACTCCTCAGACATCATTGTGCCTATTCAAAGAAGCATATGCTCACTGATGTTAATTGCACATGCTACAGATCTTGACAGCCTTTGCTGGTGCATTCCACAATCTGCAGCCCCTTAAAGTTCCTGGTTTCAGGTCTGTATCATGAACTGTGCAACTACTAGCTAATGCTATTTGATAAGATCGTAGACAATGAGCCCGTTTGGCTACGCGGCTGCGGCTAGCCGCGTTTTAATTAAAACGCAGTTTGCAGCCGTTTGGTTAAAGAAAAAGGGGACATACTGTTCACTGGGTTCCGCTTCTTTTCTGCGTTGGAGCGTTGGAAACGCAATATTTGAAAAGCAAGAATTCCTTGCTTTTTTTGCATTGTTCACGTTAGCAATTAACATGAACAGTGCATAGTGATGCACTGTTCACTTAAAAATAGTGAACAGTGCAATTCTCTTGCACTGCGTGTACACTTTTTTTTTTGTGTTAATTTTTTAACATTTTTTTTTTTATATAAAAAAACTAGTTTAGAGTGAATTTTATACATGATAATATTTTATCTAATTTTATTACACGCTAAAAAATTTATAGAAACTGTAGTTCTTGTCGGATTTATTTCGTACGTAATAGAATTATAGATGGTTTCATGGAATAATACAAAAGATTTTATATAAAGTATGATTTATTTAATGATATAATAACAATAGTTAAATTCACAATATTTAAATTAAAAATCATCAATATTAATATATATTTTTTAAAATTATTTTATAACCTCAATTTTAAAAGCATTCTTAACCAAACACATTAAACTATTTTTTCTTCAACCTTAATTTTAACCACAGTTTTAACTAAACACCTATTTTTTCAAACCAATCTCAGCTAAAAGTACTTTTTATAAAATATTTTTTTTCAAACCACAACCACAACAGCTACCGCAATACCAAACACACTCAATATAACAATATCCTGAAAGGTAATACCAAACACACTCAATATAACAATATCCTGAAAGGTACATTGAGCTCCTTTTTGTAAAGTAGCTGGCATAAAAGAAGGCATCCATAACAGAAATATATAGGTTGGAGACCATGGTTTAAAGTAGGATAAAAGAATACAATTTTGCTAACTTGCTAGATGCCTTGTTCAGTTACACCTTCTTAACATACTGGGAAGGTTGTGTAAAATTGTTCTTTTCTGGTCCTTATGTTTAGGCTTGTTCCGTGATAATAGACTTCTTTATTTGCATCTAGACCATTCTCGGTTTTTGACCATCTTCAATGATCCTTTCAGTTCTTGATTTAACAAGACTATACCTTTCCTTCCTCCTTCCTAACAGAAACAAAGGGAGGAAACAGATCTCAAAGTTGACCCTAGGGAAAAATTCCATTACTAAAATCATGAGTTGGGAAGTGATATTTTCAAGAAAGATAGCAGCCACCTATAATTACATGCAAGGAAGTTTCTTTCTGAATTTCTAATATTGATGGTAGTGAATCCAGCATATCATGGTGAGCAATCTTGTATAATGTTTCACCGATATGAGGAATGCAGTTTCAATACTGTCGATAAATTGGATTTTCAAAATCCTGTCGATAAATGCTGTGGTTTTCTTAACTGGTGTAAAAAGTTCTTTCAAGTTGTTTCCCTGGTGATAAAGAACAAGTGTCAACAATGTTTGAGGTACAATGTTGATGGTAGATAATAAATGCTCATACCACGTTTTTACAAGCTTCCAATGTTATGCAATACATGGGAAGAACCAAATTTTTGTGATGTGCATTGTTCCCCACTCCATTCACAGCTAGGATTCTTTTAACTTACAAGCAAAGAGATCGAGTTCTTCAGCTGTCATGCTTGTTGTGCCATAGATTTTATCTATTCAGAGTTGGCAATTTACATTCAGAAAGTACCTTTTCCCTTGCCTTTCATGCATCACTTATTTGGTCAAAATGCTTCTGCAGCTATGTATGGCTCTCATTGGTGAGTCATAGGAGTTTCATGCCAAGATTGCTCATAGGAAATGCTCAGAAGGGCTGGCCCTATGTTCAGCGGTTGCTGGTAGACTTGTTTCAGTTCCTGGAGCCCTATTTGAGGAATGCTGAGCTGGCAGTGCCAGTATGTCACTTGCATTCAACCCAGCTCTTGCAGCTCATTGTTAACTTAATATGATGTGTCTGATCTAGTTCCTTTTTGTAGGTACACTTGCTATATAAAGGTACACTTAGGGTGCTTTTGGTGCTGCTTCATGATTTCCCTGAGTTCCTTTGTGATTACCATTTCACTTTCTGTGATGTGATTCCTCCAAGCTGCATACAAATGCGTAATATTATTCTTAGTGCTTTCCCCCTCAATATGAGGCTTCCAGATCCATCAACTCCCAACTTAAAGGTCTGTTATTTTTATTCAATAACCAATTACTTATCTAACAAATCCTGTCGTGACTTTCATGGTTGTGTAATTTGATCATGGAGGGTTTGGTTCTTTGTTTAAATTTTTCAGATTGATTTGCTTCCGGAAATTAGGGAACCTCCTCACATTCTCTCCGAGGTTGATGCAGCTCTTAAAGTAAAGCAGATGAAAGCTGATGTAGATGAGTATCTCAAGGTATTTTCTGTTTGCCCTCTCTATGCTACAGTTTGATGTTTTCTCTTGGTTCTTGAACTACATAAAAACGCTCGTGTTTCTTCATATACATCCGTTAGCTTTATCACTTGCTGTAATCATTTGTGCTTGACATTTTTTGTTCTATTTCCCACACTACACACCATTATAAGCATTCACATCCTGACCTGCCGCATATTGTTTTGATATCATCCTTAGTTTTTAATTTGAATAGAACTTCTTAGTTATTTAATTTGAATCTGTCAGCAGACTAGGCAACAGGGTTCTTCATTCCTGACTGAATTGAAGCAGAGATTGCTCCTTTCACCGAGTGAAGCTGCATCTGCAGGAACCCGTTATAATGTACCGCTGATCAACTCCCTTGTCCTTTATGCTGGAATGCAGGTAACGTGTATTCTGTTAGCCATTTTCTTCATGTGTTGTCCTCTTGTTGTCTCACGGACTATCTGCTGTTATCTATGTTTGTATAGTATGGTGTTTTTCTGTGTTTGTATGTTTGGAATTGGAGCCTCTTTTTTGTTTTTACCATATGGATTGCTAATGTTAGTTTCTCTTACTGTGAGAGAATTTTCCTAATGCACAAGATGATAGCATAGTAGGAAAATGGTCTAAATACCTTGAGAGAATGCTTGCATTTCTTTCCCTGCTGATGCCCTTTATTGACTTTGTTCTGTTTAGATTCTGAAGTTTTGGTTGATTTTTAGTTCAGTCAGGTGGAATTCCATTCGCAAAGGGATAGGTGGCAAAACAATGGATTCTTATCTTTATTTCTTCATTTTCTTTTCTTTCTTTCTTTTTTTTTTTTTAAAAAATGGCTTCACTGAAGTTCTATTGTTATATAGGCCATCCAGCAGCTGCAGGCAAGAACATCTCATGGACAATCGGCAGGAAATACTGTTCCTTTAGCTGTATTTTTGGTGGATGCTGCTTTAGATATCTACCAGACGCTTATACTGGACCTAGACACAGAAGGCCGATACCTCTTTCTAAATGCTGTTGCTAATCAACTGCGCTATCCAAATAACCACACACATTACTTCTCCTTTGTTTTGCTTTACTTATTTGCTGAATCAAACCAGGTAAAATATGGTTTTTGTTTGGTTTTTGCTGCTGCAAATGTGTCTTCTATCTTGTCCTGTCACATCTATCTAGTTTCTGAAAAGTACACCTCCAAATCACTGAATCTAGTTGTATAACTTGGTAAGTGGCACTTAAAATTTGAATCAGGGTCTATTATGGATTTTTAATTCCAAAGATGTACTCGTATTTGTGAGATATCTCTGGCACCCTCTTGATACCAGATTTCAGGAATCTATGAAATAGGCTTTTTCAGTTTTGATGAATTAAATGATTTATTTAGTTACTTTGGTGGCATCAAATGCTGCCTGTGTTCATTACTTCGGTTTTTGCCGTCAGCAGGAAATTATCCAAGAGCAGATTACAAGAGTTCTTTTGGAACGTCTAATTGTTAATCGACCGCATCCGTGGGGCCTTCTGATTACTTTCATCGAGCTCATCAAGGTGATCACTCTTAAGAATATTGCATTGCGTGATCTGAATTAACTGCAGGTTTATCATGTAGATTTCTTTGTGTATTTTGCAGAATCCTAGATACAACTTTTGGAATCGATCATTCATAAGGTGCGCACCGGAGATAGAGAAACTATTTGAGTCAGTTGCTAGATCATGCGGGGGCTTGAAGCCCATGGATGACAGCATGGTCTCTGGTTGGGTTTCTGAGAGCGCACATTGACCCTTCCTGACATCCCTGTCCGATTTGGGCGCTGGCGCCCCTTGAAGTCTACAAAATCATGCATGGGGCACCACTTGAAGTTTTCAAATAACGCATTATTCTGCGACTGGATTATTATGGCCACATTTCGAAAACCCTAATTTGTACCCTGTACTGTACAGATGCATGGCATACTAGCAGGTAATCTGAACCCGATTTTACCGAGTTGAATCATCTGTACCTGGATGAGCTTGGATTCTTTCGTAGTTATTGCTATTTTTTTTTATGTAGATTTGCTTGACCTTTGCTATCATATTAGATGTGTGCTCCCACAAGAAAGACAGCACAAACAACCACCACAAAATTTCACCAAGGAGAATCACAGCACCAAAACTCAAATTCAGAATTTTTTAACTTAATATTTTTTTATAATTAGAACTTGATATTACCGCTCTTCTAAGCTGTTTATTATATATCGGGAAAAGCATATTAACGAAGTTGAAAAGATAAAAAGTTTTCAACT
Source organism: Populus tomentosa (assembly GCA_018804465.1). Taxonomy (NCBI): domain Eukaryota; kingdom Viridiplantae; phylum Streptophyta; class Magnoliopsida; order Malpighiales; family Salicaceae; genus Populus; species Populus tomentosa. The sequence continues at coordinate 10,412,867 of CM031971.1, forward strand.
CAGTAAAAGAAAATAAAAAATCAACTAAAAAAATACGATAAACTTTCTAGGTGAAATTCTTTCTAGCAAAATTTCGATACATTCAATTCAAAATTATATTTATTAACATAAAACCACGTGTTAGACATCTTTATAATTAACATAAAACTGCCAAATATCAACCGATTCAATTAAAAATTATATTTGTGAACATAGAACTGCAACAACTCGTAAGATGAGAGTTTCTGGTTAATACTCACACAGAAGAGAGTGATGGTTAATGCCTGTTACCACCATACAACTTGCAAAAAGATGGAAAAGAAAACCCTTGTTGATAATACCGCAAATGATAGAATCATCATACATAGGCAAGATGACTGAAACTCTTTCGATTCTCAGGGTGTTGTAAGCAGAGAATTTGAACATTGCAACAACAATTAGTCAATGAGATTCAAAACCAACATCCATTTGCTTAAAACATTAGTCTACTGATTCAAAATCGAAAATTCAAGGGCAAGGCACCAAACGGAGCCTCCTATCATTTTAAGCCTCCCTACGAACAAGGTAAAGCTTTCCCACAACATGGAGAATAGCAACAAAGGCAATGAAACCAATGCTCATAACAAGAACAACATTTGGAGAGATCTTAAGTCCAGGCGCATCATCAGTATAAAACTGAAGCATAGTCCCCGCTGCTCCTGCTCCTCCTGAAGCTCCACCACTGACTGTCCTCCTCCTACGCATGCTTGCAGCTGCTGCTGCACTTCCTCTTGGGGGAGCAGTTCCGCCTACAGCCATTTCTATAAATAAAAACAAATCAGCTAGTTTAGTCCCCATTGCATGTTAATTGGCCATATCTTCAAATGTAGAGCCCACAAAAAAATATAACAAATCCCCCTTTTTTTTTGAGCTAAAAAACCTATCGGTTTCAACAAACAAACAAACCCTTGTGATTGCGAAATTGCTTACGAAATAAAACATGTTTAAATCTTAATAATCAAAATAAAAAATAGATCCAATCATGAGGCAGATCTATATGAAGATACTACTAATTAGCATAATACCTAGTTTTTTTGTCTTAAAGAGAATTCAGGGGCAAATCTCAGCAATCTGATGCAAAAAGAGAAAAACAAAACAAAAAAAACAGATCTAAGGATTTTCAGAAATTCAATCGATCCAGAAATTCATTAATAAAAAGAAATCACATGGAATCGAGATGAAGCATTCACCTGAATTGATTCGAAGAAGAAATAGAGATTTTGATGGACTAGAATTTCGATTTCTTCTCTTCTCTTTCGTTTTCGCGGTGTCCAAATCCACGCTCTTGTAAACGGGGTTGTTCGTATGCGCGCTTATATACTTTCCACGGTTTTATAGCCAATAGTGTTTAGCCACGTCATATTTCAAACCAATTAGACGTCAAATACTCTTGCCTGCCTGCGTTTTTTACTAGGGCTTGTTTTGGTTCACTGGTTGGACCTAAGAAACTAGCTTGGGTAAACTTCAAATTTCTAAATCGGATCTTATGTTTAGAATCTTCCCGTGATTTTGATATTTAGACAGAAAATATTTAAACGGATTCGATTCAATTTCAATGAAAACATTTGCACTCCATATTTTTGACAAATGTTCTTTGTATTTATTAAAAAAAAAAGCACAATGATATAGCCTAAACTAGCCTTGATCCTGTGCTTTATTACGTGTTAATTTTTATTTTTTTTTGTAAAAAAATAATATTTTGATATTGAATAGGGTATAAAAAAAATATGATAAACCAATCATGACATACGTTTAACCATGCAAATTAGGGTTAAGTAAACCCGAGATATCAAGTTAAATTTGCAGTCCAAATCATATAATTGAAACAACTTAATAAAAAAATAAAAGGAATTATAAAGTGTTTTTTTTTAAAAAATCATGCTAACTTTTCAAAACTGTGAATTAAGTTGTTAAACCTAAAATATCCAACTTGAAAAAACCATGAAGTGAAATATTAAATGATATAATTGAAAAAGAAATACAAAAGAATTTTTAAAAATAATAATTAAAAAAACGAGGATAAAAATTAAAATACAAAATAAATTTCATATTTAATTGAAGGGTGTAATTGAAAAAAATCAATTTAGTAAAGGATAATTTTTTTAAAAAAATAATAAGGATCAAAATTGACATAAAAATAAAAAACAATGTTGTAATTAAATGGTGAAATTGAAAAGAATAATAACTTTTACAAGAAAGCCAAGAAAAAAACAAAAATTAAAACAATAAGAACTAAAATGAAAAACGTAATGCTATCAATTTGAATTGAAGGACGCAATTGAAAACCACTAAAATTTTTACATAAGAGCTAGGGAAAAAAGATTAGAAATTCAAAGAATAGGGACCATATTGAAGAATATAATATTTGATAAATTAGAATTAAATGATGAAATTGAAAACAAAAAAAACTTCTATAAAATGACCAAAACCAAAAATCAAAAATCAAAATAATAAGAACTGAAATTGAAATAGCAATAACAAAGAGGGTCAAGCATCTTTTTTAAGGGAGGAGAAAGAGAAGAAGGGGAAAAAAAAAAGGTCTGTCAGCATCAGACCAAACTATCACTGGTGACATGTTCTGCACTAATAAAAAAAGGACATGGTGACACTTCTACCAACACGCATGAAGAATATTTTTGGATATTAGGAGGTATTGCATGCACCGCTCGAATGGTGTTAGTGCCTCCCACAAAACCCCAAGTGCTCCAATCATATACACACTTCTTTTTTTTCTTTTTCCCATCAAGTACAAAAATTGCATGTAATCTAACTTTATAATTAAAAAAAAAAAAAACATGGTGAAAAACAAAAACCGCTTCTTGACCCCAGTTTTGTTTTTCTTAATTTAAGGGTGTTTTTGTTGTTTTAGTATGTATTTTAATTGTTTATTATTTTTTTATATTTAAAAAAAATACCAAATTCCTCCTCAACTTAAATTATAATAATAAAAAAACCATTATAAAAATACAAAAATATTCATTTACGCCAGGTTTAAATTTTTTACTTTCAATGATATTTTGATCATTCTACTGTTTACTCAATATGTGAAAGCCTTATTTATTCCTAGTTAATTTAAAAATGACAAATATACAATGTAAAAAAATTAAATACTCTTGAAAACCAGTGTTTTTGGATAGAAAGATTTTTAAAAAAATAATACTATTTCATTGTTCAATGAATAATATAAATACCTCGGGAACTAAAAGTGTGTTTTGCAAATATCAATTAGTTCTTCTTAATAACATTGACAAAAATTGAGAATGATGTATTTCAAACATATATGTATTTATTTTTGTAAAATAATTTTTCTAAAATATTATTGATAAGGTCGTTAATGGACTTGTAGAGGAATGTCTCCTAGCTTGGAATCTAATTGAAAAAATTTGATAGTTTAGGTTTCAAATTGAGAAGGATAGATAGTTGGCGGTCTAATGCCGAGGTCTGCTATATATTCTTTTCCTTTTAGCTCTCTTCTGCTTCAGGTTGCAAGAAGAGCGCCGGTCAAGGGTCCCAAAATACAAAAGACCAACTGTGAATTCACAATCACAGCCGTTAATCGCACACAATTTAATTATCCTCAATGTTCTGGTTAATGAGCCAATATTTTATTAGTATATATTTATATATTTTTATTAAAAAAATGTTTAATAAAAAATATATAAATATAATTTTCTTTAATTTATGAGTGCAATTAGTTGGCATACGCTATCACCATACACGATCTAATAAAAACATACACGATCCAGTAGAAACGTGTTGTGTATAGCCAAAACCAAACCTAAAAAATAATTGGATTTAACGCTAGTCAGACCCAGCCACAATTGAGTTTGGCATTACTCCAGACCTAAACATTTTAGGTCTGGCACTGGCCATACCTAAAAGATGATTGGGTTTGGCCAACGCCAGACCTAAGACAGGGCCCGGTTATACGCTAGACCCAGACACGTAGGTCTAACACTGGCTAATCTCAAGAGATAATTGATTCTAACACTATCAATTCTATATATTTTTACATAAAATCATAGAGGAATTATTTGTCAACAATAAGCTTAATTAAACAACATTAGATGTATTAAAGTCTATCATAACCTGTTATGTCTCCAATTCTTTAGTAGTATAAAATGAGTAAAATACAACTTACAATTCAACTCAAGATATCATAAAGGTAAAGTTACGCTCTGGCCCTTTCTCTCCATAAAAAAACAAAACTCATGGGTTATAAATACATCATGAATCTTTTAAGATAAAAGTTTACAATCTTTATTCTTTACAACATATATATTTGAGCGCATCTCTCTCTAAAATATTATTATAATTTATCTCTCTAAACAAGATACTTATTTAAATATACGAGAGTCCACATATTCATCAAAATAAATTTTTTACAGGTATTAGCTATAAGCTGCCTTAGTTTACCAAGTACAAACTATTAACAAAGAGAATAGATAAGATTTTTAGAACCAATTGATTAATTAATTATCTAACTTTCTAATATTCATCAAAATATATTTTTTACAAGTATTAGCCACAAATTGTCTTAACTTATCAAGTACAAGCTATCAACTATTTATAACAAGAAGAATACACAAGGTTTTCAGAACCAATTGATTAACTAATTATCTAACTTCCTAATATTCATTAAAATAAATCTTTTATAAGTATTAGCCACAAATTATCTTAACTTACTAGGTACAAACTATCAACTATTTATAACAAGAAAAATAGACAAGGTTTTCAGAACCAATTGATTAACTAATTATCTAACTTCCTAATATTCATTAAAATAAATTTTTTATAAGTATTAGCCACAAATTATCTTAACTTACTAGGTACAAACTATCAACCATTTATAACAAGAAAAATAAACAAGATTTTTATAACCAATTAATTAACTAATTATCTAACTTTTTATGTTACTCGAATTTTTTTGACTTGTGAACATATACCAATTCAAGCCATTGATTTGAGTCTAAATTGTTACTAGGTAGTTGATTAATTTTGCGTGTGGATAATTATTTTACTTTGAAAAGAAATTATGAGCATTGAAGCAAACAGCAATTCCATTAATAAGAAGAAGAAGAAGAAGAAGGAGAGAGAAGACAATCCCATCCCAGTAATCAAACGACCCAAGATCAATGATATAACGGCTTCTCAAGCTCAGCTTTTGCCCTCTACCTGATCACTTTCTTCAATGTTTCATCATCCATGTTTCATACGGTATACATTGCCATTTGATCTCTTTTTTCTTCCATATTGCTTCCTGAACAACATCCCTTCCTTCATTCAGCCTGTAATTTTACTTCTCACTGCATCCTTGTCCTCTGCAGACAAGCGAAAAATGATTTGCTCGTCGCTGCATGCCTGAGACTTCTGCAAGTTTTCCTGAGGAAAGGGTAGACATCCAACGGATACCTCTTGTCATTGCTTTTAATTATGTTGGTCATTTTTGCAAGATTAAGAAAGCAAAGAAATCCTCAGCAAAGTCGTGAATGATGCATAGTTCTCAAAACATACGAGATCCACAAAAATAAAGGATGAATCAATCTAGTGATTGTTGTTGTATTAGATTGTGTATCAGGGCACAATTAACCTGCAAGTTCAACAAATTAAAATGTGATAATACATGTGGTGATCAACTTCCTGAGGAAGGTGAAGTATCCACAATCTGAAACCACTGTTGCGCTTATTCTAATTCTAGCAACTCAGCTAACTATTAACTAGCTGAATTAGAATATCTAACCTATTTGAATGCTGGAGAAAACTTCCCCGGTTACAAGCTAATAAAAGAAATTCAACTTGACATACATTTCACCCCCATAAATCAAAGAAGGTGATAGGACATTGACATAAGCTCCCTTTAGCAGGCTCTTTATGAAGTTCACCAGCGATTCCTCCTCTGTTACCTCTATGCTAAATCATCTAAATTAGATATGATAGTGATTACTGTCTATGGAGTGTATGCTTAGTGCCAAAATAGTTTGCAGCTGCCAAGAAAATCATTTTGTTCTCCATATTGAAGCCACGATTCCCAGAGCATCAAATGGTCTGCTCAACCTTTCAATCCCTTGAAAAATCTGCCACCCTTATTTCCCACTCCAGTTCCTGCAAGACCTGATGACAGGAGAGATCTGGAATCTGGTCTCCATTTCAACTCTTTCAGAACAGAAAACAGAGTTGCAAGATCAGGAGTTATTTCACTGTCCTTTATATTGTTACTGGAAATTACGGTTAATCTTTGAAGTTCCTTCCAATTCAGAATAACAGACTCCAAACCTCCTGTCGTCAGCAGAGAGCATCCCTCCAGAGACAAAAGCCTTACCCTCCTATAAAGAAAGGAAACAAAATGGCCCATCAAAAGATTGGTTGAAAGCACTGCATTAAGTAACATGCCAAATTTCAAATTGTTTCCATCCTTGACATTTTATAAAAATAATTGTTATGGGAAATTGGGAATAGGTACAGAACCATGGGATCGAAACGTGTGAGCTTGCTTGCTCATTCTTACACTAAATTTGGCAAACAAAGGATAACTACCCAAAAATCCAGGCGATTATAATCTACATTAGTCAATTTTCCCGCAAATTTAAATAGGCTTTAATCCACAGTTCCAAATGAAGAAAGGTACCGGGTTACGAGATTGGAAAGGATAGCCATGATCATACATGATGAAATAAATAAAGCTATTTGTGGATATCATGCATGACATATACATTGAAATTCCGTGATTTAAGTTCACCTTTTGGAGGCTAAATTTAAGTCGTCTACCAACTCTTATTAAAATCATAGGTATAGTTCAAAACTAATAAACAATCGAGGAGATAATAGCAAAAACCAGAACGACAAAAACTCATACCTACAAACGCTTGCAGCTGCAAACACTTCATCTTCCAATCGCCAACAGTTCTGCAAAACAATTTCCCTAACATTCTTGCAAACTAAAAATAAAGCCTTCACCGTTTGCTTATCCCTCATCTGACACCGCTGGACATGCAACTCTTCAAGTGTAGGACAAGACCCCAAATGCTCAAGCAGACCAGGACTTGAATCAACACTCTTACATGATTGCAACCTCAAAGTCTTCAGATTTTCACAAAATGATAATGCAGCCAGCCAGCCACCATCCATTCTATGATCACAAATAGTCAATTCTTCAAGCATTTGACAACACTGCCCAATTGCCTTGATCCCATCATAGCTCCCTTCGCATCCACATAACTCAAGCTTCACTAACCTCCTACAACCTTGAGCTAAAATCGTCAATCCAATATCACTCACCACCGAATTATAAAAACCATCAACGCAAGCAATCAATTTCAAAACTTGCAAATTCCTACACCCGGAAATCCCCTTCAAAGACATGTCCCCGCAACAATGCAACTCCAATTCTTGCAACATTTCACACTTGCTCGAGACACTCAACAACCCGTTTTCGCTCGTGCCAAATACAACAATTCTCCTCAAATTGGGATACGATTTACTAATCAATTGAAGCCCATTATCAATCAAATCCGACGACAATATATCATTCTCTTCAATAAACCCACCAGACAACAGCTTAGTACCAACATAAACAGACAAATTATTCCTGGTGATCAAAATCCCGGAATTCCTAGGCATTTTAATACAAGCATGAACAATATCAATGTTTTCCAAATTTGGGAACCGGGTAAAAACCCGACCCGAATTAACAAAACCAAAATCTATAACCTTTATTGAATGCACCAAACGTCCATGAAGGAATAACCATCTTTTGCAAACAAGAGAGTTAGAAACATACTGTGAAATCGTGACTTTTTTGAAGACTTGGAGGAGGAGCTCATCAGAGAGAAGGGAAGTGTAATCAGGTCGGGTCGGGTCATTCGATGGGAGGCCAAAGATTTTATCTGGGTCAGATGGAGGTGATGCTAGTGGGCTATTTGAGAGAGATTTCATTTTCAAAGTTACATGCTTTAGCGCTTGTTCTTTGAACCACAACTCTGGCAAGCTTAAGGTTCTTGTTTTGCTGTTTAAGGATGTTGGTGGTGGGATTGGTATTGGTGGTGGCTTTTGATTGCTCTTAGGGTTAGGGCTTCTTGTTTTTTCCTCCGGTGATTGTGACATTTTTTCTTCAGGGGTAAAAAATTTTCTTTTCTCTCTGTAATTAGAGGGTTTTTTGCTTTAAATTCTTCACTCTCCCTTCGATTGTTTAAAGAGAGAACATTAATCTTGTTTGGATTTGTTGGATTGTGTGGGGGTGTCTTCTTCTTTTTTTCCCTCCATTCATTTGGTCATGATTTCACAAGGTTAGTTGTGATTCAGCAGGCAAATGTCCATGTCTCGCTGTACCCTTTTGGTTGGATCATGTTTGCGTAATGGGCCCTGTTGATGCTATGCTGTAATATTATTGGATTGATGCAGATGAATAATAAGTGCTTTGAATTTTTTTTCTTGCAGTATAATAATTGCGAGCATTTAAAATCTGTCCCATTTGAGATGTGTAATAAATGTTTATGTAAATAAGTATAAAGTATCTGGCTTCTGCTTGAAAGGCCCTCACGGAAGATAGAAAACCCTCCCCATCTCCGTAGAGCATGAATCCATGAAAAGATGAACAGTGCGAATTTCAATTTGATTTTTCCCATGAGGGAAGAATGCATGGAATTTCTTTAACCATGAAAGATTTTAATATAAATCGATGTGCGTTTAATGAAATAAAATAAAAATTATATAAGTCACAAAAAGTAGTTGTTAACGTTGATAGAATATTAAAAGCAGGAAGCAGAGATATTTGATAATGTAAAGCATGGTACTATTTAGAATTTTTAATTTATTTAATTATATGAAAATAAAGACCATCATAAATGTAATAATTTAAATTATATATAAAAAATAATTGTTATTATAACTTTTTTTTTCTTGATGTAATTTTTCCGCCGGATTTATATATTTCTCTAGCCATGTTGTTAATTGAATATAAATTGTAAATAATTAAAAACAGTGTCCAAAAGAATTCAAATGATTTGAAATAAGTATAAAAAATATCTATCTATCAAAACCTCTTTTCCTTATTAATTCATTCTTTTATCATATTATTTTTTTTTATCAAAAGTTTTGTTTTTTAAACAAAACTTATCATAATCTTAAAAAATAAATTTTGATAAAAAAATAAAAAAATGTTGATAATTTTAATATGAATGTATTAGAAAAATATTTCTATAATAAACTTGAGGAAATTATATAAAGAACTTATAATAAAAATCTTTAAAATAGATATTTAATTCATATCTAGAGCATAATTAAGATGGTATTACCATGAAAAAAGATGATACTATATAAAAACAATAACATAATTAAGCAATCATTTAAACATCATTTAACTAAATTTATTTTAAAATAATCCAATTATAAAATGCTAAATTTAAAAAAAATATAAAAAAATTAAAAAGCAGACGCGTATGGGTTGAATAGTTATGTTTGGCCCACATGTAAACCTAAACCTGCACATCCTTTTCTTTTCTTAAAGAGAGGATGACTTGTCATTTATCTGAAGTGATTTGTTTTATCTTATTTTTATTTAATTTTTTAATTTTTAAGGATTACATGTCACCTATATTGACAAACAACGAGCCATCCATATATCAATTTTATTTTTTTTGTCATTAGAGGTGGTTTTGATGCAGATTTTTGAATTCTAAAATCCCATATTCCAAATCATTCTTCACCGAAAAAAAACTTTTAAAAAACCCGTGAACCTCTTTTGTTATGTTTCAAACAACAAAACACATTCCAACCACTCCAAATACTCAAAGTTAAAAAAATAAAATAAAATAAGTTTCTATCTATTTTTTTCTAGCATATATAAAAATAAAAATAATCTCAAAAACAAATTCATAGACACCACAATTAAAGTATTTAACGGTCAAAATCCATTCACTTCATAGCTTTCTCTCCCATCAAATTTTTGTAGCAACTTTGTATCTCCTCTCTCAAGATCATTGAAATATAAAATAAATAAAGTTTAAAAACATAATAAAAAATCTAAAAATAAACAGGATCAAATAAAAAAAAATTAAGGGATTAAAGTGTAGATTTATGCGCCAATTGAACATTAAACACAGAAAAATAATTCCAATTATTGCCAGTGTTAAATTTAACCTTTGGTATTTTAATAATGTTCTTTACAACAATTTTAAATTCTTTCTTGCAAAATCAACATATCATTAAATCCTAAAACAATTTTTGACGGCTCGAGTAGTTTCAATAAAAACTTAGAATTTTGACTTCTTTTTTCAGTTTAAGGAAAATTTAATGCAGGTAGTCCTTTTTATTTTTGTTCAGATTTGTTTTTACGAGTTAGACTACGAAACTCAAGTGAATTATATTGTTAGTTCAAAATATTTTTTTTATGAGGCCCATGGTATATCGCAAACACTTATTTAACTGTTTTCTACATACACGAAACATTAATTAATTAATATCAACATTTAACATTTAACAAAAAAAACTAAAAGAAGAAAATGTTTTACTATAATCATTTTGTTCATCATCTCTAAGCTTTTTTTTTTATATATATATATATATATAAGCATTATGCTCTCGGTGAATTTTTTTCCTAGTCCATCAAGTTTTTATTTTTTCATTTTGAACTTCAAGCTGTAGTTTTTTTTTTTTTAATTCAATTCTTGAAAGGTTTTGTTAGTATTGTCTTTTTTTCATTCTCTTTAAATTTTATTTTAGGGCATATTTAAGGTGTTGAAAATTGTTTCAAGATTTAATAACATCTTGATTTTGCAAGGGAAGATTTAAAATTGTTGTAAAGAATATTATTAAAAGAAAAAAAATCAAATTTAATATAAACAATAATTGGCATTGTTTTTCCATTCTCACTGTTCATTGGACACATAAATTTACACTTTAATCCCTCAATTCTTCACTTTTTTTTTTCATTTGGCCCCTTTATATATATATATATATATTTATTTATTTATTTTGTTCCTAAATTTCAATTGTTTTATATTTCAATCATTGGATATTGAGAGAGAATACAAGAAGTTGTTGTAAAAATGAAATTGAAAGAGAATGAAAAAAAGAAAACTTTTGAACATCAAATTAAAGAAAACTGCAACTTGAAGTTCGAAAGGAAAAAGAAAAACTTTATGGAAGTTCACCGAGAGCACAATGCTTATAAATAAAAAAATTGAGAGATGATGAACAAGACGAATATAGTAAAACACCGTCTTGTTTTAGTTTTCTTAATTAATGTTAATATTAATTGATTAATGTTTCATGTATAGTAAACTACTAAATAGGTTCCGGTCCGTATAAAAAATATTTTGAATTATAAAAAGTCCCACTTGAATTTTATGATTTAACTCGTAAAAAAAATTAATAAAAAAAAAATCTACCTGTATTAAATTTTTTCTAAACTAAAAAACAACCAAAATTCTAAGTTCTTGAAACTTTTTGTATTGATTATATAATAAAAAAATAAATATTTAACTTATTATAAATTGTGATAAAATCATAAATACAAAACTAAAATAAATTATACAATTCAATTCAAAATAAATAAAATATTAAATGATGAAATTAAAAAAATAAATACAAATAAAGAAAATAAAAAAATCCCAAGCATGTGGATCCACAGTAACCCGCTCACCTGAATAGGTTAAAAAAAAAGAATCAAATGATAAAAAAACATGCAATGCTAACATTGATTAACTCGCTAAACTTGTGATTTAGGTTATAAATTTTACCGGATTAAATTATTTTTTAAAAATTTTATTATATGATAAAACTATAAAAACTAATTTACTATAAATTGATTACTAAAAGATAAAATTCAAATAAAAAAAATATATTAAATAATAAAATTAAAAAAAAAATCAAAAAACAAATAAAACAATAACTTAGATATCCAAGTCTGAGTGACCATCATGACCAGACTTGTTATAACAAAGCTCAGGCTTGTGGCGATGAGGAAGGCCTGCATATCTAGGCCAATTTGTTTTTAATCCGTCCCTTTCTTCTTCCTTTTTAAGGTTAAAAAAAAAACACGTAGACAATATATAATCTATGATATGAAACACAATATTATTCCCACAACTTTTAATAAAACACATACAAAGATGTTATAAAATAATTAAAAAAATTAACTTATTTACATGAATAGATGTTATAAAATAATTAAAAAAATTAACTTATTTACATGAATAGTTAAACCTACCTTTATCATTTAGTTGCTTGGTTAAAGCCATGAGCTAGCATACATGGGCTTTTGATCAAATTATAATATTAAAAATGTGTCCAAAAACACACGTGTCGGTAATTATTTGACGATAACATCTGTCCCGCAGTTTTGTTGCTAGAGATTGCTTGGTTCCTCATGCCAGTGGCACTGTATCTGGCTTTGTTTTTTCATCAGCTGGCTGCCACAAAAAAATAAATTTCCGCACTTAATTCCACGAGCAACAGTGTTCCTTCTTATCCTTAGCACCGCAACTGTTTTGGATAGCCCAAGCATCATTTATCGAGTTTGCTATCGATTCTCCCTAATAATTAATAGCATCCTCCTCCTTTTTTGCTAGCGTATTCAGGCCTGTATAGTTTCTTTGGTTATATTCATATAACTCAACTCCCAAATTAGCTATATAAAAAAATCCCAATTCAGCTAGCATATCCTTTGGTTTTATTTTTGAAAAAGTAAAAAAAAAATTGAAAAAAACTTCTTACACCATGATCGATTGAAATCCATGTAAGCTAAAACTTTATATCAATGGAGAATAATATATAAGAATTTTAATATGATTTAAAGACATTAAAAAAATTATATAAAGAAGATAGAAATACAATATAAGGTTAATTGGAGTTAGCTAGAAGCATGTGATAGCAGTTGGTTGAGCAGTTAGAAAGGTCAATATTTGATTAATTCTTGTATACAAGCCTTGTACCTGTACCTTGGAGACCAAGCAAGAAATAAAGTTAAAGGAAAGACATTTCAAAGAGTTTGATTTATTACCCAAAATAATAAAGTTTCAATTTTTTAAATATTAAGATGAAGTTTTTATTATTATTAATCTCTCATAATTGCACTGTGAGAATAGTTGAATATTAGTAAGAAATGATATTTTAGATATTAAACTTATTAATAGTTGTACTTAGCCAAGAAGGATGGCCTCTAGCTTATTTCAACAAAGCTTTGAGCTCAAGGCATCTTGGTTTATCCATTTATAAAGTAGTAGTAAATGACCATTTTGATGGCAATTAAGAGATTAAGACACTACCTTGAATGACCAGTTTAATATTAAATCTAATCATAACAATTTGAAGCTCTTGTTGGAATAGAAGAAACATACTCCAATTTATAAGAAGGGCTTGACAAAATTACTAGGGTTAAGGCATATAATCCAGTATAAAAAAGGTAAATAAAACATTATGTTTGATGTTATTTTTATTTTATTTTTTTTCTTTCAACATCACTCTTTCATAATAAATCAAATTCATTTAGTTTTTAATTAGGATTAAATCGTAAAATAAAATAAAATTTGAAGATTAAATTAAAAAAAATTGCACAATCCATCTGATAGGATGAATAATAAAACATTGTATAGTGAAAAAACCATGTTTTTTAGAGTTATACTTAATACTTGATTCTATATGAACACACGTGCTTTTAACACGTTGACAAGGAAAGAAAGGTGAGAGAGTTTGTATAATGTGTTAAAATTGAACATGAAAACTTCAAAAACACATTTAAACCATTGGTTTGTATCAAAGAAGTCCCTAATTGTAAGAATATTTCTAGTTATCTATCCAATAAGTTTATTGTGATTAAAGACAAGTTACGAGGAATTATTTTTATTCTTTGATATTTTAAATTATTATTTTTTGTTTTGTTATAATTTTGTGACAAGGAAAATGATTTATAAGATATATGAAAGGGACACAAATGAAATTAGTGAAACTAAAAACTTACGGGTTGAACTATATTGAAACTACAAGGACCGTAACATAACTTTTGCTAACCTCCTCCCCTTCATTTACCGCCAGGACAGTACCTCTCTTGCTAACCAATTATCTCAAATGATCATCAAACAATCATTTTAACAATAGTTTTGAATCCCGGTCTGATTTAAGGTCTAGATTTTGGGTTCTAATTTGGTTACTGTGTTAATTTTATTTTAAAAAATTAAAATAATATCGTTTTAGTAAAAAAAAAATCAACAGGTTTCCAGCCTGGTTTTACCGAGTCAATCGAGTTGACAGGTCAGCCGGGTCACGCTGAGTTTTTTCTTCAATCCGATCCAGTTCCAGCCCCAAGTCCCGGGTTGACCCACCAGACTGGACCGGATTTCAAAACTATAATTTGAAAAAACATTTTGAAATTTAAATTTAAATACAAAAATTAAAATTTTAGGATTAAAATATAAAATCTTGACATTTTAAAATTATCAACATCGAACTATGCTTGGCTCTAAATTCAGTATGGATCATCTCTCAGCAATTAATGTCATGTTTATTTTTATATTTTAAAAGTATTTTTAATAAAATTTAAATTTAAAATTTAAAATTTAAAATTAATAATTTTTTATTTTTTAAAATTATTTTAATACATTAATATAAAAAATATATTTTTTAAAATATTATTTAAATATATTTTTAAATAAAAAATATTTTAAAATTTTAAATAAAAAATATTTTAAAAAATAACCATAACCAAATTCTAATATATCTTTTGTGCGGTGCTTGAACTGCGGAAATTTACAAAGTCCTCCGTACTCTTTTCTCTCTCTTGTATATTTCTTTTATTTTTTCTAATTCTTTACCGTTTACTTCTATCTTCTTCACGTGCACAATTTAATAGTTTTAACTAACTTGTACCCTTAGGATGTCATATAGGAATCGCAATTAATACTCGCCGCCCGGTCAGATTTTTTAATATTTATACCTTATAGAATACTTATTTGTTTAAAGATTTAGATATTTATGAATTATTTATTAAGTTTCCGTATTTATATAAATATTTATTATTTAATATAAAATAAAAATATAAAATAATAAAATAATATATATATATATATATTTCGGGGTTAGATTAAGTGAGTTTTGAGTTATATTTAAAAATATTAATACTCTATTCATCATTTATTAACTAGAAAATTATCTATCTATTCAGGTTGGATTGAATAAATATTCATCAAATTCAAATATTAAATTGTTATCCCATGCGCCACATGAGATGTTATCAAATCTACTGTTTGACAACGTGTTGTCAAACAATCACCACTGTAAACTTTAACATCGGAGAAATTCTCTTGGTAGTGGTTTCGATAGACATGGCGCTATCAATTATTTAATATTTGATTTATGATTTCTAATTGAAAAAATAGAAAAGAAAAAAATTCTCACATATTTTTCTTTAATTTGTTTTTTTCCCCTCAATTTTAATGCATATGGACGAGAATATCTCCCTCTCTCTCCTCCAAAATCTTCTCAACCATCACAGCAATTAAAGGGTGAAGATTTCCACATAAGCCATGACAACAACTCCATTCTCTCATAATAAGAAATATTGAAAAAGTAGCATCACTCTTCGAACGCAAGAAAGTTGTTTGCAGAATTTATCCAAAGAAGAAGATACCACTCCTTTTCAATTTCATCCTAGTTGGTACTACCAGGAAAACTCTGTCAAAATGAGTCACCAGTGTGTTCCCAGCTGGGAACTTGATGATCATAATCCCACCGCAGCTGATCCGAAGGTCTCAGTTCGTTCCCACTCCAATTCAGGCGCACCATACATGCCCATGTAGTCTCTCAAAATCCATGCGCGCTGATATATTAGATTGTTTTCATTTGTTGATGGATGCATAGTGATAGAGGATGCTTTTTGGTGCAGGTTAAACTACGAAGTAGCAGAGCTAACATGGGAGAACGGCCAGCTAGCCATGCACGGCCTAGGACAACCGCGCGTGCCAGCCAAACCAATAGCCTCCACTTCACCCTCCAAGTACACATGGGACAAGCCACGCGCCAGCGGCACCCTTGAATCCATAGTCAATCTAGCCACATGTATCCCTCAGTGCAATAAGCAAACTTTTGACAATAGTGGTTCAGACCATGACCTTGTGCCATGGTTTAACCACCATCGAGCTTCAGCCACAGCCACAATGACTATGGACGCTTTGGTCCCTTGCTCGAAGCGGTCTGATCAAGAACCGACCACACGAGTGATAGACTCCAGCCCCGCCGGATTAGGCACTGATTGCGTGGTGGGATGCTCCACTCGCGTGGGGTCTTGCAGTGCCCCAACTGCCACGCAAAACGAGGTGGGTCTCCTCACCAGGAAACGTGAGAAGGTGGCGCGTGTCCCAGTCCCGGCTGAGTGGAGCAGAGACCAAAGCGTCAATCGTAGTGCCACGTTTAGCAAGAAGGACAGCCAGCAAGTGACGGTGGACAGTTGCGAGAGAGAGTTAGGTGTTGGGTTTACTTCCACTTCTTTCGGGTCGCAAGAAAACACCAGTTCTGGCACCAAGCCATGTACTAAAACCATCACAGCAGATGAGAATGACTCTGTTTGTCACAGTAGACCACAGGCAAGTTAATTTTGTTTTGGATATAAAGTTAGTTTATTTTTTATTTTTTAATTTATTGATTGTTTCTTGGGGTTTGTTTTGGTTTTTTAAAGAGGGAGGCAGGTGAAGAAGATGACAAGAAGAAAGGAAATGGGAAATCCTCAGTTTCTAATAGACGAAGCAGGGCTGCAGCTGTTCATAACCAATCTGAACGTGTATGTCCTCTCTCCTGGAAAAATGTTTTTACAGCTCGAAGTAAAATAAAAAGGATAGTTAATAAAAGATGACCTGTACGATTTAATTTCATAATAATAATGATTGGTTTCATAATTAGCGAAATTACATGGTATTATAAGATTTGATTGAAATATAGACTGGATTAACATGGGGGATCTCATGTTCTATATTCACTTGCAACAAATTCTTTTTAACTAATTGTTTAATTACATCTAAAGATTTTTAACTCTCTACATACGTGTATATATAATTTCACGTATCTTCCTATCATGATTGCTGGTACAGAATCTTTTTTTTTTTTTTTTTTATAATGTTGCCTTCGATTTTATTGGCAGAAAAGGAGAGATAAGATAAACCAGAGGATGAAGACACTGCAGAAACTGGTCCCCAATTCCAGCAAGGTAAGAAAAGTTTCTTCGGTAGCTTTTCAGCATATCAATCTGTTTGTATTACAAAGAAGCTCTTAAACTTGACTGATGAGTCCCGCAATATTTTTGCTAATATTAGATATTGCTGTTCTTTTGCTGTGCTTTCTTTTCTTGGAATTGTGAACTCCTTGAAAATTGGAGCATGGTCTTCATCTTTATATTGCAAAAATAAACCAATCATTAACATACAGTATTTCTCATCATTTAACTAAGCAAACTAATGATCTGCGCCTTATTTTTGGTGAGTTTATTCTTTCCAAATTGTTTTTTCTTTTTCATCCTGATTGTTATTTATTCTAAAGCATGAGCTTACCTGCCTTGTCCTAAGCATAGCCACACCTACCTTTCTAATCCTGGTTTTAGTGTGGAAATATCATCATCATTTATAAGAATCATAGTCACATTGCTAAAGCGTCGGCATCTGCATCGCATTTCCAAACTTTTTGGCTCTCTTTTATTCCCACTACGGGACGCCATGGTCACAAAAGTATGCCCAACTTGCTGCTCAGTAAAGCGAGCTTGTTTCTGAGGTTTTTTGTAAACTGAAAACCTTAGGTTCAACCGTATAAAAAATATACTGGTAGGAAGTTCTAAGATTAGGGTCTCGCCTTTGTCAATATATACATCTGGGGAGTAATATATATTTTTTTTCTTCAAAAAAAAAAGTACTGAATCACTGATCAATATATACATATGGTCTTTCTACGCTTAGATTCATGTCGTATGAGGCGGCTGCAGAGATAGCTTCAATTATAAATACTCAAAATGGACAAAACAGACCACGATGGTATAAATGCAGTCCAACACATCCTTTTGCTTTCAAATGGCTTGGAATATCTTGGGACTGATCAAGTGATCCTAGTCCACAAACCCAAATTGTGGGGACAACATGACAGAAGGTTGTTTGGTATGAAGACAACTGCCAGCTACCGCATAAATCCTTCTACTTATGTAGGCCCTAATGCCCTGGTGTTGATGCATTATTTCAATTTACTTTCGTTGTCTTTGCCTCATTTATCTTGGCAATTAAAATTCTGACACATGATGGTTTATTTACCTGAGCGCTTAAATGAATACAAACATTATTAGTTTGTATTATTAACCATGTATAATTTATTGCCACATGTTTTCTTGGTTTGTATTAGACGGACAAAGCCTCGATGCTTGATGAAGTGATTGAATATTTGAAACAACTGCAAGCACAAGTACAAATGGTGAGCAGAATGAATATGCAGCCAATGATGTTACCAATGGCCTTGCAACAGCAACTTCAGATGTCAATGATGGCCCCAATCAGCATGGGGATGGCTGGTATGGGAATGGGAATGGGAATGGGTGTTGTGGACATGAACACGCTTGCAGCTCGTTCCAACATTACAGGGGTTTCTCCAGTTCTTCACCCCACTGCTTTCATGCCCATGACCACATGGGATGGTTCTAATGGTCATGAACGGCTACCATCTGCAGCTCCTTCATCAACGGTAATGCCAGACCCACTGTCTGCATTCCTTGCGTGCCAATCACAGGTAATTACGTTTAATCTGCTTAAAAATCTTAAGTTATGGTGGTTTTTCAATCTCATGTTGAAGGGTTCTAGAAAATAATATGGCATTATTTCATCCGTGTGGAATTAGGACGTAGCAAATAAAATCTTCTGATAGATTGCCTGCATAATATCATAATTGCGATATTAATGTATTAACCACACATTTTTGTTGCAGCCAATGACCATGGATGCTTACAGCAGGATGGCCTCAATGTACCAGCAGCTACATCAACAATCTCCAGCTTCTAATTCCAAGAGCTAAGTTTTATGCCATGCATACTGGTGTCTTTTTAAGACAAAATCTTGGCAGGCCACAGACAAAAGGCAAAAAGCTCCGCTTATGAATGTGATTATATGTTTGCTTGCAATGGTTATATATGTCTGAAACATACACTATTTTGTTTGATTTATTCAAGCTGCACAGATCAGTAAGGAAGCAAGGCTGATGCTCTTCACGCAGTCTAGGATCACTTCAGTTAATTATTTCCCTTTTTTCTAAAGTTTTCATTTATCAATTTCCAACTTAAATTTTGTAATACGTCTATATTTTTGAGCTCCCTTACAAGGACAAGGTGTAATGATTTACAACTTCGGGCATATTATTTTGGGGATTTGTTTTACTTTGATCAGTCTTATGCGCGCGGGGATTTATATATGTTATTAACCATCGTGCGTGGATCATATATTTCCAAATTCCATTAGTGCAGGCTACCCCAGGCCGTAAAAAAAATCAGAGTTTTTCTCATCACCAAAAAAGAAAAATTATCATGATTTGTGGAATACAATTTAAGCTATATTTTGATATGGAGGAGGGAAGATAATTTATTATCTACATTGAAAATGGTTGAGTGGGGTTTATATGATTGAGAAATGTCATTATAGAGTAGTACGTTTAGAGTTATGGTTGCTTGACACATGATCTTGATAGGTTTGACATAAAAAAAAAAAAACTAAAGAAGGGAAAATCTATGTACACATTACTATTTATCGTGAGAATGTGATTGCTATTTTGTCCTTTCTAAAAAAAAATACAATGGCCATGGTGTTATGAGTATTTTGATATTTGTATAAGGTTTATTGGTGATTATAAATTGATTGAGGGTATAATTTGTTTTAGTTTTTTTAAAACATAGTGGAATGACCCTTTTTTTCTTAAGAATAAAAATTTTAGGAGCTTTTTAATCATTGCATTTTTTATGCACAATAAAATAAAATGATTTAATTATTTTTAAAGTCAAAATTTCTAAAACTTGTGCTAAGGTTTTTTTTTTTTAATCTTTTTATTATGTTTTTTCTAGTTATTATGAACTTAATTGATGGAAAATTAGTCTTTTAATTAATATAAAATAATATTTTAATAAAAAATAAAAAAACCATTGCATATGGGATGCGCTTGTACCTTTTTAGCGACACATGTAACGCATTCAGATAACCAAAAACTCTTTTCTACCATGTCCTTGAAATCTTTGTGACATCCTTTTTCTACTGGAGTAGCATGTGATAGGAAAGGTAACATGGCTTGTCATTGATAACACTTTTTTTCATCTGTTTTCTCTCTCATCCACTTGAAATTCACTTTGACCATTCTAATTCAGATTGATCCTCTTAATTATTGATATTTCAACTTTAATTTTTATTCTTTTGGTTTTTAATTTTTATTCTTGGCTTTTTTGTAAAAATTTTATTTGTTTTCAGTTTCATTCTTCAATCCTAATTTGTGATCTATATTTTTTTTAGATTTGATCTCTATTATTTTGATTTATAATATTTTTATTTGTTTTTTTTTAGAATCTTTATTTGTTTTTAATTTCATACTTCAATCCCAATTAGTGATTTATTATTTTTCCAAATTGATCCTTGCCTTTTCTTATTGTCCTTTTGTTAAATTGATTTTTTTTAATTTCACCTTTTAATAAAAAAAAATTGTAATCTTCCTCTCTTAATTTCTATTTTTGGTTTTGTATCATTTTATATATATATATATATATATATATATATATTTTTATTTTATCCTTTAACATTTGATTGGTTTAATTTTTTTAGATATAATATATCGAGTCTAATGATCCAAGTCACGTGTGTGAAAAGTTGACATGGTTGATATTTTTTTTTTTAGAAAAAGACTTATTTCATTTCAATTTCATCTTTTAACATTGCTTTTTTTTAAATAAAATGAGCTTTATGGTTTTTTTTTTTTTTTCTATCAGGTTATCCCGATCTAATAACCTGGACTGTGAGGTTGGTAAATTAACCCGAGGTGACTCGTCTCTTATTATCCATGTTACAAGTTTGTCATGTTAACTTGAATTGACTCGGAATAATTTTTTTTATATCATTTTTTATCCAATTTTATCCTTTCATATTTAATTATCTATAACCCGAGTCGCAAAATTTTCTTCCTTCTTTAAAACGCTCTTTTGATACTCAAATATTATTTTTTTATGAAAAAGATAATTCAACCCCGTAGTGTAGTGTAGACCCACGTTGGTTGTTCACAAGACTTGTATGGAAAGTTTTATTATATGCTATTTTAATAAGTTTTATAACATGTGGTTTATAAAGCATGTGAGTTTTTTAGCTACAAATTTACATAATTATTTGAAGATTTTGTTAAGAGTTTCTATTCTAAAAATATTTCTTAAGTAATTCAGCAATGAGACGTAATTAAAAAAAAAATTCCAGTGTTAATTTTTTTTATTATTTAAAATATATTTTTAAATATATAATAAGAAACTGATTTCAAATCTAAAAATGATTTTTTTTAATAATTTGAAAATTAATTCTAAGAAGACATTATTAAAATTTCATAAAATACTTGATTTCTAACTTAATTTTAAAATACATTTAAGGATTGAATTAACAACTTCAAGAATCCAAGCTCCAACCTTTACCATTTGACCTCTTTCTTGAGGTATTGACGTGGGCTCAGGGGTCATATCCTCTCAGTTCATTGGCGAAGGATTGTTCATTATGATTATTGGGGGATATTTGACGGTGTAAGCGAGGGGAAATTGCTACAGAGAGACACATAACATGAACTGTCTGCTGAAAGACGAACACATAAATGATTGGATGCTCGTTTGTCAACTTCATATTAAGATCTCACCACTCGTTTGTCTAGAACACAGGCAATCATGTATAACGATATTTATGAATCCTTCTTGGTCTTCCAGATCACCCATGCATGGAATCAAGGCAATTTCCAGGTCACCGTGCTGTTCGATCTTGATTAAAATTACCTCTGTATTTCTCTTCTATGCATTTGTAATATTTGTTGTAAGATCTTAAACTGTACTCATCGCTAGATTGATAGTTTTGTTGTTTTCTAACTTTATAAAATCGTCATCTAGGTCTAAAGTGACAAAGAAAGGTCAAATCTGGCTAGTTTTAAACTTACGAACAAGTTTAAAGGCTTATTCTTGTTTAAAGCTAGTTTAAAGGCTAATTTCACATAGTTTTGAATTGTATCCTTCTGTCAGCTTAGAGGCTTATTCTTGTAGTGTTATACCCAGATGATGCGTCGGGTGCGAGTCGGGACAGGTGCTTGTAATGATAATGTGTTCTTCAAAAAGAAATTTTTTTAAAACTCTGAACTCAAAATTCTATGCATATATAATAGATTCGGAATTATATATACTGATAAATTGTAAAAAAAGAATTGTCAATGCTAATTAAAAATCAAGACATTGTTTATTTTTGCCATTTAAAAGCACTTCTAAAAAATTAATTTTTTTTGTTTTAAATTTTTAGATTATTTTAAAGTGCTGGTATTAAAAATAAATAAAATAAATAAAAAAATATTATTTTAATATATTTTCAAGTAAAAAAAACTTTATAAATCATCAAATGAGCTCTAAATAGTAAAATAGAAAAACTGATATAGATTAAGATATATAATCTTGTGTTATGATGATCATTTCACTTCCTGTTATTTAATAATAAAACAAATATTTTTTTATAAGAAAAATAATACTTTACATTTTGTTAATTTGCAATACAATTCTTCCTTTTCTTATTAATATTTTAAATCCAAACAAAAAAACCTTAACCTTTTGCTATAAAATCAAAAGCATTCAGAAAACATACCAAAACATTTTCGATGATTTAAAATAAGTATAATAAATGTACATCTCTAATTAAAACACCATCATGCATGTCATTACATGCTCATATTTGTTTGGGAATTTTTTTACTAGGATCTTTGTTTTTTTTTTTGGATAAAATCTTATCATAATTTTCAAACCAAGTTTCAACTTTTTTTTTATAACAAAAACCACATTTTTATTATTTTGACACAAGCACATTAAAAAATATAAGAATAATATAAGACTTGCATGTTACTGTGGAGAACTAATACAAACAACAAGCAATATAAAAAAGACAACAATCATAAGAACACACAATTATACTAAAAAAGAGATCATACAAAAACTCTTTTTTAAAATTTTATTATTAAATATTTTTTGTTCAAGTAATCTGTCTTTATAAGAAGTTTACAACTCCTTAAATAAACTTATAAACTTACTTAAACCAATATGAAAACTTAAAACTAAAGGAAAAGTGATAAAAGTCCTAAAAGAACTAGGAAAAATGATCTTGAATAAATCTAGAAAAGTAATAAAAGAGTTTTAAATCAAATAAAAAAAAGAATTCTAAACCAACTAGAAAAATATAGCAAATCTTGAACTGAAAATATTAGAAGACCTTCGCTACAAAGTTTTAACTCTATAAGAAATAAAATCTCTACAATTTTATAGCAAAATTTTATCACAATTCAATGTTTGGAATGCTTGTTTAAGATGGTGATAACTTCATAGAAAACAAACCAAAACAAATTATAAATATCAATTTAAAATCAATTAAATATTGAGAGATAACATTGATAAAAAAAGACCCAAAAAAGATTCAATTGAATAAAAAAAAAAAGAGGAAAGATGGAATTCTTTTTTTTTAAAAAAAAACTATTTGATATTTTTATTAAACCTAACCTAACAAGTTAATCTTGAAACCTTTCAACCCGACTTCTTATCTAATTTAGGTTTAAAATTAAATTGCATGGGAGCTGACTCTAAGTGACCCAGGTGACTTGGCTTGTTCAAAGACAACTAAAATAACCGATAAAAGAGTGGTTCGATTTAAAAAAAAAAATTCAATTTAACATTTTTTTTTTATTATTATTATGGTAGCATATTTGTTCAACTCAGGATTCGCGGCTTAACTCACAAAACTCATGACTCGAATTATATACTCTAGCGAGTTTTAAAACTTGTTTTTTTAAATTAAATTTATCTAATATTATGATAATAAAAATAGATATTTGTAAAAATTAGGTATCAATCAAATATTAGAGTATTGTTTAAGACTAGAATAATCTTATAGAAAACAAATAAAAATAAATTAAGATAACCAATTCAAAATCAATAAAATATTAAATGATATAATTGAAAGAAAAAAAATTAAATATATAAATTTTTTAGTTTTTTTAGTAGTTTGTAGAATAGTAGTAATGAGTCCAGATGATGATGATATATGTATGTATGTATATGCAAATCCTTTGCCGAATTGATACAAAAATACGGGGGGGAAATGGTAGAATTAGTTATGGTGTATTCTTCTTCTAAAGAGTGCGCTTCCTAGTTGTTTTGGACTATATAAAGGAATGACTACTTTTCAAGTAGTGGCATATGGTCCAGTTGAGAGAATATAAAAGATATTCTATAAAATGATCCATATGCCATGCCATGTTTTTAAATTAATACTATATATAACTATGTATTTTATTTTATATAAAATTCATAAATCACAAGTTACAATTAAAAGCTTATAGCATATTTGATTTTAGTAATAGGCTACGCTCATCAATGAATGATGAATGTTGAGAAAAAATGTAAGTCAAAAAGTTCTCTTGTAACCTTTTAAGTACATCAACCCATAGAAAACTAAAGTTTGGTATAAACAAGAAAGCTCTTCTTTTCTAGAGCTCAAATTCTTGGGTAATTGTCCAAATTAACTATGACAAGAGATGTATATTTTATTAATTTTCATTGTGATTAATACAGCTATCTTTACATAACAACATAGAATGGGACCAAAGATGGTCTGATCTAGCATCAAATCGTTGTCTGTTGTGAAAGGACTTGCGTGCAAGAAGCACCACAATTGCTTCTCTTTATAAGCAGCTAACAGATGAAGTACCATATGAAGTATCCTCGATCCAATGGATGCTTCTAGGTGGATGCAATGGACTTGCCTTTTTGCATTTTTCGTTTCCTTTATGAAGCTGTAAGAAACGTAATATGGGTCCCCAGTAGGCAAGAGGCTAATCTCTCTAAGTATTTCGGTGTTTGGATGTGAATGTGATGGCCATCCACTTGTGTGATTTTGTATAGCAATAATTAGATATGAGAGGAACAAATGATTGTGCAAGGGACGCTTGGACTGAGAGATCACCACTTGCTTTATGTTGAAAATCTATCCCTTTTGGTTGATGCACCAAGGAGATCTTGTCCTTTAGGCTAATTTCATTTTCATGACACTATGCTACGTTTATGATCATATACCTGCTTCTCCTTTTAAATTATTGCTAACCCTAGTACTATATACTAGCTCTTCCAAAACCAGTTTCAGGCATGTGGAAGCATCAAAACAGGCAGCCACATGTGCATCAAGATCAATCTCATGCTAGTTCAATTCTCCTGGTTTTTTTTTTTTTTTTTCCTTCAGAGAAAGCTCCTGGGCACACTTGATTTGCTTGAGGTCATCAAAAAATCTCATTTCCAGAGTCTGGATCAATGTCTGCAGCTCCACTCCTTCAAAATCTGGTCAGCAATGATTCTGAATCTGTTTCCAGCCCCTTTAAGATGGTCTCGAGTCAAAAGCAAAATATTCGAAACAGTGACCAGAACTGAAATATTAACCTGAAGTGAGTGGCATGTTATATGTCAACTTGCCATTATCATGGAAGGCCAGCTTTATACATGGACAAGAGGTTAAAACTTCTTGGACCAGATGTTGAACCATGTCAATTGATCTCCACATACATATGATCACTAGAAGGTAGAGATCGTTCGAGTCCGTGTCATAGTTCATGTAGGGGATAGGGAGAGATACCTTCTAGTCTTGGAGTGGGACCCTTTTTTTTTTCCTTTCTTTTTTCCCCTTTAATTCCCAACAGCTAAATTTTATCGACAACTAAGATCTAAATGTTATAACATCTATTTATTTCTTTGAGAATGTTTTACTGAACCCGATATGTGTTTCAGAAGAACTTTAAATATTGATCGGTTTAGTGACTGATAGCTTGCTGCTACTCTTGCACAAGTAAGATGGTTGAGATTTGAATCTCATCTTTACTAGTTATTTACCACTTGTGGATCAGTTATATGAAGACGATACCAAACTATTTTTCTGTTTTTTTAAATAACATAAAACATTTTTTAAAAAAAAAATTATAATTCAAGTTATATAGAATAAACTGAATCAAATAAGTTATAATTATGATAAATAATAATTATATCATTTATCTTGTTCACACCTCATTGCATGGTATATACCATGTGAAATGTTGACCAATAACAATTTATGAATTTTTTCTTTTCTAACAAAAGATACAAAAATACATTCACTCCTATTTTTTTATCCTCACCTAACACACTATTATTACCTGAATATACTAAGTCAATAATACATAAATGTCGAACTAAATGAAAAATGAAAAAAGGGTCCAAGAAAACCCATTATCTATATAATAAAATGGATGCTAGAGAACAATAAACAAAATTAATATGATATATACAGTGAAAGAGGGATCATAACATGTAAACATGTCAAACTATACTACATATGTGAACATTTGCATTTGTTTCTACTTAATACATAAATTTATGTTCCTTTTTGTTGCAATATTAACAACTTGTTTTGACATAATCAAAGGACATACATACTATAAGCTAGAAAAGATGCATCGACCATGCATCTAGGTTTCGATGATATATTGGTTTTGCTACTAGCATCGTTCCATGGAAATTTGAAATAGATAAGAGAGTTAACTTATATAAAAATATAATTCACTTATATTTAAACTTATAATTATTTTAATAATTGTGTACAAATTGATTTATTTCTAGAACGATAATCCAATGATACCTTGCTATCATATTATGATGGATTTGAATGAGCTTGTTTATTCATATGTTATAAAAACTAGTTTTTATGACATCAACATGCTTTGGGACATCTATCTTGATCATGGATTAATCAGAGTATTAGTAAAGCAATGAAGACATGAGACCCGCACATTCCAGTTAAGTGTTGGAAAGATAGCACCCATACTACAAAATATTCTCATGCTAGTTACCCTCTTTATAGACAAAGCCTTTAAAACAGAACCTAGAAGGGTGGATTAATTTATATAAATTATGTGTAATTCATAATTTATTAAATGTTATTATTACCTAGATCCTATAAAGAGTTATCTCTAGGTATCAACGTTAAATATATTAGTACCCAACTCTCTAGATGTTTGATATGGAGATGCTTCCATGACCAGAGCTATATTAATTTACATTTATGGTTTAAGTTTTAAAATGGAACTAATTCTAACAAACAAAGTAAATTCTTTATTGGAAAATACTTAAAATAATTATATATGGAGAAATAGTTGACACCCGTGTATTTGTGTCCTCTTCTTCATACATGATATACATAGTTAATGGTAGAAATAAGTAAGCATAGCCCTCCATTTGTAGTTAGGAATAACCTAAAAGTCCCCAAGCAGTGTAAGAAAAAGCATCGGCACTATATCGGTTGTAGTACTTGTGAATATAAGGCCCTTAAACACATGAATAATATATGCTCGAGTATATATAACCAACCAATCCTTTATCACATCCTCTAGAGGTCTTAATTAAAGTTAGTGTTCAATCACGCCAGTTTGATGTTATCACCTCTATAAATAGTGTTCAAGGCACGCATCCTAGTAAACATTCACATAAATCATCTATATTCAAAGGCTAGTTAAAATGATGACATCCTACAATGTGGGTACAATCTCACCAATATGGAGGTGGACATATGTAGGTCTCATGCCTCCGTTGCTTAACCAACACCACAATCAATTTTTGATCAAGATGCATGGCTTGTAGATGGCTAAACTCATAAAAGAAATGTAAATAAAACATAAGCGAACATGCTTGTACAAATCCATAACGGCATACTAACAAGGTGTCATAGGATTACCGCCCTAAAAATCCTGTAATTTGTAATACAAGTGTGAATAAATTTTAGTTTTTTTTCTAATACAAGTCAAGTCAATTGACCTCTCTATTCCAAATATATTCGGAGCAATGTTGTTCTTGCAACAAAACTGACATATCATCTAAACCATAAATAATAATAACATAATTGGTGAAAATTCAAATTTATCAATTTTCTTAATAAATAACCTAATTATAAACTCAATAGATGTATTTCACTTCTAATTAATATATTTTATAGTTAATTTAACATAACATCTAATTTAACCTAAAATCTTTAACCCTAACTCTAATTCACAATCAAAACAATCCAAAATCACCAATTTTCTTCACAAATAATGAAATGAATAGCTCCAATTAATGTATTTTATAACTAATAAATATAATTTAAATCTAATTCATAAAAATCCATATTTGTTTCCTAAAAAACCCTAAAATATTTAAAATCAATATTTAGCACAAATTCTATTAAATTGATAGAAAAGAGGTGTATAAAATACCTTTAAGTGTTGAATTTAGGTGGTGGTGGTCGAGATTGCAAGGATCACTCACAAGGTGAGATAGAGAGACTTATATGTTACAATGAAGAAAGTGGGGGTGGTGTCACAGTGGTAGTGTGAGCGTTTCACAGTGGGTAGAGAAAGAGAATGGTGTGGGCAATAATGTGTCACATGTTATGGTTGTGAGGGGAGGGGTGGGGAGGAAAGGAAAGGGAAGAAAATAGGGGCTATGTGTTAATTTATTTATAGTCACAAATGAGGCGTGCGACTCATTAAATTGTGTTATTTATCTAAATATTTTCTAGAATGTGTTATTTTCCTCTCTTTTTTTTTAATATGCTATTTTTTTTTAATATGTTATTATTAATAATACAATTTACTTTATAGCATTGTTTTAACAACACAACTCTTTAAATATGATATTTTAAAAAATGATCTATTTTACTTTTCCAATTTTTTTTAAAAAATATTTTTTAAAAAAAATCACTATGTCAATTTATGCATTAACCTTCTCTTGATCGTTGTGGTATTGTAAAACACATCCTTTGTTACCTAAAAGCTATAGAATTGGATATGGTTTGTGTTGTACCCGACATCGTAACAACCTTTAAAAATTCAATTTAAAAAAAAAAACAAATTTCTAGCATATTGTTCTTTGATGATGAAATGTCTTGTTTAAGAAGTCATCAACTATTATTATGATCATTATGAACCTTAATTGGTCAATATAGATTATATGGTATGAAACTAGTTACGTAAAATGAAAGATATTATCACCCTTTAAGCATCCTACCTGAGGTAGGATGAATTGCTAATTTCATCTTAAATTGCTAAGTGTTTGTCATGCTATGTTACCGATAGTCTGCTTAAAATATTCCTGATTTTGGTGTCAATGAATATTCGGATACAAATATTTTCAACTCTAGTATTGGTAAATATTATGTAACTAAAAAAACATTTGTTATTCCTAACTCTGGCACTCGTGAATAAACCAATAAAATAAATTTAAAACAAAACATACATATTTTTTTTATCTCTATTTTGAAAGAAAAAAATAAAATATATTGAATACCGAATTTGTATTTCACAGTAAAAATCTACAAATCAAATATATAGTAAAATATATTTAAAAAAACACAAGAGAGATACATATAGATTCAAAAGGATCTACAAATATTTTGGAATTTTTTGATAAAAAAAATAGTTTATTTGGCCAAATATCAAAACAAAAAGAGTAAAATAAATGGAATTGAGTCAGCTAGGCATGAGACCCAGCCTGGCCTTTTCTTTTCTTTTTATTTTTATATGCCGGGTTTAGCTCAGCATGTATTGCCTGGGCTAGATCTAGCGGTTCAACCTATATTGCCTGGGCTAGATCGGCTGGCCAGCAGGAGGCACGCACAACATGTGGATGCACAGTGAAGGGTTAATTAAATTCAAGCTGCACGGTGACTCAAAAAAGTGATTTTCACTTAAAAAAACATGTAAATAATATTTTTTTTAATTTTTAAAAATTATTTTTGAATTAAACACATCAAAATAATTTAAAAACATAAAAAATATATTACTTTAAAGTAAAAAAAAAAAATCAAATTTTTTGAAAATCACTTTTTCACCGCATGCCAAACGCCCTCAATGTAACAAAATGGAAGAGGAGGGGACGAACAACTTACCTAATCTGCAGGCGTTGCTGGAGGCGAAAGACTGGGAATAACACTGGCTTTGGACGATTCTCTTCTCTTTCTTTCTGTTTTCTATTTGCTTTCTCCTCTGGTTTCCTCTGTTCTGTGCTCCCTAGTCCTCCTCCCCCGTGTTTGTTCCTTCTCTTTCGTCCCTGTCTTCTGGTTCTCACGCATTCCCCTGTTTCTTTGAGAAGAAACAGGGGAATAACAGTCCTGCTATTCTGGTTCGTCCTTTTGTGTTGTTCTCTTGTTCTCTCTGTGTTTATTTCCTGGGTTTTCCTCTCTCTACTGGTTTTTTTTTTTTCGTGTTTTCTCCTCTGGTTTTTCTGCTCGTCCGTCCTCTTTCTCTGGTCTTTTGTTTTTGTGTTCTAGTCTCTCTGTTTTCGTTTGCCTACTGTGTTTGTGTTCTGAAGACGAAGGCGAAGCTGGGGTACGCTGGCCTTTTGTTCTCTTCCCCTGTTTCTGTCTCGTTTGCTTCCAGTCGTCCCCTCTGTTCTCTGTTTCTTTTTTTCTCTTCGTTCCTGTCTTTTTTTTCGTCCCCTGCCCCGGTTCGTGGCGTTTCTCTGGCTTTTATAAGGCCAGAGAATGCCATGCGGTCGTAACGGCATGCATCGTGGGGGGAGGGATAGTAGCTGTGAGAAGTTCCCCATAACTGAAACAATTTAGTGCTTTTACTGCTGAAACGTCTCCACTGCCTTAACTGCTGAAAGAGTTTCTGAGGAAGAAGGCAATGAATAGTTTTTATGAAACGGCTCCGTTTTGCAATTCAAACGGTTATTTTCGATTTGGTCATTGGAGTTTCGCAATTCTGTAGTCAAGCCCCTGAGTAAATTGTAATAGGACCCCTGTATTTTAGCACCATTTACAACACAGTTCTTGTGTTTCTGAATTATTCAATTCAGTCCTTAATTGCTCTAAACTTTGATGTTTCTTCAATTAAGCCCCTGATTTCATTAATTAAACTAATTTCAAGTTCAATCAAGTCCCAAAATTTATCAATTCTACAATTAAGCTCTTAATTTGGTTAATTAAAATAATCCAAAGCTTAATTGAGTCCCCAATCTTTCAATTTATATTGCCTTGAGCTAAATTTCAATTTATTCTCCATTCATTTCATTTTTTTTATTTTCATTTTTTATAATTTTTATAAAATAAAATAAGATAAAAATAAAAATAAAAAAGTTAAAAATTGAGTTATGAAAGTTTGCATTTGAGTCGTGACTCCTTCCACTAATTGCATGCATGCTTTTAATTATTGATGTTGACTAAGTTAGGAGCCTTGCTGACTGAAAATCCATATGCGGATACATTATATTTCTTGGATGTTCAGGAAACTAATATTAGTTCTGTGGATATGCTGTGGGCTGTAAATAATATATTAGTTCTGTGCACCAAACATAAGCTGGCGTGGATTAGATATTGAGTCCTCTCATTTTCAACTCCCTTTAGATTGGGCCTATCGAATCATTGGCGGGCCAGGGAAGCCCATATGTATGGATCTAAATTAAGTGGATTTGTTTTTTGATGGACCATCCTCTAAAATTGAATGCTAAATTGTTTTTTGAGATCTCTCCATTGTCAATTATTAAACAAAATCCCTCTATTGTCCACAATGAGCACTCGTCCTTTTCATCTCCTCGTGCCCCTTGAAGAAAAAGTCGAAGCAAAAATTGAGACTTTTGAGGAAAAACGAGGCAAAAGAATGGGGACAAACTCATGGACAATATCTTACTGTGTCGTCGTATTTTGGGTGAACTTTCTGCACAAAAACTAGACCCATGTAGCTCAAAACATACCATTCACGCCAAAAACTAGAATCATTAATGTTTTGACTTACGGCCTAGCCCAAGTTAACTTGTTATAACATCATCTATATTAAAAATTCTCACAGAAGACCTGGACGTTAATTTTCAGATTTCTCCATCACTTATTAATGGCTCCTTGTAAAAGCTAGCTAGCATTCCATGTAAGTGACCAGATCTTTCGTTAACAATGGCGTGAAAGGTGGAATCACCTAGCAGGAACGCGCCCGCCGCCCCATTCCATTTCTCCGACTGAAACATGGAGGACTGAATTGAGAAACTGAACAACCGACGGTACCTCGCCGTCCTTGGACAAGATGGACAAACTGGAAGATACGGCAGGTGCTGCAGGTTACAAAACCGAGATCTGATGATTTCGATGAGGGAAGCCAATGCACGTGTGGCTAGTAAAGGACCCATTGGGAATTACGAGCACAAATCTCCATGCACTGCAAAGTCCATCTTTAATTGCCTTCCACTGCTGTGGGGCCTGAGAAGACCAACCACTCCGAGCAGATGCGTTCTCTCACTCCCATGCCCTTTCCCTTGCTCTTCCAAGCCCACTGTCGGCGAGCTCGACAGATGGAGAAATCTGTATAATATTCATTGAATGCAGCTTAGCTGTTTGTCTGTACTCTGGCTTTACAAAGTGGAGGCAGTCAAATCTTATAGTATATGATCATGATACCATCTTTCCTTCCCGGTCCATGTCATTTCTCTTTATTTTAATCACTGTCGTACTTTCTTGGCGTGTTTAGGCCTACGTGTCAACCGTAAACCACAATCAAGTCATTTCACGCATCATTTTCATACAGTCGTAAATTTCACAAAAGCAAAGGTCCTTTAAAAAACACCGCTGACCCATACTCAAGACATTGTTATCGGAGCAATATAGCG
Organism: Populus tomentosa; assembly: GCA_018804465.1. Taxonomy (NCBI): domain Eukaryota; kingdom Viridiplantae; phylum Streptophyta; class Magnoliopsida; order Malpighiales; family Salicaceae; genus Populus; species Populus tomentosa. The sequence continues at coordinate 10,445,781 of CM031971.1, forward strand.
ACGGTGGTGTAATTCCCAATAAAATCCTTGAGCTAGCTATGAATTATTCTTGGATAGTTTAAGTGCATAATGAAGTAATCAAATATATTTTTACATTAACTTTCTTTTTATAATAAAGTGACATAAATGATAATTTGATATTTTCATAAATATAAAATAAAATAAAAAATAATTAACGTGTGCTGTGTTTTTCACCCATAGAAAAATAGTTTTTGTTATGGGATAGGATATGTGGTCGAAACAGTATAACACATCACCAACAATTATATTGCTCATGTAAAATTTCAGAGTGTAGATTGATGTAAAATAATGGAAGAAAGACCCACACAGTCATGTATATATATTGATTACAGTGAGTGATTGTTGCCTATATTACAGGTAACGACATGTTTACAAATCTTCCTATTGCTTTATTATCTTGCATGAATGTCGCATGAATATCTGGATGTATTATCCTGCGGTGATCAAGCATGAATATCCTGCTGCAATCCATTGCCAGCTACAATCGTTATCATCTCAGAAACTATTGCCAGCTGCTATTGTTATCATCATATCTTATCATCCCCCCTCAAGCTCAAGGCGGTGGAGACCTGATGAGGAGCTTGGCACGATTTGAAACAAACTTTTCCAAACAGAGTGGTTTTGTTAAAATGTCTGCTAGTTGAGCAGTGCCAGCAACATGTTCAAGCAACAGTGCACCACTAGCAACACGTTCCCTGACGAAATGAACATCGATTTCAATATGTTTGGTGCGATGATGAAACACTAGATTTTTTGCCATAGTAATAGCACTGATATTGTCACAATGTAACGTTGGAGATGGAAGACAGTAGCCAATGGATTTTAATAGGTTCATGAACCACATAAGCTCTGCTGTGGTAGAAGCTAGAGCACGATATTCTGCTTCTGCCATTGAACGAGATACTGTGGCCTGCTTTTTAGCACCCCGTGACAATAAGTTGGCACCCATATAGATGGCAAAACCAGAAGTGGGACGTCGATCATCCTTAGATCCTGCCCAATCAGCATCGCAGAATCCATGAAGGGCAGTGAGGGGCATGGGAACAAAATGAAGGCCAATGTCTAGAGTTCCTTTAAGATAACGAAATATTCATTTTACAGCAACAAGGTGAGGTTCTCGTGGGGCTTGCATGTATTGACAAACATGATGCACAGCATAAGAGATGTCAGGACGGGTGAGGGTGAGATATTGTAAGGAACCCACGAGTTGGCGAAAAGGCAAAGGATCAGGTAACAATGAACCATCAGTTGCTGATAAGCTGGTACCTGATGCTATAGGAGTAGAAATGGGTTTAGCACCTGCTAAGCCAAACTTGTGTAGAAGTGACAACAAATACCTTGTTTGAGTAATCGTGAGTGATGAAGCAGTCCTGGTGATCTACAGACCAAGGAAGTAGTGGACATCGCCAAGGTCTTTCATACGAAACACTGAAGAAAGATGAGTTATAAAAGCAGAGATTTGAGATGGAGATGACCCAATAAGAAGAATGTCATCGACATAGATCAGTAGAAGAAGAATGTCTGAACCTTGATTGCGATAGAATAGAGATTGATCATAAGGACATCTTTTAAACCCCATCTGTTGGATGTAGTTGCTGAATTTCATGTACCAAGCACGTGGTGCTTGCTTTAAACCATAAAGAGCTTTATGAAGAAGGCATACATGATTGGGATGAGCAGGATCTTCAAACCCCGGTGGTTGAGCCAAATGGACACGCTCATGAAGATCACCATGCAGAAATGCATTGCTGACATCTAACTGTCGGATAAGCCACCCCCGAGAGAAGCCAATGTTCAAGATTAACCGAATAGTTCCTGGTTTGACAACAGGACTGAATGTTTCATCATAATCCAAGCCTGGTAGTTGAGTAAAGCCTCTTGCCACAAGTCTAGCTTTGTATCGGTCGATGGTGCCATCAGATTGTGTTTTAACTTTGAATATCCACTTACTGCTGACCAAATTCATATATGATGTCTTGGGTACCAAGGTCCACGTGTGATTGGCATGCAGAGCATCCATTTCATCTTGCATAGCCTTCTTCCAATGAGGGAGTTTGAGAGCTTGACGATATGATAAGGGTTCTGAGGGCTGTGCTGTAAGATCAGCAAGATAACAAACAGGAATGGGATGTCTGGTTGTGAAAAATGATTTTGGTTTAAGGCTGCCTGTTTGAGCACGTGTAATCATGGGATGAATACGTGAGGGTAAATTATTGATGGGCTCAATTGGGGAAGAAGACACAACTGTAGGCTGAGACTCTGAAGATTGATATGTGGCAGGTTCTGGTACAAACACTTCATGAGTTTGTAAACTAGAAGATGACCGAGAAGGAGACATAGCTTCAGGATGAACTTCTGAAGAGGGATATTCTGTAACTTCTGTGGCAGACTCTTCATTTGTTGGTAAACGAGGTTGTGGTTGGGATAAAGCATGATGATCAAGGAATTTAGGAATAGACTGTAGCTGGAACAGACGAGTGTTAGCTGACTTTGACAGAGCATCAGTTTTGAATGGAAAGTGCAGCTCATTGAATTTGACATGCCTACTGATATAAATACGACCAGATTGTGGTTCCAAGCAACAATATCCCTTGTGGTTAGCTGAATAAGCAATGAAGACACAACATACTGATTTGTAATCCAGCTTGGATCGACCAAAAAGAGACAGTAGAGGATAACAAGAGCAGCCAAAAACTCGTAATAGATCAAAGCTGGGAGGAGATCCGAATACAAGCTCATGAGGAGATTTATGCTTAACAGCTGAAGATGGAAGTCGATTAATAAGAAACACAACAGTTCGAAATGCTGCTGACCAGTATTTGGTTGGGGTAGAAGCATGGGCCATTAAAGTGCGTCCTGTGTCAACAACATGACGATGTCGTCGTTCAGCCAGACCATTCTGTTCTGGTGTCCCAGGGCATGAGAGTTGATGAATTATACCATGAGCTGCAAAGCAATTCTGCAGAGTTGTGCTGATGAATTCTCCACCACCATCACTTTGAACAATTTTTACAGAAGTATTGAACTGATTTGCCATTTGTGTAATGAAGTTAGAAAATATAGTTGCAACATCAGATTTGCGAGCCATGGGAAACAACCATATGTAACGAGAATATTCATCAATAATAATCAAATAAAAGCGAAATCCATCAAAGGAAGGGACGGATGCAGGTCCCCAAACATCAGTATGTAATGTGTGCAAGAATGAAGAGGAATAAGATTGTCTAGAATGAAATGGCTGCTTTGCAGACTTGCCTAACATACAGCTTTCACAAAACTCAATTTTCCCACGCAATGATGGTTCAGATAATCTGCTAATAACTTGATGATGAGGATGGCCAAGACGTGCATGCCACAGGTTGCCTGGAACTTTATTTGCTAATAAACTGAAGGAATGATGTGGAAACTGCTGCAGATTGATGGGATATAAACCATCAGCCATTGAGCCTTTAAGAATCACTTGCTTTGTCTTCATGTCCTTTATAAGAAATCCCCATGGATAAAACAGAAAGTAGCAATTATTATCTCAGGTAAATTGAGACACAGACAATAGTTTCTTTTTGATAGCAGGAACAATCAGCACATTATTGAGCTTAAGATTAGTGGTAGGTAGTTTAGTGTGTCCTGTACCAGCTATAGCAAGACCATTTCCATTCCCAACCATAACCTTATCAGTGCCAGAGTAGAGATCAATACCTTGCACCTCATTGGGGTCTGATGTCATATGTTGGTTGGCACCGGTATCAGGATACCAGCCATCCTCTGCATTATCTTTTACTTGAATGGCAGCAACAGCTTTTATACTGTGCAGCTTCATCATCTGAAGCAAAACAACCATCAGATTTGTGATTTGGACCACCACAACGAAAGCATGTGATACCTCCTCGTCCACGACCAGAGCTACGACCTGTACGGGTGAATGAAGGCAGTTTTGTTCTAGAAGAACTATCACCAGATCGTGCGTTGTAACCATCTCTGTTACGCCCCTGAAATTGCATTTTAGAATACCCACCACGACGGTCACGCATATTAAAGTTTCCATGAGTTTTTGTATTAGAACGATTTCTGTTTGTATAAAAGGCAACACTGGATAAAGTAGTTCTGGCATTTTGAATTCTGATTTCAAAATCACGTAACTTGCTAATCACGCCTTCAAGAGAAGGAAACATATCACGAGCATTAAGGGCTGCAATTATGGGATCAAACTCAGATCCTAAACCACGCAAAATGCAAACAATGAGATCATCATCATCCATTGGTTTACCTGCACCACGAAGTGACAAAGCCAGAGATTTGGCCTTGTGCAGATAGTCTTCCAAAGAATAAGAACCTTTGCTGAGAGTCTGCAACTCTCCTTTCATTTGTTGTATGCGATCTCGGGTGTGACTTCCATAAAGAGTCTCTAAAACCGTCCAGGCATCATGACAAGATTCACTGTTGATGACCTGAGACAATGGACCATCTGACAAAGAGCTGTTGATCCATCCAAGAATCAACTGATCAGTACGCAGCCAAGTTGCTGCTGCTGGATTTGGTTGCAAGACACCATCTGCTCCAGCAATGGTTGAGTCAGGACAAGTAATCTTATTGGTTACATAACCAAGAAGGCCATGACCTCTCAGAATAGGTATGACTTGAGCTTTCCATAACAGATAATTGTTTGAAGCAAGTTTAATGGAGATGTCAGGTAGATGAGTTTTGGCGGGTGAAAACTCAGGGGCAGAAATGGAGGAGGTGGATGAGGCCATTGCAAGCTCTGATACCATGTAGATTGATGTAAAATAATGGAAGAAAGACCCACACAGTGGTCATATTATTAGTCATGTATATATATTGATTACAGTGAGTGATTGTTGCCTATATTACAGGTAACGACATGTTTACAAATCTTCCTATTGCTTTATTATCTTGCATGAATATCGCATGAATATCTGGATGTATTATCCTGCGGTGATCAAGCATGAATATCCTGCTGCAATCCATTGCCAGCTACAATCGTTATCATCTCAGAAACTATTGCCAGCTGCTATTGTTATCATCATATCTTATCACAGAGTAGTTACTCTATGATGTTTTCAGATATTAATTTTATTTTTTATTCTTTTTATTTTTTGTTTTTGTTTTATATCATTTTATAAAATTTTATTTTCTTTTTATTTTTATTTTTATTTTATTTTATTTGGATTGGATTTTAACTCGTAGTTGAGTGTGCACATGAGACTTGCATATCTTAGAATCACTTGTGTGACCTGTGTGTTATAATAAACTGTGTTATTTTTACGAATACATTTGTAAATATGTTATTTTAGAAAAAAGAAATTCGTCATTATACTAATTTTAAAAAGAAATGTAAAAAGAAAAAACGCAAACCTACCTAGCCCTTGAAATTATTCATCGTCATACCTAAAGCATCTACGGTCTGCACCAAGTCTCTCTCTTGTCCCATAAAAAACAAGAAAGTTGAATGGTGATTTCACTTATCTGGCTCTGGTGAGCGCACCTATAAATTCCCTTTATTAAACCTTCTAAAAGCTCACAATCTCCAAGTCCTAATAAATACCCCACAAGGCCAAAGCCTTTTCTCCCTCTCCCTCTCCCTCTCCTCCAAGCCTACAGTACTCTAAATCTTTCGGGTATAAAATCCTTTTCAAGACCCTTCATTTTCCACAACAAGAAGCTAGAACTTCCTTCTTTATATTTCTTTGCCTTATAAAATAAAAGCTAGTCTCTATAATGGCTACATCTTCTCTCGCAATTTCTCCAAGAAAACTCCGATCTGATCTATACTCCTATTCCTACCAAAATGACTCAAACACCCCACTAGTCATTTCTGTTCTTGCTTCTCTTATTGAGAGAACCATGGCAAGGAATGAAAGAATTGTCAAGAACTGTACGTGGGCTTTATCCAAGGATATCAGAACTCGAGTCTTTGATTGCCATGAGACACCGGACTTGACAATTCAATCTTATCTTGAGAGAATTTTTCGATACACTCGTGCAGGACCTTCAGTTTATGTCGTTGCATATGTTTACATTGATCGGTTTTGCCAGGCTAATCCAGGGTTTAGAATCAACTCAAGAAACGTACATTGGCTTCTTATTACGACTATCATGGTGGCTTCTAAATACGTTGAAGACATGTGAGCTCTCCATCTTTTTCTTTCTTTCTTTCTTTCTTTCTTTTCTGAAACCTAAGTGTGAATAACTGTCCAAATATCGAGGCTTTTCTAGATCAAGTGTTCTTATACAAGCAATTATTCTTGAACAGGAATTACAGGAATTCTTATTTTGCAAGAGTTGGGGGGTTGACAACCAATGAATTGAACAAGTTGGAGCTTGAATTCGCTTTCTTGATGGGTTTCAAATTGCATGTGAATGTTAGTGTTTTTGAGAGTTATTGTTGTCACTTAGAAAGAGAAGTTGGTATTGGAGGTGGATATCATATAGAGAAGACATTGAGATGTGCAGAAGAAATCAAATCAGGGCAACAAGAGGGGAAAAGATATAATCAGATTGCTCGAATCATGTTGTAGAGTAATTTTGTTCTTGAAATTTTGCCTGGCATGACGGTACTGGCTAGAGTGTTTCTTGTTTGTACAGAATGATGTGTAAAATATATAATAATTTCTTGGGATCTTGGGCTCTTCTACTATAACAGCAGTAAAAGCCAATGCAGGTTACAGGGTGATGTATGTACTAGAATAATTTGGTTTCTGAAATGGAAATTATAACTATCCATTTGCTCAATTTCGTTCATTTGAAAAGAATTTTGAATATCAAATTCATGTTATAATAATTACCAGAAATTAAGAAAGGTGTTAATTTGGCAGAAAGTCACACGATCCCCTGATATCAGCTACAGTGATTCACCTGTTTATTAAGTTAATTTTGACCCAATAATGAGATCAGCATAAAAATCCATGACATACCAAATCAAACCTGCGTGTTGTAGAATTAATTATACGCTACAAGGTTACTACAAGATTCTTGCTTTGAAAGAAAAGCCTTCCCCGCTATCATTTCACTGTCGTCTGCCCATTTGTCAATTTCATAACCAACTTGATGGTGAGAAAAGGAAGCTCATCTCTATGATGTTTTGTTGAACATCATTTAATTGTTTTTGTCTTTACAGTTTACAGTGATTGGGAAGGGAAACAAGAAGAGTTAATTGTTAACTAATTAGACACGGACAGAAAATAGCAGCAATTAAGGAAAAGCAGCATCCTTTTAATTTATCATCTAGAAACACTGCCAAAGGAAGGCCGTAACACTTTTGTCAATTTATCAGCAAAAATAACATAAATAGGCTAGTCTGATGATTAAACAAGTACTGTGCTTAACGCTTAGCTTTTAACATTTAAAAACTTGAAATGTGAATCTTGTGAATCCCTTTATCCCTATATTGATAATATATCTCCGAGCGTGGATTGGAGATGCCTCGACCGGGAGTAAAACTTAGCCAAAAAAAAAAAAACAATTCACTGTAAAAAAATAAATTAACTGTGAGGTTTTCAAAACTAGGGTTCTTCTTCCTCGTAGATTCTTCTGGATTGATGGATAATAAAAAAAAAGAAGGAAGGTAGCTGTTAAACCCATGACCTTATTAGATTCTTGGTGAATTTGCCAAAAAATTGCAGTATTTTATGATAGTACATTATGAAGACACATTAAACTAAGCTATAATGTATCAGTACTAGCCACTTACAGAAGCATCTCCTGCTTCGGGTAATTTAATCAATTGGGCACACCGCGTAAATCTTTTAATGTTTTAGCATGTCCTATTATAATGCGCATTAAGACAAGCATCTAATACTATAGTTGTGTGTTTCTAATTTAAAAGAAGTGGCTCCATCACCTACCGGGGAACTGCATATTTCATGCTCCCAATTTAATTTGACACATTTGGTACAAATTCAATGGACAGTGTCATATAATAAATTGGGAGCTTGAAACATGCAGTTCCCCGGTAGGTGATGGAGCCACTTCAGAAAATTATAATATTTGGTGTTTGTCTTCATCATCCAAGAAAACTATTTATTATTGATTGATGTGAAATGATAACCTTCAACTTTAGCTGGTGATCTTGCTCTTCAAATCAAGAAAGGACGATACAGAATAAAAGTTGTGTTTAACATTGTGGTAGCGGTTGCTTTTCAAATAGCTTTTCATATCGAAATACATGTTAATGATATTTTTTTATTTTTTAAAAATTATTTTTAACATTAGCACATCAAAACGATCTAAAAAGTACAAACCGAACTCAATTTTAACAAAAAAAAATAAAAATAATTTAAATTTTAACAAAATATCGTTTGGAATGTAATGCCAAACGGTGTCTAAATTGAGATTCCCTTAGTTTTAACTGTGATCAATATTTTCCATCATTGTATTGGAGAATGTAAAAGAGAAAAGGAAATCGGATGGAGGGTTTTAATCAATTGCACAGGTGGGCAAATTCCATGAGATGAGAGGTATAATCAAATATTTGCTAAAAGTAACAACTTTTTTAACTACGAAAAGCTGTGGTTGGCAAAATGAACAGCTCCCTCTAACTTTAGTTGATGACTTAGACTTGCGCATGCGCTATGGATTCTTTTTTTTTTTTTTTAATAAAAAATAATATTTAAATGCTGTAAATATATTTTAAAAAATAAAATAAAAAACAAAATTTTCGGGTTATTGTTTTGGCCAAGTTTAGTAAGCTAATTTTATTTTAATTAGACTATGAAAACGTAGACAACAATAATAAATGAAAGAAAAAAGTTCTTTTTAAAAAACACAATCACAATAACATTAAAAAAAACCTTTGGAATGATTAAATTTAATAATAAAAAAAAGATAGAACAATTGGCCTAAGTCTGCCTAAAATAATATGATAGACATATAATCTAGATAATAAGTAGCCAACCAACTTAAATTAACTAGTAAATCTCGTGGTTTATGTCATAAGATCGGAATAACCCGATAAAAAAAATTTGAAGAAAACCACAAAGCTATTTTCTTAAAAAAAATATCGAACATTGAAATCATAAAAGAAAATAAGCAAAAAAATATCAATTCAAGTTAAGTTTTCAAATTCACGACTTAGGTCATTAGATTAAAAGTATCATACATGAGAAAACCATGAACCATCAAATAAGACATTAAATGATGAAATTGAAAAAAAAAAGACAAATATACAAAAGGATAGGAAAAAATTAGCAACTAGAAGAATGGGGATAAAAATTGAAATAAAAAGTAAATTAGAGGATAACAATAAATTTTTTTATTGAATGGTGAAATTGAAAAGAAAAATAAATTTAACAAAAGGACAAAAAATCAAAAGAATGAGGACCAAATTGAAAAAATAATATACCATAAATTTAGATTGAATTAAAGATAAAATTAAAAAAAAATAAAAATTGTACAAAAGAGTTAAGAAAAAAGATTAGAGATCAAAATAATGATGACTAAAGTAAAAAAAATAATATATGATAAATTGAGATTGAGTGGTGAAATTGAAAGAAAAACTCTACAAAAAGGTCAAGGGCAAAAATTTAAAACTAAAAAAAATGGACAAAATCTAAAAATAAAATAAATTAATGGATAACTGCAAAATTTTGGATTGCCAAACATTAAACTTGAGAAGGGAAGAGAGAAGAAGAAAAACAAAGAATAGGATTGTTGGTGTCAAATTAAAGATTTGTTCATGATACGTTCCAACTAGGGATGGAGAGGCCGCTAAAAAGATCCAAATGCCGTCCTGAAAGCCATTGTTTGGCCGACAAGCGACGCCACATATGTTGTTTGAAGACTGCAACCACCCTTCATATGATAACGTATGCGAAACATGCGTATCATCAATTATTTTTAATATTTATTTAATATTAAATTACAAATAGCTTAATTTATCCCCACAGGATATTTTTAATAGTCTTACTGTTCAGAAAATAATAAAAAGACTATACTACCCTATAATTCAAAAATGGTACATCAAATTTTTTATGCCATGAGAAGTAAAACCGTATCTTCACTGGTACAATTCAGAATGCACATGAATATAGAGCTAAGGTAATGTGCATGGTGGGCATCATCCCCTATGATTTTGATGTACGGACCACCTATGAATTAAAAAGGGACACGATTGGTGGTGGGTCCTATAATTGGAGTCATCCCATAGATTAACGATGTTCATAGTCCCAGCTGATGATTAATTATAAATTAGTGAGGTGGCAATATTTCTGGGGAAAAAGAAATAGGGCAGGAGAAAGAGGGAAGAAACTTGGTTTTTGTACTATTATGTATATTGTATGTGAATAAATTAGAGGCATATATTGTCGAGAGGGGACAATCTTAGTTGTGTTCTTGTTAGAGTAAAAGGTTTAGAGTTGAATACGTGATTCCATGTAGAAAGTGGTCGTAAACAATGATAGCACATCCAAGTATATATAAATAAATAACCAAGTTTCTTACATAATTTATACGCATACAATATACAATAATGCCTCTTTTTTTTTTTTTTTTTTTTTCAGTTTACAGATCAGATCTTCAAATTACTTTTTGATGTAAAAAAGAATAGGGTGCTGGGTGTGATTTTCTATATCGTGATTTTTTTAATTAAATAAAAAAATACATCTCTTTATTTTCTTATTAATATTTTTTTATAACAAACATTGAATATTAAATGTTTTATGAATTTTGACATTAAAAAAAACACATGTTTTAACTGTGTTTTCAAATATATTAATTAAAATATTCATGTCACATTAAAATATTAAAAGAACCATTAAAATATATATATATATTAAAAAATTATATTTTTAAAAAGCACGGCTTCAAACTAGTTTTTAAAAACAATCATTAACACCGCAAATGAAAATTTGCTTAATATGCATTGTATCAGCATGGTTTATATATTATAGAGAAAAAGAAAAGCTAAACTAGCTCCTAACATCAGACAAGGCTGATTTTAAAATATGAATTAGAGGCAATCACAAAAGAAATTATTTGATTTTTCTGTCGTCTAAATATCTTCTTGATCATAATGTCCCAAATATTGTTTTAAATGAAGTATGCTTAGAAACAAAAGGAATCCGCTGAAGTTTACTGTGCACGTATTTTAGTCCAGAAAGGTGTTGCTGCCTGTCCACCTCAACTCTCCATATGAAAAAATAATATATTCTTCAAGCCATAATTGTTTTCGGTTGAAAAGAAAGGAGATATAAATAAATGAAAAACTATAATACTTTTGTAATGATAGTTTTGAGTAGTTTCAGCACAAATCCCTTAACACAAAGGCTCCCTCCCTCCCCCTCCCCCTCCCCCTCCCCCTCCCGCTCCCGACCATTTCCTTGAATACATGTTGACACATCAAATAAATATAAAACACGTGTATATTATTGTCTGTTCAAATGTTTTAATGGGTTTTTTTTATATATAGAAATGATTGAGAGTCCAGCAACAGAATAATACTGGGCCTTCATTGTAGCTTATTGTTCCATGTTTAGCAAACAAATGGATAAGCTCAAGCCCAAAGGGTTCGACACCGGAGAGCAGAGGTCCAGCTACAAATTAACAAATAGAACACGGAATCTCATAGCAACAAGCATGCCCAAAAGTCACAAGAAGTCCTTCCTGGGCTAGCAAAGCTACAGGCTGTTTCAGGAATCAAAAGCCCATTTATTGTTTAGTACCATTTATTTTCAAGTTTTTGAAAACAAATATAAAAAACCCGTTTGTTTTACATTTTTTTTTATTGATAAGAGAAACCAGTAACTCCTATCATAATTAAAAAAAATATTTTCCATGTTGTTCAAGTCCTAAAGCGTGACAGACCACTTGCATAATTACAAATTTAAGGATAAAATTAAAAATAAATTAAAAATTAATAAAAAGAACAAAAATTAAAAGAAAGGCCACAATTAAAACAGGAGAACTCTAAAAATCTAAGTGGCTTTGTGAAATTATAGGGAAGGAGAGGCAAAACCAAAAAAAAAAAAAAAGAAGAAAAAGAGGTCATCAACGTCACATGTTACACAAATAACACCACACACCATTCCATATGGAAGGAGACACCTCAATGCTTCTAATATTATCGTAAAAGCTGTTGTTTGGACGCTGAAAGATGTCACACATGCTGTCAAAAAACCACATGTATCTCTCACATGCTAGCTTGTGCATTGCATGTGTCAGTCAAATTTATTTTTTAAATTATATATTATATTTATTAAGAAACCAAATTGTCACTGATCAATCTAATAACAATTAATAGGCCGTGAAAAGACTGTATTACTTCTAACAATTAATTCATTAATTTTTATGGAGAGTAATTACACTGTTATAATTCATCATGTAATGAATTTATGTGTAGAGTAAAACCATTATCTCTTTTTTTTTTTTTATATGTTTTATTCTTCAACCTTTTATTTTTGGTCAATAAATTGATTTACTATGGAATTATAAGCAATACATAAGGCTTGACAAAAACATGATTTAATACAAAGAAAATGGGTTGGATGGGCGACGTAGTGCAGGCCTTGTTCTGAACGGCCTAGCCTGACCAAGAATTCTTGGTCGAGACAAGCACACACCTGGCTGCACATGCTGTCGAAAGACCACATGTATCTCTCACATGCTAGCTTATGCATTGCATGTGTCAGTCAAATTTAATTTTTAAATTATATATTATATTTATTAAGAAACCAAATTGTCACTGATCAATTTAATAACAATTAATAGGCCGTGAAAAGACTGTATTACTTCTAACAATTAATTCATTAATTTTTCTGGAGAGTAATTATACTGTTATAATTCATCATGTAATGAATTTATGTGTAGAGTAAAACCATTATCCCTTCTTTTTTGTTTTATGTTTTATTCTTCAACCTTTCATTTTTGGTCAATAAATTGATTTACTATGGAATTATAAGCAATACATAAGGCTTGACAAAAACATGATTTAATACAAAGAAAATGGGTTGGATGGGCGACGCAGCGCAGACCTTGTTCTGAACGGCCTAGCCTGACCAAGAATTCTTGGTCGAGACAAGCACACACCTGGCTGGCCACACAACCTAGGGAGAGGGAAAGTGCCATTTATAAGAAATTGTAATGTGTCACTTCCGAAGGACCCTTTGCCGAATCCACACTTCTCCTTCCATACTCATGAGATAAGCTATGAGTAGTTTTCACATATCGAAGCCAAACCAACTTGAGAAAATGAAACAATACACTGGATGATGCATTGTATTGTTTTCCATTAGAGACTGATAACTTTTCACATCAAGTGTCCTTAATAAAATAAATTAATCGTTAAGCTTTGATTATGCTCTATTTGGATACCCTTGAAGTGTTGGTTAGCCGTGAATCTGCTAGATTAACATATTCGACTTGAATAAGAGTAGGCTATAAAAAACTCAGGATTTAGTTTAATTGTTAGATTTTAGATTTAATTGTTAGATTTTAGATTTATTTTTTAGAGATCATTAGTTCAAGTTTTATAAGTTTTAGAATCATTAAAAACTTACATAGTCGTTAATTTCAGGACTCGTTTTTCGTTAATTTCAGGACTCGTGGGATTATTAAAGTACACGTAAACTAATCCAGATATCTACGTTAATCTAAACGAAAAAGCTGTAAAGAATTTCTTTTTTTTTTCCTCCCTGATAAACAAGTTCGGCTGTGGACAATCAGTCTGGAATTCGAGCATAAAGTAATTTAGAGTTGGTACTCGAAAGCAGCTATGTCGATCATAATTACACTTAAGCTTGCCATATACTTGCAACACTTCAGAATGCAACACTGCACCTTATGAGCTTGCATCACATAAGCACTCTGACAGAAACTAAGCAATCACTAAAATAATTCATTATGGAGCCAAAAAAAAAAAAAATAGAAAAAATTGGCCAACTTTATAGGGATCAGCTAGCAAAGATGGGGTTAATAAATTTACAAAAATTCATTAGTTTAATTCACACTGTTTGATGAAGTGGTAGGTAGTGCTATTCATCGCCCAAATTAACTTCTGCAGTGGAAGGTCTCGATCACTTAGGACTATAAAGTGGACCTATACTTCAAGGCACATACTAACCGAGCAAGTTTCTCTACTTATCACTGTCACTACTTAAGTAAGCAGGTTACGGATGCTTTAAATGGAAGCATAATTAATTACCATAATTGATTGATTAGAGGCTAAACTCACTTCACTCATGGAATTCATAAATAATAGCTTTGCTTAGCCAATAGTTTACTGACTAATTGAAATTGGCAATGCAACTTTATTGACAGGCTCCTTTATCTTTCGTTTTAAATAGACCATTACAATATTCCCTTGAACATCCTTGAAAAAAATAAAATAAAATAAAAAATTATTTTATAACATATTATAATAAAATTTCTCATATTTGCACAGATCTCTAATAAACTGAACATTTTGATTAGAAACGATAATATTAGAGAATAATATAAATTATATCATGTAATTTTATCTAACAGTTTAAGCTATTGAGTTGAATTGGTTCTTTGACATGGTATCAGAGCTTTGATGATGAAGCGGTGATCTCAAGTTCGAATTTTATCATCCTTATTTATTTGATAAAAATTAAGCATAAGATAATATGGGTCTGTGCAAGTTTCAAAGCTCAAAGGATTTTCACTTGAGGGGATATGTTAGAGAATAATATAAATTATATTTTAAGACCTTACCTAACAGCTTAAACTAATAGATTATTGTTTTTTAAATTGTGTTGTTTAAAAATATATAAAAATAATATTTTATTGTTATTTTTTTAAATTTATTTTTAATATTAATATATTAAAATGATCTACACAAATAATTAAGGAGTAATTAGGACCCAAATGCCAGAGAGAACCCTTCATGCAGCATGAGAAACCATCAGCCCAAACATATAGAAAAGAGTTTACAGTGCGCCATTAGCAGCATAAGAAGCAGACGTTGAACCAACAGCAGAATGCATATATAATATATCAGCGAAACAGCTTAGAGTCAACTATAAGCATGGCTTAATCAGGGACACAAATATACGTGGGAAGAACAATGCGAGAGAGTTCAGCCTCTATACCAGAAATAATGATTCTGGATACCTAATATCAGTGGATTGACGTACAAACTCGACAGAGCTGGAGTGAAGTTGGGCCAGGTACAGATTAATAATAATCTTTCCCACTTTTTTATAGAAATAATTAATTATATTTAACTATAATTGTATAAATTAAATGAACTAAACCAATTCTCTTAATCATTTTCCTTCCGAGCATTAGTAAAATATAATACAACATACTTTCGAAGTTTTGTTGGAAAGTCTATTGAACTTTAATACATAACAGGAGATAGCCCTTCCATCTTTTTCATTCACGATTATTTTTTTTTTCATTTTTAATAAGAGTGAAATTTGATTCAAACACTACCTAATATCACGCAAGATCTTACAAATTTCTTTTTAATAGAAGGCTCAATAGATCTTAAACTACACAGTTGATAGAAACCCTACCTTATATATCCCTTTTCTAATTAAAACCTCTAAATAAATGGTAGAAATCTCAAATTTTAATGAGCGGGACATCCCATACACGTTAGTTTTTCTTTTCATATATATAACACAAATTTGAAATTAGGAAATTTATGTTCTTATGTTAATGACAACGTCTAACACAATTTTCTAGGGATAATTTACTTAATCTTACAATGTCCTTGTTTGGAATAGGATCAAGTAGACCCTAAAACTCAGCCAAACTGATCCGCATTGCACTCAAAATTTCATGAATAAAAGGTGGAAACAAACAAACAAATGTTTTTGTTAGAAAAATGACATGATATATATATATATATATATATATATATATATATAAAGGAGAATGGTTAATTAGTGACAATCATAGTTATGTTACATAATATTTGTGTGGAAAAGGAGCTTGAACTAACCGACAAACAAGGAGAAGCATGGATTTTTAGTTTTCTTGGCTTGGAATTGAAGGGATATGAATAGGTATGGCAGTTAGAACCACTCTCTCTTCCCCTTTCACTAGCTCCCTCACTCACCACTCTCTCTTTCTGCCATAGACGTACGGACCTCCTTTGGTTTCTTTGACCGGTGGCACCACCACCACCACCACAATGTTGTAGAAAAAGTCTCTAGCCCTCTTAACCAGCTCCCACCACTTGTCATCACACTCCTCAACTATTATTTACTCCTATCTGTCTCTCAACCATCACTATATCTAGAAACTAGGTCTGTCTAGTACGTACAACCCGACAGCAAGTTTTTCTACAAGAACAAACTTCACCCCGTTTGATCTCTTCCATTGTTATTGGTTAACCCCACTTCTCTTAGTCGTCTATTTCTCTTTCTTTTTTTTTTTTTTTCATTATATGGCTTTGCTTGTGGATCAACAATCAAACTTCAAACACTTTTGTAAGATTTGCAAGAAAGGATTTATGTGTGGAAGAGCACTAGGAGGGCATATGAGGGCACATGGTATAGGTGACGAGAATGGCAACGTCGATGATGAAGATCCTGCAAGTGATTGGGAGGATAAATTGGCAGCCAATGTGCCCCCAGGAACCAGGCGTATGTATGCATTAAGAACGAATCCGAATCGATTAAAGAGTTGTCGGGTTTGTGAGAATTGTGGAAAAGAATTCTTGTCATGGAAGTCTTTTCTTGAACATGGAAAATGCACGTCCGAGGATGTTGATCAATCACTTCTTTCGTCTCCAGGATCGGAAGAGGAGGATGGCACGCCAGGGAGGAGTTGCGGTTGGTCTAAAAGAAAACGATCATTGAGAGCTAAAGTGAGCAATTTGAACTCAAGCTGCCCATCAAGCGAAGAGGAAGATCTTGCCAATTGCCTCATGATGTTATCTAAACCAACTACAGTTGATCCTTTAGAAACCGAGCCTGAGGAGTCTTGTGCATCGGCCAGTAAGGAAGAAGAGCGAAGAAATCCGACGAATTTTATGGCTCCTATGGAACATAAGCCACCATTGGAGAAATCCAAGGGGATTGCTAAGGGAATGTTTGAATGCAAAGCATGCAAGAAAGTTTTCAATTCACATCAAGCATTAGGTGGACATAGAGCTAGTCACAAGAAGGTTAAAGGATGTTATGCATCCAGGCTCGATCAAGGCATGGATTATAGTCTAGCGGATCATGATGAAGATGTGGTCACACATGAAGAATTCTTTCCAGCTAAATTGACACCCACTTTGCAATTCGATCATGGTTCGACTCCTCCATTAATGGCTTCCACTTCAAAAAGGAAATCGAAAGTGCACGAATGCTCGATATGCCATCGTGTATTTTCATCAGGACAAGCATTAGGGGGTCATAAAAGGTGTCATTGGCTCACATCTAATACACCAGACACTCCATCTTTGCCCAAGTTCCATCAATTTCAGGACCACTTGGACCAAATTCAACAGCGACCAAAGTTCATCAACAATTCTGAGCAATTAGATCTCACACTTGATCTCAATCTTCCTGTCCATCAAAAAGTTACAAATCCTTCAAACATCGAAGTTTCTACTGAGATTTATTTACAACCTTGGACAGGAGTTGATGCAAAATTAAAGGATGACAACAATCATCAGCACCAAAACGAAGATCATCATGACGACAAAGACAACAATAACAACGATAATAACTATTACAGTACTTCAGTTCAGAATGTGGATGATGAAGCAGACAGTAAGTTGAAGTTAGCTAAGCTTAGTGAATTAAAAGACATGAGCACTAGTAGAAGCTCATCTCCTTGGTTGCAGGTGGGGATTGGTTCAACTACTGATTTGGGAACTGAAAAATTATAAAATTTTGTGACTCAATATGGGGCTTCAAATTTTTACTTTTTGATTCTTTAATTTGTCCAATTTCGTATTTAAAAACTGTAATTACAAACAGATTCGTAATTATAATTGTTACAGTACCAGTCACTGTAATTTTTGGCTGGGTCCAAGAAACTTCAATCAATATATATATATATATATATATATATATATATATATATATATATATATATATAGACACCCCCCCCCCCCACCACTCCCCACCTCACACACACACGCACACACACGCACACACATCGTTTTTCAAAAGGAAAGTTTTTTCAGTATAATGTATAATTCAATGTGTTTAAGAGGAGTGGCTGAACTCTTTGCTAATTATATCCTCAAATTATTCCAAAACGAGTTCAGCAGAGTAATCCGAAAAGTTTTGTGGCTAAGCACATAGATAGGATGTGCAATGCTCTCCTTCTACCTCGTAGAAAAATTATAAGATGGGACCTGGTCCAGATATGATCAATGGGCAACGGTGGAGTCTTGTACTGATATTTAGAGGATAAATGATTTTTTTTTGTTTCGTTTTAGTTTAATTAAAAACCGTTAATGAATAGATACACTCACAAACACAAATCTATTAGCCTAATGTAAAAAATAAAAGCTCAAAGGAAAAAAAATGGAAATTGTACATGCATGATGATGCATTAGAGATTGGTTTCATACAACCATATTGATTCTTGTCATCGGATGTGCAATATATATGTGCATTGCATTTTCACCCAAGAAAATCTAATCTATATGTAAATTTTGTTTGTTTTTAGAAAAATATTTTTGTTTTTATTTTTAATAATAAACAAATACGTCCTAAAGAATAAGTTAAAGGAAAATATATTTCAATCAACCCTTGAATAGTGCAAATATAGAAAAAAATATTTTTCCTTTGCACCTTAACCTTTACCGCTCTAACACCATCACCCACCATTTTATCATCATCCTATTATAACCCTCATCACCACAGTTGCTATCATTATTCATCATTATTTTATCACCAATATAATTATCATTTAATTATTATTCTACCATAAACCCTGGAACACTATTATCATTTTTATAACTTAATTTTGCTTTTGTTTTTTGTTTTTATCATATATATATATATATATAATATAATTCATAAAACAAATGCATTTTCGAAGAAATTTGATCAATTTTTGGCTATTTCATAATTTTTTACTTTTTTGCTTATCATTTTTGTATTTATATTATTTAAAATAATATAAAAAATTAAAAAAAAAAGAAACAAAAGGAAAAAAGAAGAAATGGATGGAGACCAATTTGAACATTGGAAATCCCAACCCCAAACAACTTAAAAATAAAGGAACTTTTTTAAAAACTAACACCGTTTCAAGAAAATTAATAGGAAATGACACAGTTTTGAAAAGTTTTGGGGGGGGTGATATAGTTTGTAAGGAACCGTTATTGGGAATCGTGGTTATTGAAGAACCACTATTCATAATAACGGTTTAAACAAAAATTGTAATTTAGAATCGTGGTTTTAATGCAATTGTTATTTTCAATAGCAGTTCTTTAACAGCCACAATTCTGAATTGTGTTTATGATGCATTTATAAACACCCCTATATATGAGCAAGCAATTATTGTTGTGAGTATCCAGAATAATATCACATTATGCGAGCGTTTATTCAAGCGAATACCCCCTCCTGAAATGTTTAAGGGGAACACTTTATCCATGAGACGACTTTGGGAAGCAATTTTTGATTTATCTGATAATTATGATGACGAGATCCTACAATGGTATGTTAATGCATACAAATAGTTCAATTAACATATTCATTTGTCTATATTTTGATTTGAACTTGATGTTTTATTGTGCAGGAATGCTAGAGCATACATACTTCACATGTTTGGCAGTATATTTTTCACGAATCTTAGTGGAGCATATGTGCCTTTTGTTCTAACCACCATTGCTAGAGGATTTCCAACCAATTCCACTATATAGTTGGCCAGGTGTCCTTGCATGTTTGTAATAGGCATTTGTGTCAAGATAGCTTGGAAAAATCGAAGTTACCTGAAGGATGTTTATTGCTTTTACAGGTAAAATAAATGCAATAAGTTTGTTATTTTTGTATATATATTTGAGTTGGTTACTAATTGTTGTATGTTTTTTTTGTACATAAAGCTATGGTCGTTGAAGCATTTGCACTTGCATAGATTGATGTTGAAATTTTTTGATATTTATAAATATTGGGAAATAATTTTTCAATAAGTTGTGTGGAATCTTTATTCAGAAAATGATATGGCAGTTGCTCTTATTATATGTACATTGGCCTTGGATGTATGGACATTAGTTGTCCCCCTTGTATTTTTTGAGCTTGTTGAGATGCATTGCCCAAACCATATAATGCAACAATTTGACTTTAAGCAACATATCCTGTCTGACATAGATATAAACGATCAGTTGCATTCTATTAGTCGTTTGAGTAGGCATGCTGATTATAATTGGATGATCCACCATCCTTAGCATGTATCGATGTGGAAAGCATATCGAATTTTTATTTTTAGAAAGATACATCCTGTAATTTCTGAAGAGGAATACATGGGTTGGTACTTTGGTATAATACGTCGAATCATTACACCTAACCCAGTGCAAGTTCCTCCACGCGAGGAGATGGAGTATAAGCTACATGCACGTTGGATTCAAAATGGTGTAAGTATTAGGCTTTGACAAAAAACACTGTATTTTATTTATAGATTAATAATTTATATTTGCTTCATATTAGGTTGGACAATTATTACATGATGGTCAATGTGATATGGCTGATTTTCATGATCTCGACGACGATGATGGACTTGCTTATTATTATGCATCCTTTTAGTTCAAGACATGTTGTACTGCACTTGACCAATTAGGAGAGACATTGAGCCTAGATGATATTGTTTTGGAGGATGAGACCACATAGACAAGTGGAAGTTGTGCTATTGATGAAGCTGGTCCATCTACTCGTCATCACAAAAGACATAAATAGGTTCAGATGCATTATTATGTTATTTATAAATATGTTATGTTATTTTTCTAATTAACAACAGTTATTTTTATTATTACTAATTTTATAATATTATTTTTGCTAATTATCATGTTGATTTTAAAATTATTGTACATATTATACAATTTTTATACTTAGTTTATACAAACATGATTTAATATCGTTAATTAATAAATGAACATGTGAACAAATTGTTTAAAATTTCAAATCATTCATTAACAACTTAAGAAACATACATAAATAATTTTTTTTAAAAAAATATACATATTAATTTAGAAGTATAATTAATAAATAAAAATAATATTAAAATAGCTTTTATTTCAATAATGAGTTTGATAATTTATAGTTTTGTTTGGTTTTTAGTTGTGGTGATTTAAATTTTTTTTATGTAAAATTTTAAGGTGGATTGTAATGCTTGACACCACTACTATTGATAATAATAGTTGACTAGTAATTGTAAACACCTCCTATTGTTATTAGCGGCTTTTAATAAAATCATGTTTTATTATAGCGGTGGAGTGGAAAGTGTCCTAGTTTGTAAATATTTTTTTTTTCCATGCTATTTTTTTTATTAAATTGTGATAGTTTGATAAAAAAAAAAAAAAAAACCTTAAATAAAGAGATAATGATAAAAAAATATATATAAAAAATTGAAGTTTATAGAAGATGGGAGAAGAAAAGATCAGATTAAATGAGCGGCGTATATACAGATAGGTCCCGTAACAAAACCTGGGGGGTGGGGTCGTAGCGAAAGAAGAAATAGAAAAATAAAATAAAATAAATCAAAAAGGAAAAACGTGACAGTGTCTCCCTGTCCCTGTTCATTATCCACCAAATCATCGCTAGCAGCAAACATGAATGACATAGCAGAAATGAACCACCATCGCCAGCAGCCCCCGCATCTCCTTCTCTTTCCTCCAGTCACAAAACCCACCTCTTCCTCCACGCCAAACACCACAAAACACCAAATTCGACGGCGACCGACCAACTGGCGTCGAGAACTCCCTTTCTTATCAACGAACAACAACACGAAGATGGCTTAGTGGTGGAGACAGTGAGAGAAATCGAGAGAGAAGATGAAGGAGAGAGAACAAACATTCAAGTGACCAAACTCCATCCACGAGTGGCAGTGAGACTCACCACCGGCATAGAAAGGAGTAGAAGGAGCAACGCACACGATCAGCCACCAGACATGCTTCCACCCTTCATCAGCGTATGTACCACGCACCATAGTCCAACAATGTTAGCAACGCGTGAGCTACACCTGTCGACGCTGTCTCCTGTTGTTCCACCCATTTTTTCCTCTCCTCGGCGATCCTGACAACTCCACAAGGTAGATTTCAAATTCCAAACATTTTTTGAATAATTATTGTGGTTTATTGTCGATTTTTATGTGATGTGATGGCATAAATTTTAATGCATTGTTATTGATGTTTTATTGCGAATGCTTATGATATTTAAAGTGTTGGAGTAGACAGACAACTCTAAAAGTATGATTTGGATAATTTATTTTTAAGGTCGAATTAGGTTAAAATTAATACTCCATGATAGATTGATTGAGAGGTTTGATTTGTAATAAGTTTATCCAAAGTCTAATGATTTTGTTTTGTGCGGAAACTTGATGTTGTGATATTATTTTTTAGTATTGTGTTTGGATTGTTATATGTGATTTTGTTTTTTATTTTTGAGTTAATGTTGTTTTGTTTTTTAAAAATTTATTAATTTGGATGTTCAAATCAATTTACGTGTATTTTAACTAATCTTTTAAATTTTAAAGTTAATAACTATGTAAATCTCCAGCAGCCTTGAGATTTATAGAATTTAAATTGATAATTTTTAAAGAATAAATTTAAAACCTAACTAACTGAGCTATATCTTTCAAGATTTAACGATCTAATTTTAACTTATTGAGTTATGTGTTGATATTGTTTTAATATATAATTTTATTTATAAGTCCATCTAAGTATGAGTTAACTATCAATGCTTTACCATTCTTTTTATTTCAAAATCAATCAAAAATGAAACACGCTACAGATAAACCTCTATAAATTAATATTGTAAGATTATAAAAATCAATTAATTAATCAATATATTATTTAGATTGAGATAAAATAAAAATATTATTTAATTAAAATTATTAATTTTTTGAGTATTAATTTATCAATATTATACTATATTTACATCTAATTAGTTAACATGAATTGAAAATATTTATTTATTTATATTTCTTATTTATACAAAAATCAAGTGATTTAGATATGAGAAAATAAAAATGAGTTTATTTCTTTAAAGAAAATAGAAGAAAGAAAACGGAAATCAAGTCACACCTAATAATTTAGATACCATTTAGGTGTCGTTTGGCACTGCGGTGCAACTTGCTTTTTACAAATTTTTAATTTTTTTTTGCTAAAATTAAGTGCGATTTGTACTTTTTGGATCGTTTTGATGTGCTGATATCAAAAATAATTTTTAAAAAATAAAAAAACATTATTGGCATGCTTTTCGGCACGAAAAACTATTTGAAAAACAACTACTACCACACTCCCAAAAATAAATATTGTAATTGAAGGCAGAAAAATTGTTTGGTTCGTCAAATAATATATTTTTTATTTATAGAGACTTGTGCTTCATTTATTTTCCAGCCTGTGTATTTTTTTTTACATTAAAATAATAAAAGTAAAATTGTGTAAAAATACGAACAAAAGAGAGTATTTTTTAATTGAAGCACTTTCAAGTAATGAAATTTTTATTATTATCAATAATGAATCATTTGTTCGTAAGATGTTATTACTTATTACTTATTACTTATACAACTAGAATATTTGTAATATATATCTCAAGATTCTAACAACACTATTTTAATTTAAATGTATTTATAAACAAGGTTTTTGAACCAAAATAAAAAAAAAAACTCAATTATCTCTTAACAAAGTGAACATAAAATATAGATTTAAGAATAAACACAATACATAAAAAGAAA
The DNA here is from genome assembly GCA_018804465.1 of Populus tomentosa. Lineage (NCBI taxonomy): Eukaryota > Viridiplantae > Streptophyta > Magnoliopsida > Malpighiales > Salicaceae > Populus > Populus tomentosa. The sequence continues at coordinate 10,469,619 of CM031971.1, forward strand.
AAAAAATACTAAAAATAAGATTAAAAAGAGGGTGAAAATCTAAAAAAAAACTTTTAGGGAACTCTTCCTTAACTCTCTTTTTATAATGAATTTTAAAAGGTAAAATTCTACTTTTAATTTAGTTTCAAAGGTGCCCTTTAATTATATTTTAACAAATTTTCAATACCTCAGAGCACCAAGAAGATTTTTGACGAAAGCCACTACTCCTGTATAAATACAAAGTGAGTTCATGTTGTGCGGAATCACCATGGTTCTCTGATCATGTAAAGCCAAATTAATAACCATGATGAACATGTATCCATTTTGCACTGGAACGCTTATTCAATCTGCCTGCTACTAAGGTCCTATAAGGCGAGCTTCACTTCATGGCTTGTACAAGACAATTGGTAGTGACAACTACGACCTCTTAACCGTATCCCCCTTCAAACTCGAGTAACATATCTCCTCCTCCTCCTCCTCCTCCACCACCTTCTTTTTATTATTATTTTGAGTCACATATTGAATTATTCAAATTCATTTGTGAAAATCCTCGGCATTTTAGATATGTAATGAGTTTGTTTGTTTTGTTAATACTTTGCTCAAAGTAACATTTTAACATGTGAGGAGTTTTTTTATTAAAATAAATATTTTTTAATTATTTTTATTTTTTTCAGTTTAGAAATTTTTTCCTGCTATTTTGTACAAAAACACGTCATTTTAATTTTATTATTTTTTGTTAAAACATGGATTTTACGTGATTTTGACTTGAAGGAAATTTTGGTTTTTTGAGAAAGATCCTCTAGGTTTACTATCCTCTTAAGTTTGGTTATTGGTTTACCAATCTTCAATTTTTAACCAATTTCAACATTTTCTTTTTATTTCTTGTAATTTTATTTCTAATTGCATTAAAAACGACTCTGCACATTTTTTTTACTCTTTTAATTGATCCTTGGCTTTTCAATTTTTAACTATTTAGCCACTTTCAACCCTTTTCTCAGTATTTCTTCTTAATTTCATCTTAGATGGCCTTGAAATGGTCCCTTAATTTCCCTGACTTTTCCAAGTTTGTCATTGATTTTCTAATTTTGAATTATTTAGCTAATTTAAACTTTTTATCTCAATTTTGCTTCACAATTTCATCCTTAATTGTATTTTTTAAAGTGTGTGTGTGTGTGTGTATTACTTTTTGGTTGAAATATTTTTGTTTTGGGAGAATTAAGAGGGGTAAAAAATGTTATGATAATATGAAAGGATCATTGAGTTTCTAATTAAGAAGGTTATGCTCCACAAGGAGTTTTTTTAGAAAATAAATATTTTTTAATTATTATTATTTCTTATTTTTTAGTTTAGGATTTTTTTTTCTTACTTAGTATTATTAGTCTTTTTTAGTTTTTCTATTTAAAGAGAATAATTTTTTTTATTAAGTATTAATAGTTTTTTTTCTATATAAAGAGTTGTATATTTCTGTGGCAAATAACATTAGTATGAATAAAAATTAAATAATTTAAATATCATTCTATAATTATAATATTCTTAGCTTTTGAAAGATCTGACTTATAACAAACCCATTGACGGGAATACAGATTTCCACGTTCATGAATATACCCATATTAATGGATATGCTAACTTAATATTGACTATTATATTAATATAATATTTAATATATCGACATACATTTTGATATATCAACTTATAAAATATACATATTGAATTAAAAATCGTTGTGGTGGTAGAATCACTAATATTCTCACATCTGCACCGTAGTTTTGTGAGCTCGCGACATGTAGTCATGTCCACATAATAATATATTCAGACATGGAGTTGTTATTTTACTTCGTGTTTAAACTCGTATCATGCTATCCTAATGAATATATTTTGACAGTGTTAAATAAAGTAATGACTCTATTTTAATTTTTTTTTAATTTCATTAACAAAAACAACAAGAAAAAAGGTTTTTATTATACCCCTCTTCATACACCGCTATACACTAGAATTTTATATATATATATATATATATATATATATATATATATATATATATAATTTTTTTTTATTTTAATTTCATCATTCAACATTAAATTATTAAAAATTAAAATTTATAATTTTAATTTTAAAGTTATTCTTGTTTTATGATCTAGATCTCAAGTTTAACAGGTTTATTAAATTTTTTATGTTTTTTCAATCAATTTTTAAAATTTATTTTCATTATTCAATATTAGAGTTATTAGGTATTAAGTTTTATAATGTATTTCAATTTACTTTTTATGAAGTTATCTTAATTTTATTACCTGGATTGTAGATTTGACATGTTAACTCGACTATCTCAAGTTTCTTTTTCCTTTTCCTAGTTAATTTTTTTTTCTCAGTTTCATTCTTCAATAATGAATTGATTGAAAATTAGGTTTTGTAATTTATTTTGGTTTATTTTTTATGAGGTTATCATTTTTTTATGACTCGAGTTACGAATTTGGTAGATTAACCCAAGTTAACTCGAGTTGTTTTTCTATGTTCTTTTTTTAATCAATTTTTATTTTTAATTTTATCATTCAACATTGAGTTGATTAAAAATTGAGATTCATAATGTATTTCAATTTACTTTCTATTGGGTTATCTCAGTCTCATGATATGGGTCGCAAGTTTGTCATGTTAACTTGAGTTAACACATGTTATTTTTTTTTTTAATTATTTTTTTCAATTTCATTCTTCATTATTGAGTTTATTGAAAGTCGTTTTTCATAATTTGTTTTGATATACTTTCTATAGAGTTATCATAGTTTTATGACTTGGCATGTAGATTGGTAGATTAACCCGAATTGATCCAATACGTTGTCGTCTTAATACTTATAAAAATAAATAGTATATTTAATATTTATTTTGAGTCAAATTATGCTATTACTGGTCGTCCGAGTTGTTTTTGGACCCGTCAAGTTGATCAGGCTATACGAAGATAATTCCCACAAGGTTTAAATATTATTTTCTACTAGAAAAAACATTATATATATATATATATATATATATATATATATTAAACATGACCCTATGGCAAAAGCAAATAATATAATACCTATACTATCTTGAGGAGACACCTTATCTCTTCCAAAGAACGTATAAATTGGGAGTTACCACATGGACCGCGTTTTGTAGGAATAAACGGGTGGTACTCAGTAGTGGGAGGACTGGGTCTCCCAACCCCTAACCAGACGGCATTTACTTCTTTCCCATGGAAAACTCCTTTCTCAAAGGAAGGGAACAAGTTAGTTTCCTTTTTGCTCATTTCCCACCCTTCATTTGTTTTTCCCATCGAGACATTTCAACAATAGATCCAAATTTAAAGGAAAGTTTCCCAAAGAAAAGTTAAAACCCCACCCAATTTGAATAAGCACACATTTTACTCTTCATATAAAAAAAATCAATTCTCGAAAAACAAGGGGCAGCTAATAAAGCAAGACACGTAATTTCCAATTCAGTACTTATTGGATTTAATTACCAAACCTGGTGATCATGCCACACTATTTGAATTATTAAATATGGGATTTGGTGATGTTATGAAGAAATTTATTCGTGAAGGGTCTTAATTCGATTGGATCATGTTCGCTTGTTACATTTCAAATATCACAGCGTGAGCGTGTTAAAGATAATGGGGTCATATATTATGTCTCATCGTTACAACATAATAAGCAATTTTCTTGACTGGTACAAGTAATTTGCCGATTTATTACGGTAGCCTTCTTTTTCTAAAATCCTAAATTGCCATTAATTGTTTTAAATCTCGGGGATTCATTTCCAGAGTTGAAAGTAACATAAATCTAATTTTGGACGATTTTGTTTCCCATTTCAATCCTTAATTCTTAAGTAATTTGTTAACCCAAACCCATCTTCATGATATTTTGGACAGAACTATAGTTTGCTTCTTGTATCTCTAGAACCTACATTGAGTTTGTATATTGTTATAGAAACTCAAAACATGGATTCTTACAACATCTTCGATGAAAATGAAAAGTTTTTTTTTTTTTTTTAATTTATGAAAATATTATTTTGTTTCTTTCATTCCCCATTGTAAATAATATTAGGTAGAAAGGGCAAGTTAGGAAAGAAACGAGAGGTGAAGGTTCATAGAAGAATGGTTGGGAATAAATTCAGAAACGGGCAAGCCTCGCATGTTACATGTCCCTCTTTCTATCCCTTCGTGCAAAAGCTTTAATTAAGGTGTATTTAATTTTTTTTAATTTATAACGTTTTGAAGAAAATCAATTACTCCTCTCAAAAAATCAAAAACAATTTAATTGAAAAAATAAAAAACATTTCGATCTTTCTTTTTTTCTTTGTATATATCTCTCTTGGTGGAGGTATGCTTGTCACCTACTCCTTTTAGTTTCCACTCTCTCTCAACTTCTTTGCAACTCTTTTCCCTGTAGAAAAACAAAACTTCTCAAGTCACAAACTTTTTCACAAAGAAGGAAAATCTCTCTGTTTTTTTTATCTCTGTTTCTTTTTCTCTGTTTTCAAGTTAATGGAGAAGCACAAGTGCAAATTGTGCTTCAAAAGTTTCTCTAATGGCAGAGCTTTAGGTGGTCATATGAGGTCTCACATGTTGAATCTTCCAATTCCTCCAAAACTAGAAGATCAATTCCCAGATATTGAAGTTAATGAAGATACTGAATCAACTTCATCTTCAGAGGAAGAAGCGGAAGAAGGACAAGAAGAAGAAGAGAAGGCTGTTTTTTATGGGCTAAGAGAAAACCCAAAAAGATGTACTCGCTTGGTAGATCCCGAGTTCTCTTTTGCAGCTGTTGATGCTGGTTCTGTTGTTCTTCAAGATAGAGAAAGTGAGACGGAGTCATCAAAGAATCCTACAAGAAGAAGATCCAAGAGGACTAAGAGCTTGTTAGAGCATCATCATCAATATCATCAACAAAGACCCAGGCAAGAGCAAGAGAACAACATCATAATAAAGAAGCTTGAATTCAAGAAAACGGCCACTATTAAGGCAGCGGCCGAGTCCTCGTGGGGTCATGATCCCGAACCGGTGAGTTCAATTTCTGGCACTACAACAGAAGAAGATGTCGCTTTCTGTCTTGTGATGCTTTCAAGAGACAAATGGAAGAGAAAACAACAGGGGAATCAAGAAGAAGAACAGGAACTTGAAGAGGAATTAGCAGAAGCTGAAACAGACGATTCTGATGAGTTCAAATCTTGCAAGACAAAAACTAGAGGGAAGTACAAATGTGAAACATGCAACAAGGTGTTTAAATCTTATCAAGCTTTAGGTGGGCATAGAGCAAGTCACAAGAAACTCAAGGTTCATACACCAAGTAACGAACCAAAATTGGAGCCAACAGAAAATGCAGGTGCTTCTACTTCTTTGCCACAGAAGAAAACCCATGAATGTCCATTTTGTTTTAGAGTATTTTCATCTGGGCAAGCTCTTGGTGGCCACAAAAGATCTCATTTAATCGGTGTAGCAGCTTCTTCAAGTACTCCTGCGAGAAGTTCCACAAAGATTAGAGACAATAATTGGGGTTTCATAGATCTTAATCTTCCGGCTTCCGTTGATGATGATGATATTAGCCAAGTTGATCAGCTCTCTGCTGTGTCTGATGCAGAATTTGTTAACTACGTCAAACGGTGAATATCTTGCTGAATCTTAGTATGGTCTACACAAGAAACGGGTTTGATCCAAAAAAGGAAGAAGTTTTTTTCTACTTTTACGTTTTTGCAGGATCTAAAACTACGCAAATTTGCTTGGGTCAATTGAGTTACATGGTTCTTGTTAATCTCAAGACTATTTCTTACAGTGATCCATTTTATTTTATTTTGTACTGTCTTCCTGTTCTGTTTCTGTAACGAACTGATGATGAGTTAAATCAGCATCCACGAATGGAGGAAACTGAACAGTTTTTACATAAACTAATCTGTTCTTTTTCTTATAATCTAGCGTTACAAATTCTGAGTTTTGTTATTCTTGGTGTTTATTTTTGTTTTGATGAAGTGCTACGCGTCGTTGTGACTACTGATGGCTGTTTCTGTTCAAAGTTCCAGCTGTTTCACAGGTCATTTTCTTAACTTGAAAATAGTCAGAAAGTTTGATCATAGACCATTATTTAACCTCTTTTTTTTTTTTTTTGTAATTCATTAATAAATTCTGCCTGATGGAACTGTTTCATTTCATGATAATTCTTTTCTATTTTTTCCTCCCTCTCTCAGCATTTTCTTGCTGCTTCTCTGTCTCTGTCTGAAACAGTTTCAAGCTTTTTCTTAACAGATCTGCTGAACTATTACCAGAGAGGGTGTATCATAAACTATTATAATTACTCATTATAATTTGATAAATTACATTTTATATCATAAACTTATAAATATGCACGTTAATACTTCATGTCATTGGAAATCAGATAAAGACAATTCATATTTAATATAGCTAGTTGTGCAAGTATTTTACTATTAATATTATCACTAAAAAAATTCAACAAAAATTATGTAATTATTTATATGATTTCATTGTTTTCATTTAATAATTAAAAAACCCTTAATTTAAGTATTGCAAGTTTGCCATCAATTCTATTTTATTTTAAAAAATAAAATAGCCACGACCCTCTTTAACTCGAAACCGAGATCTATAACAACATGGAAACCTAAAGAAATCATAATCAATGGTTGCCTAACAATTATGCCATCCCCTCAAACCGACTCCAGAAAGCATAAAAAAATTGGTGTCAACGCCACCTCAAAATTATTTCAATTTCTCATATATTTTAAAGTTAACTAGTTTTTTCTTGGGTTTTCCCTACGGATCTTCTCATTAACTGAAGAAAAATGTATGGATGTGGAAAGGGAGGCAAGGGTCTAGGAAAAGGAGGAGCCAAGCATGTTCGTGATAACATTCAAGATACCACAAGGCCTGTAACATGTTTGTCTTGCTCGTAGGGGTGGAGTTGATCCATGAAGAGACTCGTGGTATAATTCTCAAGCTCTTCCTTGAGAATGTTATAAGAGATGCTGTGACCTACACTGAGAATTTTTATCTGGGTTTAAGAATTTTGTTCTTGTGAAGAAGAGAAAGAAATTGAATACGAAGAAAATACATGGAGAACAAAACTAGTGAGCCAACTCTACAAGGGTTTTCATCTAGAAATCGAAACTTGAACCAGCGAGTTAGGGTCAAAACGTTGAAAGTTGAACGGATAACTTGGAATGCATTTTTCAACTTGCAGAAAAAAGGTGACGTAATTAAAGTTAATGAAGCATGAAAATAGGGTGTTTAGCTTGGGATCGCTAAATAACTTATTGGCTATTGAAATTGGCAGGGCATGAGAATGAGTCCATGAGACAGATGGTTAAGATAGACAACAGGTGTTTGTATTCTCACAAAGAGCTGCTAAACCATGGCCATAAATTCTGCCAAAAAGCATGCATTCAGGGGGTATTTTATCATTTTAACACGGTAAAAGTATAGGAAAAATAACATTATAGAAAAGTATTCGAAAAAGAATACAGTTTTAACATATCCGTGAATTTAAATATTGGTTCTATAAATAACGCTAATAGTTGTTAACTCAAGAAATAAAAAGTGAAATTAATTAACATATATAAAAATTAACATAAAATTCTATGAAGATTCAAGATTCAATAATCATGAAATAAAAGGAAATATAAGCTGATATGGTATAAAAAAAATTAAAAAAAAAAGAATGTAAAGAAAAATAAATCACTAGAGACATAGCAAGATTATTTTTTACACAATCAATAATATTAAAAAAATCTCGATAAGAGAATTCTAATCGCACCATAAAATACCACCAAACGAGGTCATAATAAACTACTAGTTTTGATTGGGGTTAACTAAATCTTAAAGTATATATCTTAACCCAAAACAAAACCACTAATATGATTTTATTTAGTCATTTTTTATGGTATTGTTAGAATTGTTTAATCAAGACTTTTCTAATGATATTAAATATGTAAAAAACAAAGATTTAATATGTTTTTAATGATTTTTTTTCTCTTTCTCTACTTTTTCTTCCTTTATTTTTTTTATATCACATCATCTTCACTTTCCTTTTATTTCTTGATTATTAGGTCTTTAATATTATATTTTAGCCATTATATCTTCATAAATTTTTATATTAATTTTTTATATGTTAATTAATTTGTATAATACATGCATATTTAATTTGTGAGTAAACAACTGCTATAGCATTGTTACAAAATCAATATCCATATTCGCAATCGTATTAAAACTATGTTATTTTTTTAAATTCATTTATAACCCATGTTATTTTACCAAAACTACTGTCTAATTTATTTATACATATATAGAAACCCGCATTCAGGCCTGATTACTTGACACATACTAAGCAAATGACCGTACCTTCCTTGTTAAGTTACGTGATTCACTAGGCACTGTCATTTCTCTAGGGTGCTAAAATAAACCGTGAGATTGTTTTTAATTTGCTAGTTGATTTGAAATCCCTGTATTATTTTTGGAATTTTGTTTTAAGAAGATTTATTTTCCTTACTAATAGTAAGGAGAGCATCAAAATTGATTTGCCAATAGATGGTGATTCCATGGGAAAAAAAGATTTGGGAACTGTTGATTTGAGTTAAAAGCTAAATCATCTTGACGATCTTAGAATGTTTAACTTAATATTTTTCTTTTTTAACTTTAACAGAATTTGGCGCATTGGACATTTTTTTAGATAGGTTATCCCAAATTGGTGTTGAGATAACATATATAAACAAATTAGTTTATCACTTGTGACTATAATAATAAAACTAAGCTAGCAAATTTACCCAGGATCTAGAAAATTTATGATTTTAACTAGGTTTAAAATTACAAAAATCAGGTTTATAATTGGTCCGATTAAACTCGAATAACTTATTAGATCAATCTAAAACCTAGATGATCCAACATCATCTATTTGCTATTCAACTTCTGTTTTTTTTTTAATTAAATCTTAAAATTATAAAATTATTTCATAAATACTTAATTTTACATATCTTTTTATAATTTACATTTTCATAAATTATTTATAATTTTTTAATGTAGAATAATTATATTATATGTTATATTTTATTTTTTTATAGTTTATATTCATATAAATTATTTTAAAAAATTTCATGTGAAATATTAAAAACTCTAACATAATTTTTATTTTTATTTTTATATGTGAACTTGTGTAGCCCCGCATACAGTATATTGACCAGTCAACTCTAGAGGCAGGTTTATCGTTTTCTGGATTGAAGGGTTAAGTTTGGCTAATCATACATGTTAGTTATATGGCTAATCGCTTTGACTTTTTTCATTTTATTATAAATTATTTTCTTAAGTGATTCATAAGAAGAAGAAAAAATGTTTTCGATTGATCCTGTGAAAATCATGCGGGAGTGTATTTAGAATTCCAACACATGACGTCGTATCAGGAGTCCCACTCAGCCATCGAAGTAGAACATTTCGGTAGTCTAGAATTTGTTTTTAATGATGTATTTATGCTGGTTAAATTATTAACTCTGAATACACTAATAAAAACATATATATATATATATATATATATATATATTAGATTGAAATTCTATTATCTAATTATACATATAATAAAAGAAAATAATAATTTCATGCAGAAATTATATAATTGAAAATTTTGCCAATTGTTTATACTAAAAAAAATATCCAAAAAAAAAATTTCACTATAAAAATTAAAATACTGTCTTTTTTTTCTACTAAGTTAAAAATTAGATTAAAATTTTATATATTTTTATTAACATATATGATCTTTATTAAAATTTATTATATTATTAACTTTTTGATTCACAATTATATTTTTTATTCAATATAAAAAAATATGCTAATAAAACCTATATATTAACTTTTTTACATTAAAAAAAAATTAACCGTCTTATAATAAAGGTGAGTTGAATAAATATGTTAATATTTTTTTTTTGTATTTATTGGTATAAATAATTTTTGATATATTTAATTAAATATATACATAAACCTTTTGATTTATTATTAGATTTTCTTGTATTAAAAATCAACATTTAAAAAAGTTTTATATTTAAATTTTTTTTCAATAAAATTATTCGACCCACGTAGAAACGCGGGTCTGATAATTACCGGTTAATTACTATTGATGGTACTAACGTTAGCATTGCATCAACCCTCGAAACCCAGTATTGGTGATAGGAGCAATTTTACTTTTTAAATTCATAAAATTGACCGTAATTAATCTCTCTCTCTTTTCTTTACTTCAGTTATTAAAAATGTCTTTAATCTCTGCCTTTCGGTCTCCCACTCCAACTTGCCTATAAAAACAAAATTATTGGTTAAAAAAACGCATAGACCAGAATTAAATTGGCAACATTTTGCAAAAATTTTTTTAAAAAATTGTTTAATATGTTTAATAAAAAAAATGTTCATGTGGATGCATGCATAGACGCATTCACTGTGATAAATTAATGATGAATTGAGATTAAGATGATAATTTTATCCATTTATGTGCATCCATTCATTTGAATGGAAACACGTATGTATGGGTTTTTACCTCCATGAAGATAAGTGTATAAATAAATAAAAATATTTGATTTATTTTTGATATTCTATGTTTTAATGGACCCCGCACCCAAATTTATATACATATAAATAACTTCTTATGTTTACAATTTTTTTCAATATAAGTATTATTAAAAGAACCTATTTGGTTGCTTACATCACTAGATGACTTTGAATGCATTCAATATATATATATATATATATATATATATATATATGCGCGCGCGTATGTGTGTTAATCCATGAAAAATAAAAGAATCCTCATTAAAGAATTAACACTCGAAGATCTTACCCAAGCAAGAGCATTTCAATAGTTGGTCGGTCAAGACCAATTGGGTTCGTTTGGATGAGGTGCCAAATACCATTGCTTTTGATCAAGACAACAAGATTTATAGTCATTTTTGATAAACATTGTGGAGGATGTGTAATTCATCATCAAAGTTCAGTAATATAGCACATCCATATATACAAATAGAAAAACAAAGTTGTTGAATTGGACTCTTAGTAACTTGATTTAGATCTTCTGTGGCGACCAACCAAAGTAGTGGGATTGTACACTTTCACAAGCATAATTTGCATACAACAGTGTTAAGCACAACATCACTAACAAATCACCATTTGAGATTATGTATTTACAATGTTCAAGATGTATCCTTGATATCGTACCAATTTAGAAGGGTACTAGAAATAACATTGTTGTCGAGAAAATAACTATAAATACAATACCTAACAAAAATAATTATAATTTTAAATCTAACTGTTAAATCATACTCAAATTTTATCAGATAATTCTACAGGTATAGTTTTATAGAAAGAAAGTTGGCTGTAACCATTTAAGGTTTGGAAGACTCTTAAGTTAGAACTAAAATATGCTATTTTTGCTATTTTAATTATTTTTCTAGTTAACTTTGAATTTTAATCACTTATTTTACTTAGATTTATATTTGTTTTGGTTATGTCAATTTTAAACTTTATATAAACAATTAGTTTGATGTTTTTATCTATTTATTGATTTTATCAGATAATTCTACAGGTATAATTTTATAAAAAGGAGAGTTGGTTGTAACTATTTAAGGTTTGGAAGACTCTTAAGTTAGACCTGAGATATGCTATTTTTGCTATTTTAATTATTTTTCTAGTTAACTTTGAATTTTAATCACTTTTCTTACATAGATTTAGATTTGTTTTGGTTATGTCAATTTTAAATTTTATATAAACAATTAGTTTGATTTTTTTATCTGTTTATTGAATTTTAAAATTTTCAAAAAATATCATAATTTTCTTTTCCAATTTCGTTACAATTTAGTGGTGTATTCTTAGGGATTTAGAATCATAGTTTTTATCCATGATATATATTGCATCATTAACTATCTACTCCATGCCTTGATTCTATCAATACCAAGAAGATTAGGCACAGACTTCTTTAACTGAGTTAATCATCCATTTTTTTTGTTTTTTCATGATCACATTATGATGCTATGGTGTCATAGAGAGTTTATACCACCCAAGTTGATCGTAAGATCCTAAGAGGAGTACCTTTGATTCCTTGCTCATTGAAAAGGATATGTCCACTTCAAGTGTAACTTTTCACCATGGCTTTTCAAAGCCATACACATAAAAAAAATATGAAATGAGTTCTTTTTTATCCATTCACTATTTTATGATGCTTCTTATCGTTAATCTCACATAATCAGCCAAACTCGTCACAAAACTGCAGGCCTTACAATTACCAAGACAGATTGGGTTGGTTGGTTGACTACCTTTATAGTTGAGAAATTGAGACGATAAATTAGACAATTAGCACACAATTTTTTTTTTATATAAAATATGATTTGATATAAAAGCAAAAAGTTTTGTGAAATAGCATAGTTTGATTATGTGACATTTTTGAAACACAATATTTACTAAATGTTGTTATTTCTAAGCGCGACAAGATAGTTGTCGCACTTTAGAATATCAACAATTTAACCATGGCGTGCTTTTTAAAGTATGACATGGTTAAATTATACTATTTTTAACTTAATTGGTTAATCGATTTATAATGGTCAGTTAAACCAGACAACCGATTCCAAAAATAATAAGAAAAATCTAAAAACTTCCAAAACTAAAGAGCCCCAACAAGATTTTTGGTATGTAAAGATTTGACGGTCTGCGTAGTGACGTGGTCATAAATATAAGAAAAATAACTTTTAAAAACTCTTGTAAAAATAATTTTTTATTTTAATTGAAGTCTATTTTTTAATTTACAAGTTGGACAAAGATAATTTTGACCCATAAAATATATTTGGAAGAAAAACTTCATAAAATTATAATTTTGTATGAAATGGTTGACTGGTTAATATAATTGTATCCAACTAATCAACCGATTAAAGTAAAAGATTGAAGTTTGATTATATCGTGCTTTAGATAAATATCGTGTTTTTAAAGTGTAACATGATTAAATTGTATTATTTCATTAAATGTTTTTGAAACAATGCTATTCTGCCAAGTATTTACATTTATTGTGCTAATTTTTTAAAAAGAAATCCAAATTAAGATGGCAATATGATGAGTCGGTGGTCGGTCATTTTGGTTTCATTTGAATTATAAAAGGAGCTAGAAAAAGCTATTAGAAGTCAAAAAGGGTGAGGATTGTAAGAGTGAGTACCACTTTATATCAATTTTCACTCTCTTTAAATGGTGGGGTTTGTAGAAGGTTGAACAATGGGATATAAAAGAGAAACAAACAAAATTCCCCTTAATTCGCCGGCTTAAGGCCCCCAGGAAGCGTCCAAAAGAATGAGTCGACAATGTCTTTTTTTTTTTTTCCTTCCAATCCTCTTTATTTCCTCAAAGTTCTTACAAACACTACACCATCATCATCATCATCAACAACAGAATTGTTGAAAAAACACTCCCTCCTCCAAGTTAATTTGCTTTATAGTAATTAAAGTGAGTAATTTTTTGTTGCAAGTTAATGGCAGAAAGCTAATCCATTTGACACGGCTCGAAGACAAGCTAAGGAACAGTCAACATCCAGGCCACTTGATAAAGCATTTGTAATGGGACTTGGCACGATCTTCTCCACTTTTGACACTTTACATTTCAAACTTTACCACGTTGTGAAGCCTCCTTGAGCATACCATGTGTTTTTAGGAATTTTTTAAGAAATGGCAGTAACTAATGTAGTAGCTAAGGGAAATTCTTTGTATCGAACTTTTTAACAGAACGAAAATGGAATTGGAATCGAATGCATTTCCTGAGTGCATTATTTGGACTAAATTAATGCCAGTTAAAGTCGAGGGACACAGAAGACCAAAATTAATTACCAATATATGTCAATGCCTACTAGTTAGATTTCTTGGGCTGCGGGATGAAGGTTTTTTTCTTTTTCTTTCACAACGACAAAAAAACAATGCGGGCATTGTCACTGTTTTTTAATCATCAAGAAAAAAATTTAAATTTAAATTAAAAAGTTTATATATATATATATATATATATATATATATTTAATAAAGTAAATTGAGAATTATATCTGCTTATAAATAATAACAAATATATTGATTTCAATCAAAAATTGAGTAAGGAAGAAAAAACATACTGAATATTTTGTTTCAGTTTGAAATAAGATCTTTAAAATTTTGATTAATTTAAATAAATAAAATAAAATTTTATTTTATTTTATAAAATAAAGAATTAATGTAGCATCAAAATCTATTCTTGACATTGTGAGAGCCTCATATAAACTCAATCTCAAGTTAACTTAATGTGAAATGATTAAATTGAGTATATAAAAAAAATCAAATGACAAAAAATGATCTTAAGAAAAAAAGAAAAAGACAAAGAAAAACATTGTTGGTCATTATTGCAACCCATAATGAATTATATATTTATCCTATGTTGTATTTTCATTATTTTTTAAATATTTCTTTAATCTCATATTATTTTATATGTTCATAAATTTAAATATCATTTCATAGTTTATTGAGGGTCAATTTATAAAATCAAAACTATTAAATAAAAAATAATCCAATAAAAAAAACGTGTATAAAAAAATTGAAGGACTCAATAAAAAAAGATGTGGATGAAAAAAAAAAAGAAATGAGGTGGTAAAAATAGTTTGAAGTACCCAATTAAAAAAAAAAGGAAGGATTCAAATGAAAAAAAAAAAAAACTATTCAATGTTAATATATACAATGTTACCACCCCAAGTTTTTTAATATATAATACAATATCTCAATTGGATTTATACCTCTCATTCTTTATGAGATCTTAGGTACGAAGCTCTTTTTTGTTTAAAAAAAATAAATGTCGATTTTTACCTTAGTATCATTACAATCACAATTACATGGCTGGCAATTAATTGTACCGGCCTTTATGAAAATTCATCTCTATTTATTTGAATGTAGCTAGGTACGTACAAAGGAGCTTTTGCCTTTATATATAGAAGATGAGGACAAATAAAAATACTTTTTTTTTTTTGGCATGGAGGTGAAGGTGTTACCTTTTGACTTGATAATAATTATTATATAATATCCAAAGAGGAAACTTCCTTTCGTTGTAGCAATCAACCGTACAAATCACAAATTTGTTATTTAATTCAATTTAACACAGTGATTGCAGTATTGTCAAATCTGTAATTTTTTAAAAAATAATTTTTTATATATTTGATCTATTTATCACCTTTCTTTTTCTTTTCATTCATTCATTCATTCATTCATTCAACAAATTCATTAACTATGTAATAACCAAATCTCTAATACTTAATTACAAGCTTTACAAACTTTACAACCTAACTGCCATTAAGCAGAGAGACCTTTCATGACTTTTTTTACAAGAAGATTTCCATTACCTAACATGTGATATATCGAGCGAGTCCCCAACAGCCAAACCTTTGAAAAATGACACATCCTTGCAACCTCAGCTTTGGATAATCCAAGGTTGCACAAGACGCACGCCAATGTCCCTAAATATTTGACAAGAAATACTTTTTTTTTTATCTCTCTCTCTAATTCTCAGCAAGCAAACAAAGGATAATTTGAACTTAAAGAATAGGTTTGTGTTTAATCCTAAAAATCATATTTTTTAAACTCGGCCCGGCAGGTCGACCTAGAACCCGGCTGATCCAGAGCTAGAACCGGGCCGGGTTAAAGAAAAAATAGGGTAAGAAAAAACCCTGTATGACCCAGTTGACCCGGTGACTTGGCAAGACCCGGTCAAAAACCCGGTTGCACCCCGTTGATTTTTTTTACTTAAAACGACATCGTTTTGATTTTAAAAAAAAAATTGATCCGGTCGACCTGATAACCTGGTCAAACCTTGAACCGGGCAGGATCTTGAACCAAAAACTAAAATAAAAATGGCTCCTTGACCACTTGTTACCATAAATTTAGGACATCTTAAGATCTTTCTTTCTGGGTTGCATTCGTTCTTCCACATATTTCTTTTGTTTCCCTTCCTTCTTTTCGGGCTCTTTTATTTCTTTTGTGAACTATTTTATTGCATTAATATCCTTCTTTATGCATATGTAGACATTACCTTTGGTTCACGCCACAAAACACCATGATTCCATGCCCCTCCCTGCCCATACACACTCGAATGCCTCACACACTACCAAGCTACTAGCGTTGTGTCTCACATGTGATCTCTAATCCTTGGTGACTGCACCAACCCATATGCCTTTTGTTTTGACTAAAGTGGACAAGTGGCTTTGCTTAGTGAGAGAAATCTACAATGAACACACCACTCTATCTATGAATATTTTAATTAAAATCTGATTATGAAAAAAAAAATCATTTTATTTTGCGAAAACAGTTGGTTCTAATATACCTTCGGATCTCCGGCCTCGTTTCATTTTTTAAGAAGTTGCTGCATGTTTACCCTAAACTATATGACCCGTTTGAGAGATGGCTCTAGATTTAATCCCCTTTACTTCAAATTTGGTGCAAAAAAACAATTTATCATAAAAAAGAAAAAACAGTCGGTTCGGAAATATGCTATAGTACAATACAAGCCGCTTTAGAGATTTCCCTTTCTTCTTTTGTACTTCACTACGTTTAAACATGTGCAATATATAGTAAAATTGTTCGATATCTGAAGTGATTAAAAATCAAACCTGGCTTAGATCACAATGACACCCCATAATATTAATTGTTTCATAATTAAACTTTTAATTTTATCATGATTAAGTTGATCTATAAAAAATCTAATTAAGTTTTTGAACTTAATTTTTTATATAGTCCTTTCTATAATTATTTAATTTAATATTAAATTTGTATTGTTTCTCTAATTTTAGGTAAATAGGACATGATCAGGTTCATAATTTCATTCAAAATTTCAGTTTAATTTTTTTTAACATATTTAAAACCTTCCTTAAATTATTATTTTTCAAGTTGTTAGTCTTTTTGTTATTATTGTTTTTGTTTTTAATTTTTTATTTTGAAAGAAAAATATAAATTTAAAGAAAAAACCTAAAAATAGATTATGACACCACAAATTAAAAAAAATCAACTCTCAATATCAACCCTATGACGCAATCTTTACTTTTACATTGAACGGATATTCTTTCCTTCTCTAAAATCAACCTTGGGTTATGCCACAATTTTCCATTCAACTCCATCTTTTTTCATCTCCCAAATTTCAATATTTAGTTCTACGCTTGAATAAAACCAAAAAACAATAGCCCAACAATTTCATAATCTTTCACTCTATTACAAGCTCATCAAATCTGCAGACGTAGAGATTTTGGGCATATAATAACAAGTGAACCAAGCATGGCTTGAGGAAGATTCTTGACTGAATACTCTTGTATGGAAGGTGGTCGACTGGTGCTGGCTTTTTTTTTTTTACACGGTGATGGTAATGTGGGCGTGATTTGGTTTTTTATTTCTTAATTTCATCTTTGAATAAGTTTCTAGGTGATGAAAGAGCAAGAAAGATGAGGAAAGTATTGAATCTTCAACTGTTCTTTGATCTTGAATTTCTAATTTTTCAACGTCTAATTGTAAAACAGTGAAATAAATCAATGAAATTAACTTGCAATGGTGTTGACAGGTTCACATAAAATAGCCCTTGCTCATTTTACTAATATCCAAGTCTAAACTGATGAGTTCGTGAAGGGTCCAGGAGCCCCCCCCCCGCCGCCCCCCACGCCGCCCCCATCTCTAGACGTGCTCCATGAGCCACAATTCAAGGTTATTGCCCAGGTCTAATTCTGGCTACCAACCTCTACATTTTTTATCCTTAACATTAAATATCGATGTGACACCTCACCACTCCTTGTTATCTGAACATAAAATTCCCTTGCTCATTTTACTAATATCGAGGTCTAAAGTGATGAGCTCGGGAAAGGGTTCACGAGTTCACCATCCCTAGAGTCCTAGACGCGCTGATCCTTAACGGGCTGTTTAGAATAATGTGAATTGAATTAAGTTTATATAGTTAAATCATTTTATTTTATTTTTTGAAATTTTTTTGAAAGTATTAATTTGAATTTTAAATAAAATTTAATTTATGAAAAATATACAAAGGCAAATCATAAAGAAGATTACCAGTAATTTCTTTTAAAATTAACATTGCAAATAACATTCCAAAAATACCAATGCCTTAGCGGAGGATAGTGTTACAGTAACGTTTAAAGAAACATCAGTTATAGTTGTAAGAGAAAATTTTAGCAGATTAGGGGGGAATAGTTGGATTTGCAGAAGAACATGTAAATTTAAATGCTAGCATAGCGGGAGAAAGAGAGCCTACTGCATCTGGTTTCTTCTTTCAAGAGCTTCAGCAACCATATTCTGATTGCCTTCCTACTAGATACAATAGCTTTTCCACTATCAAGACTTCTATTTCTCATGTTAGCCTTCCTGATTTTATAAAAGAATTATTGGGGTGCTAGTCGCGGAGATTTTCCAGGGGATTTCAGATTGATTAAGAAGCTTGTTGTTATGGGCAAAAGTTTGTGTATCTGGAACAAAACAGTGTTTGGAAATCAGAATCTCCAGCCTGTTGGAGCTGAGCACGAACTCAGGTCTCTTAAGAAGTTAGGTGATAATCGGCCTTTTTCCGAGTCCGAAAAAGAAAGGATTTTCTTTCTTCAGAGCATTGGGATATCAGTAGGAGGATGGAGGATATCTGGAGGCAGAAATCTCGTCTGAATTGGTGTAAATTGGGTGACAGAAATACCTGATTTTTCCATATATCAGCTAGTCTGCGCAAGTCTAGGAATAAGATTTCTCAGATTGAGCATGAAGGAAGGGTTTTGATTACTCCTTAAGAAATGAAAGATGCTGGCTTTTTATTATAATCTCTTCACAAAGCTGACCATGCCTAGAATTTCTATGGGTAGCTCGGGGTTCAAAGAACTACAACTTTGGCAGTTTCGGATTGGTTGGACCGAGCTCCCGATTTAAGGGAAGTGAAGCGAGCCGTTTGGGATTGTGATAGCTCTAAAGCTCTAGAGCCTGATGGATACACTTTCGCTTTCTACAAAAAGACTTGGCATTTACTCAGCAAAGAGATTTTCTTAATGGTGACAGAGTTCTTCAGAAACTGTAAGTTACTTAAGGGTATTAGCTCCTCTTTTGTTGCTTTAATTCCTAAGAACAAAAATCCTCCAAGTATTTCTGAGCACAGGCCTATCAGTCCCATACATGGTCTTTACAAAATTGCGGCGAAGCTGCTTTCTTCTCGGCTGAGGATTGTGATGTCAGATATTACAAGTGTGAATCAGTCAGCATTTATTGCGGGGCGGCAGATTCTGTATGGTTTTATGATAGAAAACGAGGTAGTTCATGGAATTAAAAAAGAGGTGGCCACGGTTTCTTGTTTAAGGTGGATTCTCACAAGGCTTTTGACTCCATCCCGTGGGAGCACCTTGATGAAACTTTGGGTTACATGGGTTTTAGTGGCCATTGAAGGGGTCTAATTTATGAGTGCCTTTCCACTTCCAAGATTCTTGTCCTGATCATTGGGTCTCCTACCAATGAATTCAGTTTACAGAGGGGGTTGAGGCTCGGTTCTTTACCAGGGAAAAACTTGGCTTTGATGTTCAAGTGGATTTGGCACCTAGATAGTGGAAATGTTGGCGGGTGGCTGGAGATTATTTAGCAACGGCCTTCCATTCTTTAACTACCATCTATCCCCTACGTGGCGTGCTATTCAGAGTTCATTTTCCTCGGCAAGATCAATTGCAGCTCTCAATTCCAGCGTTTCTTTCAAACTTGGTAATGGGCTATTTGGGTGGCGTATGATAAGCTAATATTTGAAGGTAAAGTGCCAGACGACTGAGAGTCTATTTATGACTTAATTTTTCATTGGGTATGTCAGTGGATTCGAGCTTTGAAACCCACCTTCAGCTACACAGGAAATGATATAGCAGTTTATTATATAACTTTTTTTATGATGAACTTAATTATGATAGCACATGGGTTGAACATCTTCATTTAGTGAACTTCAATGTGAAGAAATAGCCTTGAATGATTTCAAAAACATATCGCATAACTTAGAAAAATATTTTAGGCTCCGTTTGTTTGCAGGAAAGTGGTTTTTTTTTTTAAAGTGAATTCCGGGGAAAGTGAATTCCGGGAAAGTATTTTCCGATGTTTGGTAGTGTTATGGAAAATGAACTGGAAAACACTTTCCAGTGTTTGGTTGTGTTATGGAAAATGAATTGTAAAATAATTTATTAATGAATTAAATTTTTTTTTAAGTTTATCTAATATATATAAAATATTTAATCACTTACAATTGTCATAAACCAATTTTTGACCTTTTTTATTTTTATTATTTAAAAAAAAGATGATGAAAAAAAAAATAAATGAAGGATGAATTAAAATTTAGGTTAAGGGCAACATGATTGGAAGTTTAAAGATTTAATTAAACTCTTGACTAGTTTAATTAATTAAATCAAGGGTTTAATTGGAGAATTGATTTAATTAAATTTTAGATTATTTTAATTAATAAAATCAAGAGTTTAATTGAAGAATTAATGAGTTTGAGGACTTAATTAAATTTTGATTTAATCAAAAACCCAGCTTAAATAAAATAAACCAACCTTTGCATTATAATTCGCTGCTACAGTAGCAGTGAATTATAATTCGCTTGCTACTGCAGCAAGTTAATTATAATTCACTAGGCAAGCGTGCGCTACGCACGTCAAGGAAAGTGTTTTCTTTTCATTAACAGAAGGAAAACACTTTTCTTTCCGAGCGTTAATTTCTTAAGTTTGACTGGAATTTAGATTATGTTGACTGCTTTTCCAAATGACTACCAAACATGGGAAAACAGGGAAAGTGAATTCTCAGAATCTGTTTTCCTGCAAACAAACACACCATTAGTTTTTAGTTTTTTTTTATGCTATCCTTGGTATCACTCATTGAATTTATTTCTTCATTGCTTTTTAAGTATCCTAGTTTGGATATTAATTTGCCATCAATCTTAGATCTTGCATTCCCTTTCTTCTTCGTTTTTTTTTTTTTGGTCAATCTCCATATTTTCACATGAAGGGTCAAATTATATAATTTTCCTTTGGAGGGGCTATAACTTCTATAAATATGTAAGTTCAAGGGTGGCTGGGGGGGAGCTAGGCCACCCCTAGAAGCATGTTTCAGAGATATACATGGAGGAAGGAGGTAGAATCATCCGTTTTCCTCTCTTACTCGGCCCCCTAATGGCTGGAATGCTTGGACATATTCTTGCATGAATGGATAAAAATAAAATAGAAAGCAATGAGCCGATTGCAGGCTGCCATGCGGCAAGGAGCTTCCTCTCCCTGGCTTTCATGTACACAATTTGTGCAAAAGAAAGAGAACAATATTTACGACAAGGGCTTCTTGTCAGCTCCTTATTTATTGTTCTTTTTTGTTCCAACATGAAGTTGTTTTTCCTGTCTGCCACCCTTCTGGGATGGTTCGTACAATTCGTAATCCTTCACGTAATTTCGTGTGACGAAGCTTTTCTCTTTTAATTTCACCAATGGGTCTCGATTTTGTCCATCAGCATGCAATTTGTATTCATGGAAGAGCAAGTTGGTATGATTTGATCAAACATTGGAATTTTTTCACGTGACGAGTTAAAATGTTGCATCTACCTCTAATTTACCTTCAGCTTTGATTAATTGCGATCAAGACCATATAAGAATATTGTTCTTCACAAGATTTCTCGTTCTTCTTCAATTATACACTCAAACTATTTTTTCCCCCTTCAAATCTCAAATGCCACAAGCCCACAGCTTCGAACTTGAAGTAACGAAAAGAGGAGGAAGAAATACATTTTTTTCACAAATTTGTGGAACCATCACAAAAGAGAGAACAAAAATAAGAAAGTGACTGATTTTCTTTCTTTAGGTGGCGTTTGATTTTAGATTAAAAAATGAGGATGAAATATTTCAAGAACAATCTTTAAGGGTATAAAAATTAATTTTTAAAGATATGTTAACAAATTGAAAGATAAATGGTTAGTGGAAAGAGAGACATAGTTGAAATATTAGTAATGGTTGGAAAAAATATTAATAGAAATGAGGGTTTAAAATTTTATTTAACCCCACTTTTGGCCATTTTAAGGGTAAATTTTACACTCTCTTGGAGAGTGGGGATGACAATGTTTTGAATAGTAGAAGGGCAGCAGTGAGAAAGTTAAAAGCCATAGGGGTGGAAATGGAACATTGAAGAAAAAATCTACTATTAATTTATTCCATCTTCTCTTATACTTCTCATCTTGGATCACAAATATAATATTATTTAGTTTTTAATAATTTTATTTAATTTAAACATTGATTTGATTTATATTAGTATCCACTTTTATCACTGATTTTTTCAATTTTTATCAAATATCCTTAATATTTCTCATGCTTAACACTTTAACTTTACATCTTTAATGCTTTATCTTTAAATTTTAGTTTATTAGTATATAACTTTTAAATTCTTGACCTCATAGCAAACACAAATTAAGATGAAACTAATTTTTTTTTTTTTTAAAAAAAAAAGGAAAAGAAAAGCATATTAAGACCAAACCATTTTCCTCCAGGGCCCATAAAAAATGAAGAATCTTACTGGCAAATGCGGCAAGCGAAGAAACCACACAGGACGTGGAAAGCTGATATTGAAAAAAAAAAAAGGTTTGCACGTGCAAGCTGAGACGTTCACCTTAGAGTTGAGACGAGTGAAGAAAAAACGCAAATAGAAATAATAATATTTGGATTGAGACGTTCTTGCTCCCTACTTTTTTTTAACGAAAAGAAGCCTAAATTACAGTTACTTTTTTTTTAACGAAAAGAAGCCTAAATTACAATTATATTATAAAAATGAATGAAAATATTTAAGATAAACTACACTTTTTTTATAGAAATAATAATTACACTTTTTTTTAGCAACAACAATTAGCACATAAGATAAAATGAATGAAAATATTTAAAATAAAAGTGTAAAACATTTCAAATGAATGAAAATATTTAAAATAAACTATACAACCTCAAGGCCCATTAAGTTGTCATCCCATTTGCTAAAATGTAATGTAGAAACATACCATAAAGTAATTTTTCATAAATCAGGTCTTTGTTAAGACTATATAGTAACCGAATATGCTTTGGGAAATCTCATACCCCAACGACTCCTCACATAGCTTTTCTGACCGTCACTTCATCACGCCAAGCATATGCCCTCCGATATTCTACTAATCCTTCACCCCCACTAGCTAATTCATCTCTTTCCCACAGTACAACACACTCTTTACAATTCCAGTTTTGTGGTCTTGCATTTTCGACTCTGGTAAGAAAGTATTAGGAGTTGATCTTTCGAGACACGTAGTTTCAGACATAACAATGAAGTTCGGTAAGAGATTGAAGCAACAAGTTCAAGAAACTTTGCCAGATTGGCGTGACAAGTTTCTGTCTTACAAGGAATTGAAGAAGCTTGTTCGTTTAATTTCATCTGCACCACCTTTCTTGCATGGATCGAGTGAATATGGAAAGTCGGAGGCTGAGTTTGTGCGTTTGCTGAATTGTGAAATCGACAAGTTCAATGCTTTTTTCATGGAACAAGAAGAGGATTTCATTATCCGGCATGAGGTAAGCTCTTCTTTCTTTTCCAGTTTTTCCTCTTCTTGCTTTCTTTCAAACTGAAGTACGAGAGAAGAAATAAAGTTGGATATTCAAGCTAGTTTTGGTGGGTAATTAAGGGAGGCAAAGGAAGTTAAGCAAAAAACTACTAAGTTATCATGTTAGTTATACTTGTCACCGGAAGGGCAGAGACATGTTAAAGGTTTAGGAGGATAAAATTCAGGTTAAAATTTTATTAATATTTTTTTACTAATTTTATATGAAAAATAATTTATAATTCTCGATTGAGTTATCAAAATTTTTTAAAAATTTACATGAAATTTTCTAATATAATGCTTTAGTTTGGGTTAAAATTTCTGAATTTTTAGAGAAATTCAGAAATTTGATAAAAAATTATTATTTGACCAGTTTTACGTTATTAGGAGTAATGTTCAATCCAACCATCAGATTGAGCTGAAATTTTACGAGGAATCTTAAAATATATTGAATAAAATTTGGTTAAAATTTTAGGATAAACTAATCTTGGTGATGCTAACAAAAAAAAAAAAGATCGTCAAATAAAAATAAAACGACTCATTAAGGATAAACTGATTATCTGTCATTAAAAAATAAAATAAATTAGTTCTTCCTTTCTTTTATATGTTGTCGATTGGGCAAAAACATAATAAAAAATAAAATAAACTAAAAGGCAAGAGAGAAAGAGAAAAAAATAAGGGAAAATAAAAAAAATCTAAGGAAAACAAATAAAAAAAAATAAGAAAATAATCTTGTAAACTTATAAAGTCCAGCTTATAAAACACTAATCTAATGAAGAATCAAGTGAAGGAATGAGGAATTGAGAGAGGAAAAAAAATTAATTATTTTATTTTTCAGTTGACATGAAATTGTTATTTTATCTCAGCTGAGGGGTTGTTACAATATCGATTCAGATTTGATTATAGATGAATTATATTTCATAAAATATTAAAGAATGTAACTTCAATAGTAGGTTTATTTTTACTTTTATTTTAATTTATGTACTTTTAAATTTATTTTTTTAATATTTTGGGTAATGTATTTTGAATTAAAATTTTAATGTTAAGTTCAAAAATTTATGTACTTGAATTAATAATTAATTTTAAAAAATATTTATATATTTATTTAATAATTCAAGAAAGAAAAAATTTATGGCTATGCCATTGCTTGTCAGGTTAGATAACGAAATTGATCATCATTAGAGTTCTAAAATGAGGTCAAAAGGTTTTTTGAAAAATGGTGAGTCAACTGAGTTGACCTAATAAAAAACGTTTTATCTTGATGAAAATTAGAAATAACAGCTTCACAAGCAATTAAAGAAGGCTATGAAATTCATGAGTGTGGATCCTACATAAAAAAAAACTCCATGTAATTTTTATGATTGGCTGTCGAACAGCATTCTTCGAAGATACTAGACGCAACATGGGAATTTTGAACAATTTTTATTACTCGAAAATAACCTTGTACATGGGAATTCTGAATTATTTTTTTATACCAAGATACTAGACGCAACATGCATGTATATATAAAATAGCCTTATAAGAGTAAAATCTATAGCAACTTTTGAGAACCCGCAACAGTGGGCCAGCGAAGTAATTACAGAAAATCTGTAAATGCAGGAGTTAAAGCAGCGCATTCAGAAAGTGATTGATGCTTGGGGGCCCAGTGCAAGTCAGCCTTCAGAGGCAGAGTATAAAGAGGAGATGGGTAAGATTAGAAAAGACATCGTCAATTTCCATGGTGAGATGGTGCTTTTGGAGAATTACAGCAATATCAATTACACAGGTAATTAGATTTTTGCCAAACAAGCTAATTTTTTAAAAACATCTTTTAAAGATCAATTAAATTCTAGAAAAAAGCTTACATTTGATTTATTAAACATTGGCATGAGGTGTTGTGTTAATTGTGGAAACACGACTAAAACGTAAAATAAACTTATGTTAAAATTAACTTTAGTTGACGAGTTTATATATATATATATATATATATATATATATATATATATGCAGGATTGGCCAAGATATTGAAAAAATATGACAAGCGAACTGGTGGATTGCTGCGCCTTGCGTTCATTCAAAAGGTGTTGGAGCAACCTTTTTTCATCAGCGATCTTGTGTCGAAGCTTGTCAAGCAATGCGAAAACATGATAGATGCAGTCTTCCCAGTAGAGGAAGAAGAAAAGGGAAAGGAAGGAAGAGAAACAATAACGGTCGCCGGAGAAGGAATTTTTAGGAACACAATTGCAGCTCTAATGACCATGAAAGAAATTAGAAGAGGCAGCTCTACTTACAGTCATTTCTCTCTGCCTCCTCTCAACTTGCCAGACTCTGATCTTATCCCGTCATTCCAACTAAACTCTCCCATATCCATTGTCCGATAAAATCGGATTTATGAGACATTGTTGTCGTTAAGCTCTAACAATTTATGTTACACACACACATATATATAGTCAAAAGCACTTATTTATGTAGTTACAACGTGCCGTTTTTTCAAAGATGCAAATGTTTTTGATTATTAGTGAGTAAAGTTTAGTTTATTATAATAAACTAATGAAGTACTAAAAAAAAATTCACACACAAAAGATGTTGGGTTTTTCATATTTTCAAGTTCTCTGTAGAACGAGGAATTATCTAGTATTTAAGTTAGTAAAAAAGAAAAAGAAAATGATGGATAGAAAAAGGATGTTCTGGGCGTGTATGGCTTCCTTTGTTTGGCTCTGTAAAAAAAAAAAAAATCAGTCCTCTTAGTTACTGAGACCAAGTGTATTTATATAGTACCTACCTAGGAATTTCTTCATGGATAAAAAAATCATGTCATTGGCAAACCATGGTGGCTCATTGATAGCTATGATCTGCCATGGGTTTTGTGCTTGATATGTGATTGGAGGAGAAGTTACTATGCCACATATATATTTATTTTTATTTGCATTCATGTTGGGTGGTAGGTGTACAAGAAGGTAACTATTGATAATAGAATATGGCACCTGTCTCGCAGTAATCTTGTGTGGATGAGACATAAAAAGTGTGTGCTGCATGTAAAATTATTTTATAATAATTCATAAAATAGTATATAAAGTATGTGTCATGTAGTTTTATTTGTTGAAAAAAATAGGAGAGAAAATAAAGAAAAAAAAATAAGAGAGAAAAAAGAAAATTGATTGGTTACTAGACTAGTCAGGTCAATCAATTTAGTTATCTAATGGGTGACCTATTGCCCTAGTTGCCTAAAAAAGACCAACCATGATGGTCGCCCACTTACAGGCACTTGGGTGAGCAACCTAAAACAACCTATGGCGACCAAAAAGACTAGTTATCGGACCAGACTCAAAACAATCCAAAATTTAAGTTTTTTTAATGATTTTTAGTTTTTTGTACCATCTCATGTAAAACACAAAAAGATATTTAATGAAAGTTTAAATCTAAAAAAAATATAAAAATAAATATCAAGAAAAATATGTTTTCAACATAAATATCATATAAAATATTAACATGTATATTAAAAATATATTCAAACTTATAATTGATATAAAATCAAAGTCCTAGCCTGCATACTAATAATAAAAATAATTAGGCTTAAATTAATTTTTTTTTTTTAAAAAGATACTTATTTATTAGAGCACTTTAAAGTAATAAAATTTTTGTTATTGTAAAAAATAAGTTATTTATTGTTAAGATTTTATTGCTCCTCACTTGTACAGCTAGAATATTTGCAATATGTCTTCTAAGATTACAACAATACCACATTAGTTTAGATGCATTTCTAAACCAAAGTCTTTGAACCAAAGTAAAATAACTTAATTATCTTTTAATAAAATGAACCCAAGCTCTAGATTTGAAAGGAAAATCAAAACACAAAAAAAGAAGAAAAACACTAAAAATAAGGTGAGGAAGATAGTGTAAAATTCTAAAAAATATATATTTTGAACTCTTCCTTCACCCCTTTTTTAATAGTAGATTTTGAAAACTAACAAGTTGAAAAATTAATTTTAATAATAATTAGAATTAGTTTCCACTATTATCAATATATGATTATTTATCATAAACCAAAAATAAAATTTGAACATACAGCTATAGATCTGAATTTTTTGAGCTGAAAAAAACCATCCATATTTGTAACAAAAGCTTTTAAAAGAGACTGCTAATACTCATGGGTTGGATTGGACAAACAATAGGTTAAAAGAAAAAATTCTTCACATTGACTAAATCCAAGTTTAAATTTTAGTTGATTATAGTTGATTTTTTGGCGCCCAAAATATTATCCTACAACTAGAACCCACTTTACCCTCTCTAAAAGCTTGGTGACTTAGGCTCATTTTTAAGCTTTTAACTACCCATTTTATAAATAGTAAGAAAGTTATATATTTTTTTATGTAGAATATAATTTTTTTAAAAGGTTTTGAGTTTCATCAAAATATATCAACCAAGTATTATTTAATATTAATTTATTATTCATCTATAATTTATTTAAAACATGATAATATTTTATATTAAAAAATTTACATTGAAAATTAAATTTTAATAAAGTTTTAACCAAAAAAATAAGTGAACTTTACTCTTAATTTGATCTTGAATGTCCTCAGTAACCATGTTTTAACTATTTTTCCAAATCTTACAAGTGTTCTTATTGGTTAATTTAAAACATAGCAATTTATTTCCTAAAAATATATTGGAAAGTATTTGATGGGGGTACAAGAATCGGACAATGGTCACTTCTTCTATGGAGTTTAAGGTCTATTGTGTTAGAGAATAATATAAATTATATTTTAGGACCTTACCTAACAGCTTAAGCTATTGGGTTGAGATGGTTCTTTGATATGGTATTAGAGCCTTAATGACCAAGCAGTCACAAGTTCAAATCTCATCATCCATATTTATTTGATAAAAATTAAGCACAAGGTAATGTGGGTATGTGCAAGTTTCAAGCTTAAAGGGCTTTCACTTGAGGGGATGTATTAGAAAATAATATAAATCATATCCTAAGACTTTACCTAACAGTTTAAGCTATTAGATTAAGATGGTTATTTTACATATTATATCTTTCAATGAACAAGAAATCGTGACGTTCGGTTAGTAGATTGATAGCAAATTGAGATGTTCAATGATGAGCTCGTACATAAGTTGATTAATTGTTTAGACCCTGCAAGGACAGCAGCAGCCTGGCGAGAGTGTAGGAAAAATAAATATATGGTACCCTAAACTTTTTAATCTTGATCGTTTTAACTTTATTTATGACGTATCAATGCTCGTAATTCCAAATATTTGTGTTTGACATGTAGCCCATTCATGCACTTATAGGCAAAAATGTAATAATAAATGGTACAGGATTAAAGTGATGGGGAGAAAGTTCAATATTCAAACCCAAACATTCAAGTCCAAAAGCAGCCCTGAAAAGCCGAAGATATAAATTAGAAGAATGGTCTTCTAATATAAATTAGAAGACCATGCGAGCATGTGATGGTTGAGTTACTATAACGAAGAGGAGAAAAATAAAGGGGATTAGATAAATTATGGGGAGCAAGTTTAATATAATGGTTGAGAGGGGTTGTTTTAATCGTACGTGTGCGTGGGGGGTTTGGATAGCTGGACATTCAACATGTGTGTTTGTTTTAATTTTTTAAAAAGTTTTATGTTTTAAATTATTTTTTATAATTTTAAATTGTTTTGATATAGTGATATTAAAATGAAATTTTATAAAATAAAAAATATATATTATTTTAATATATTTTTAAATAAAATAACTTTAAAAGAACAATTATTATAATTATAATTTTTATTAAGTAACAGACGTTGGTCACCAAAGTCACGTGGCTTAGAAATTCATCTGAATGGAATAGGGAGGGTGAGGAGTATTGTACTATAACTACCTAATCTAGAGTTAAAAATGATATAATTTCAAATGATGCATTTTAACTAATTAAATTTTAAGTTTGTTTTTAAGAGATTATAAATTTAAATTTTACAAGTATTAAAATTATTGAAGACTTATATAATTATTAATTTTAATATTTATAAAATTAATTAAAATATATACAAATTGACCAAACACCTATATTAATAAAAAAAAATGATATTACAACATCGTTTGATTTACTTAGCAATAAAAATAGCAAAGACTGCGCATTTAACTAGTAATTAAGAGAATATTCTTTTCACATACGTGGATTAATTAGAAGACTTGTGCAGTGAAAATCTTACACGGTGCAACTACTTCTAAAATCGACAATTAGATGGCATCACACAATATTGTTTGGTGTCCTCACATCCACTCATCGACGAGGACCGAGTCTTAGGACTCTGTTTGGGGTAGGCCCAAACAGACAGTGGTGGACAACCACTGTGTACGTTTGGGCTGCCTAAACGAACATGGCTGCTTTTTCTTTTTTTAAAAAAAAAAACTGGGATCATCGATGATCAAATAATTCTGCTCACTGTAAATTTGTGTTTTTATCTGTAGCGAGAGATGTACATTTACATTGAACATGTTATGTACCACTTTAACTCATATAAACAAGATACTATTGGCAACAACTGAGCCCGTAGCTTTCGCAGCATAATATTGTTGTTATTGTAGAAAAATTAAAAGAGATGGTAGTTTTACTTTAGAGAAAAAATTCTTCACATACTAACAAATCATTCTAGATTTCAAAAGTGATTTTTTTTTAGTTATCAAAACTTTTTTCTTCATTAATTGAGTTCTTCATTAACCAATAGCAAAATTGAAAAAAAAAAAAAAGGAGTAGAGTTGAAAAGGCAACGAGAATTGATGGTGGTTTTAAAATGGGCACAAAAAAGTTCAATTTAGCCCTTCACTTTTTAAATAATTAATTTTTGGTCTTTTTATTTTTATAAAATTCAATTTTAATGCAAAACTTTATTTTTTTTAATTTTTAGTTCATCATTTGAGAGAGAAGAGAGTTGCTGAATTTTAATAGTAGAAAGAGAAAATCTTAGCTGACACTGATTTCAATTACTAAAATAATTAATATTTAACTTAATAGGTTTCATCCAATGAGGGAAGTTCTATTAAGATGTTATTTGGCATTCTCATCGCATGAGATTTTAGATCGAGCTCGAGAGGTATTTTGGACTTGGGTTGATTTTGAGTTTTAAATCAATTTCAGGGTAATTTGAGGTCATAAATAGTTTTATCATGATTTCTATAGTATTTTTTAGATGTTTTGAGTCTAAATATATTGACAATCAGGTTTTGGCCATAAAATACCCTCTACCTTAATTTTCTAACAACCCTTCAGTTACCACAATTATGGAGTTGCAGAAGATGCATAACATGCACCTTCTTCTTCTTGTTTTTTATATATATATATATAAAAATAGAGTCATCCACCCTTTCATATAAAAAAATTATAAGACTTGACGCAGGGGTCAAACATCTTTCTAATGGGCCAAACGCTCAGGCCCATGCGCACTTTTGTTTGTTCCCCAGCTATATTTTACATTCTGATTCTTTTAGATAATTTATAATAACATGACTTAGTTTTTTTTTAACAAAATAGATTACTAATTACAAATAAAATTAAAACTCATCGGTGTTTTATTGTGAATCGCACACAATTCAATCCACAGGAAAAAAACTGATGAGTCATTCAATGACAAAAAAATAAACACATTCTTAGGGGTAGAATTGTATTTTCACATATTTATTGTACAGTAAAATTACTCTCATATCCTTGGAAAAAAACAACACAACTAATGTCTGAGGGGTGTTTTTAAATTTTCACATTTTTTATATAGTATATATAATTATTGCATAGCTTAAGTGATCAATTTTATTTTATTTTTTTATCTAAGGTCAAGGGATACTTTAAGTTTTTTTAACTTCAGTTTTCTTGTAATTATTTCATGAGGTCGAGAGTGTCTTGATCTTTTTATAATTAAAAAAGAAAGAAAATAAAAGAATGACTGTGAGCGCCCTTTTTAAACGGTACATGCAGCGTTTCCTGATAACCGTTTATAACCTTGCAAAGCAATGTTTGAAGCAACGCACCATCACCCTCTATGATGATCACTCAACATCTTAGAGATGTGCTATTAACAAGATGCTTGGAATGAAAAGTAGTTATAAATATTGACATAGATTGGGAGTTTTGGATCTTTTGAGCAACGGCCTCGATCGGGACAATCTTGTTCAGCAGTATATTGACAAAGGAATTCTAGATGTTGACATGAAGAGGAACATTTGTTTGATCGGAGCAGTGAACATGGGATTGGACGAGCAAAGTTCAGAGGAGCACTGTTTCCACTTTCCACTCCCACCCAATATATACTCTACAGTCACTGCTATTCATCCCATGTTCATCTGTGCACCGTGCTCCAAAAGCTCCCATGGCGTTTCCCTTTGAGCCCAAGTTTCTTGGATTCTTAAGCTTGCTGTCATCATCCCATTGACCAGATGGCTCCATTCTTCATCGCTAAGCAAGCAAGCATCATAGAGGGAAGGTTCATGAAGAATATATGAACTCCTTCATCTTGATTTCCTACTTCCCAGAATTAAACTCAAATCTGTGAAACTGGTGTACGAGGCTGGCTAACCATGTCAGAACGTATCAATGCTCATCCCACCTGTCTGCAGGATCATCGTGAGTCAAATTTTGACTATTATCCCAGCGCAATGATTCTCAACTTTTTTTTTTTTTTAATTCCCTGTAGCAGTTCTTTTTTATTTTTTACTCGGTCGATGGTGTGCTTTTCAACTTTATATTATTGTGTTCGTTGTTCCAGGTTGACCATGGTCAGAAATTAAAAAAATAAAACTACATGGAAAGGCAATGAGGACCGGATTATCAATAGCATACCATTCTTTTATTCCGCGTCCACAATGAGCTGGCAGAAGTATCTGTTTAGAAATTTATTTTTTAATTAAAATTATATTTTTTTTCATATTTTTTTTATTCTCCGCATTAACCTATCATAATTAATAAAAAAAATATTTTAAAAAATATCAATTTCATATTTTACATGTATAAAAAAATTTTAATTTCATTTATTTAAATAGAATCATTGAATCCAATTAGATTTTTACTCGTCATCAAATATATTTTTAGAGCCACAAAATTATTCTAGTCACATTAAATTAATTTTAATAATTTTTTTATTAAAGTATATGCTAACAATGTCAAAAAAAAATTACATTAATTGAAACAAAATTTAATTCACTTGTAACTTAGCTTGAATTAAAAGTATTTTAAAAAAAATTAATTTTTTATTTTAAATTAATAATTTTTTATATTTTAAAATTATTTTAATATACTAATAACAAAAATAATTTTTAAAAACTAAAAAATAATTATAATCACATTTTCAACCAAGAATATTTTTCCAAAGTGTTGCTCAGATACGGAAGTCCTCCCATCACGACGAAAAATAATTTCCACCGTCAACGAGCTTCATAAGCAATCAATGTACTAGATTATCAACGCTTTCGACAATGATCGTTGGACCCCTCAATGACAATAACCTTACAAATTTTATTTTTTTTGTTCGACCATAAGTATATTAATCTATTTCACCATCAATTTTTTTATATATATAACATAGATATACTTTAACAGCTCAAAATCAAATCAAAATATTTTTAATAGGTGTGTTTGGAAAAAAAAATTAAAATGCTTTTAACTTGAAAAATATTAAATTAATATTTTTAGAATTTTTTTAATTTTAATATGTTAATATTTAAAATAAAATATTTAAAAAATTGTTTTAATATATTTTAAATAAAAAAATTATTTAAAAAAACACCTTTTATCGCAAAAATTATAATGGTTAATAACATGAGATAAGTAAACCCAAATCGAAGGAAACTCCAACATGACATGGCATCACTGTCCCAGGTCAGGAACGTCGTTACTTTACTAATTATACTTCTCTTCTAGAATTCCACTAACTTCTCTCCCTCACTCATTCCTTTCTTCTTCTTACTCCCTCGTCTCTCTCTTACCGTAAGGCCGGACTCGCCTCTCTCCTTCACGGCAAACCACTTTTCTCTCAAGGGAGACCATCCCCGGCTTCTATCTCCGCTGACTCTCTCGCCGATCCCATCAAAATGAGTACCGATGAGCTTCTCAGCATCGAGCCTCAGGAGCTCCAATTCCCTTGTACGTACCATTTTGTGAAGAAATTATTGTTGTCGTTGTTTCCTTTCCTTTGAAGATTTTTTTTTTAAAAAAAAACTTCTCTTTGCTATGAATGTGCTTTTATTTTTTACATGATTTTTGTAGTTGAATTAAGGAAGCAGATCTCGTGTTCTCTCCGGTTGTTAAATAAGAGTGACTATTATGTTGCTTTCAAGGTAATAATTAATTAATCAAAATTTAGTTAATATTTTTCCTTTCTTTTTTCAAATGGGTTTGTTTCATAATCTTGATTTGCATGTTTTATTATTATAGATTAAGACAACAAATCCAAAGAAGTATTGTGTTAGGCCTAACACAGGAGTCGTGTTGCCAAGGTCCACTTGTGATGTTATAGGTTTGTCTCTTCAATCTTTGTGCTTTAACTATTAACAATTTTACTAATTATATCTTACTTAATTTGTGTTTATTTATTGACGGGCTGTTTGTTTATGTCAGTTACAATGCAAGCACAAAAGGAGATGCCACCTGATATGCAATGCAAGGACAAGTTCTTACTTCAGAGTGTAATTACAAGTCCTGGAGCTACACCTAAGGATATCACTCCAGAGATGGTAACGATACAATTGCGAGTATTTTATGCTTTTGAGTTTTGATTAGCTTGATTTTATGGGTTATGCAAATTGTTTTTTAATGTTCTGTGTTTTGCAGTTTAATAAGGAGGCAGGACATGAAGTTGAAGAGTGCAAATTGAGGGTTGCTTATGTTGCTCCACCTAGACCACCATCTCCGGTGCATGAAGGATCAGAGGAAGGTTCTTCACCTAGAGTTTCTGTGTCGGATAATGGGAATCTTAGTTCTTCTGAACAGCCTGCTGTGAGTGTCTGATGCCCTGGTCTTTGAGTTGAATTATGGTTGGCTTTAGTTTTTATATTTGCCTTTTCATTTTGATTGACTGTTTCTCTATAACGTGGATCATTTCTGTAGGTTTCACGGTCTTATATCCAGGGATCAGAACCTGAAGAAAACTCGGCTGAGGTATGTCATTTTTTCCTATGTTAATAAATTTTGGAGCCCAAATGTTGGAAAAACTAAGAATGATGCATGATTGGACATGCTAAATGAGTGGTTCATGTTTTCATTTGTTTATCTTGTATAATATGGTCAATTTTGTGTTTGATGAGTGTCGTTATATTTAACAAAAAAGATTCTTTTGTTTGTGAAGCAGCTATCTTCTTTTTTCCTATTTAATCCCAGTTCTTGGGATTTTCATTGTTTTGATTTTAAATTGTACCAATTATCTCGAGTGGGAGGGAATATTTGTTAGGATGAAACATGCTGTCGGTATTAGTAGGGGGCGCTACTCTCTTTTGATAAGAGGAAGAAAATCCTCCTGTTTTGGTTCATTGGTGCATCACTATGATTGATGGAGCTACTCAGATTCCACATCTATCCTCTAGTTTGAACCAGTTTTGATAATGAGGTACTCTTGCCTCTCATTAGATTTCAAAATACCTCATTAGCTGTTCAGCCAAGCCAGTTTGAACAAGCTTTGATAATTAGGTAGTCCTGCCTTGCATTAGATTCTATAACATCTCAGCCAAGCCATTTATCAATTCCAACTTCTGGGCTGCATTTGTCTCCCATTCATTGACAATTGCATGACTAGGATTTGGCCACCACTCTTGATATTTTATGCAACCTCTGGATAATTTTGGTGAGACTGCACCTTTAATTTTCTCCACATTATAGGATATATCACAGAGATACCATTCTCCCTGCTTCTTATTCAGCGTCACATGCATAGAAAACAAAAAAAATTATGAACTAGTGGTGTATAAATGCTGTTTCTTTGACACTGAATAGACTTGTTAGGATGTAGATGGGGAGACCTTGTCATGTGCTTGAACAGATACTTGTGATTTCAGGCAAGGGCTCTTATTTCCAGGCTGACAGAGGAAAGAAATTCTGCTATTCAGGAAAAAAAGCAACTTCAACAAGAACTGGTAAGGCACTTAGTATGTGAATATATCATGTAAGCTTAATTGGTGAAACTCTTTTAAGACAACCTTTTGCCTTTAGATCAGTTGTGACTCCAAGAAATATTAGGTACCAAGAAAAGAAAAATACTAAAAGAAATCCATGTTCTTCGATGAATTCAGTAAGGGA
Organism: Populus tomentosa; assembly: GCA_018804465.1. Lineage (NCBI taxonomy): Eukaryota > Viridiplantae > Streptophyta > Magnoliopsida > Malpighiales > Salicaceae > Populus > Populus tomentosa. The sequence continues at coordinate 10,505,445 of CM031971.1, forward strand.
GGATAAGGGGAAGCTTATCTAGCAAATGCCACAAATTATTCAACAATTTTGAGTCAAAATTTCTGGTTAAACTTTTTTAGAGATGGCGAATAAATGTGTTTTTATGCACTTGATCCTGTTGCGTTTTATGCATTTTTCTCTGTATGAAAGCAATTTTATACTTAGTGTGATACCTCTTTTCATTTCTTGTACGAGGAAATATATGCATAATCCAACATGTTTTCTTGTATTTCACCTTTAACTGTGAAATGTTATGAAAAACGACAGCCATGATACAGTTCGTATTTTCCTGATTATGATCATTATACTTGCACCCCCTTACCCAATCCAAAAAATGAAAAAACTAATCAAAACAGAATTACGATCTTGTTTCTGTGATAGAAAATTAATAGCAGCTAACATTAATGGCAGTATCAGCGGAGCCCATTTTAAAAATGAATTCGTGTGCAATGTATGCAGGAGCTGTTGAGGCATCATTCTAGCAAAAGTCGAGGAGGTATCCCCTTCATGTACATAATTCTTGTTGGCTTGGTAGGCATCATTTTGGGGTACCTCATGAAAAGGACATGACCAGTGTCTGTCAGTCATGACTCACATCTGTAGCGAAATAGTCGAAATGTGGAATACTTGGGTCATCGGATGTGTGGATGCTCGGATGTAACTCTTTATTGTACTGGTCTGTATCTATCCTAGAGGAACATGCCAAAAGTGACTGGTAAGAGGGAACTGCTGTTCCTTTTATTACCTTTTACCAGAAATTGACATCAAGGAACTGAGTGTTTTGTAATTGCCGACGCCCCAGGTTTGCTAAATTGTGACCGATTTCGAAAAAAATTATATCACTCCACCAGTTACTTTATGGTACCCACAGATTCAATGCTAAAAGAAAAAGATTACATGTTTTATCACTACTTGGGTTCAAAAATGATTCTCTTTTTTCTCCTATCTTTTTGTGTCCTTCTCTATGAAGTAACTATGGAGTAACAAAGTTTCTCGAGTCTCGAGGAACCTCTCTCGGAAACTCTTTCTCGTACCATCATCACCAGTGCTTGAACAAAAACAAAGAAGTAGAGGCTAAGTGCTTAAGGTTTTCCTAAAGTAGAAACAAGATAATATTGATCACAGACCTTGCAGACTGCTCCGAGGAGTAATCTCAGATTCTCAGCCAGAGGGCGGAACCATTGCGACCAGTGCCATCAGGTGATGGCCCTGGTACTGGTAATGACGGGTCGCCCGCAATATCCTCCATGGACTCCCCACATCGTGGTCTCAGTGATCACTAGCCTCTGTGGCTGCAATACCAGGTAGGAGCTATATCTCATACTTTGAAATAGTGGAAGTACAAATTCACTCCTAACTTCCTTATAGAAAAGGGCGGAACATGTTCATAAGCAATCAATGCAAGATTCAAATGAAGTTTTCGCTCACTATTTCAAAAATCCGACTTGAATGAATGTAGAAAACTATTAAGGAAGTTATATTCTGTAGGTTGGATCATAATATCAAGGAAAGTTATATTCTGTACGTCGACAGAGATGCAAGGCAATATGGGCCTGTTCAGTTCAGCTCTAGAGGTCTCAAAGCATTAGCTTAACCGTGGCTCAGCTACCTTGCTCAGGTTTCATTTGGATCCTAATATCATATTGAACAGGAAAGCGAAGAAAATTCCAGGTTTCAATTTTCAATGCATTGCGTTTTTCATAGCTTATGAAGGGTAGAATAACAAGCTTTTGAAATAAGAAATCGCTAAATAAAAAGTCACACTGAATAACCATCAATCAAGTGAAATCTCTTTTTCTCTCCTCTTGTCATATATGTAATCAGCAAAAGAGCTGTTCTTTAATCCATGCCAATCAAGCATTGCTGATCATTGGTGGCCCAAGTTTACAATGGTGATTACTCTTTCATCTGCATGGACTTCGCATGCCAAACTTACTAATTTCTAAAGTGCTACATAAACCAAGCAAAGGCTAGTTGCAGACATCTTTATTCATCTATATTCAAGAAAAAGGAAAAGAAAAAACGGGGAATCTCCATTTTTTTGGGCACCACACTAAGTACTACCTGCGTTGGCTTTTTAAAACACACAGTATTCTCAATTCTGACCAACAAGGTGAGACTGATAAACATGGAGGAGAAGAAAAGGTGAACAAAAAGGCAGCTTTCTGTGTTGTTCCCTCCAAAGAACCTTTTATTTTCTCCTCTTTTCTTCCTCCTCCTTCCTGCGTCTCCTTGAACATGAGCATCTCCCTTTATTTCTTTGGAAGTATCATCATTTGCAGAATCTTGCAATGACAGGGCGATTGCCTGTGCAAGAATACTCAACAATTAAATTTACCAACATCTCCACAATAATGTGGAATACAAATAGTATAACCTGGCAAAAAAACTACACCGTACTCTTCAAAATATACCTGCATTAATTCATCATCATCTTCATCAATATTGTAATCTGCACTACTAAAATGCTTGTGAACAGCAATTTTCTTAGGTTTTGAGCCTTTCCTCTTACCCTGGAATAAAAAAGATAAGCAAATAGACTCCCCATTATAACAAGCAAAGTACTTCAAGGCAAAGCTCAAAGGTCATATATAGCCTTGCAAATCTAAAATCAAAAAAATACACAAGACAACACAATAAAATAGAGAGTTGTGCACTAACAATGGTCAGATAGAGAGGCAAACAGATGAGTGAGAGGCATGAGATGAGAAGTGGACAATCGAAACTCTTAACGTGATAGGATTTACGTGGAAGGGGAAGAACAGCATGCATGGAAGGGTGTGTATACATTTTGAAATGCTAAATCTTGTGAGTGAGAAGACAAGATAATAAATAAATAAATATAGGATTTTTTCCATCACACCATTTTGATATGAAGAGAGAGTCCAATGCAAGAGGCGACTTCATTTTAACTTATTATCATTCTAAAGGGAAAGGGGGGCAATATAAATTAAATGTTGAAACAATGACGCACACCATATCAAGAAGAGGAGGAGTTCTTGCCATCACACCATCGAGTGTCCCTTTGTGAAAACTGTGCAACTTGTTTGGTTAAGATTATTTTTTAAATAATTTTTTATGTTAAAATATATATTAATATTTTTTTTATTTTTTAAAAATTATTTTTAATATCAGAACATTAAAATAATTTAAAATTAATAAAAATATATTAATTTAAAATTAATAAAAAAATTAAATTTTTTAAAAAATATTTTTTAAACATAAAAATACTTAAAAGAAACAGCAACAACAAACATAATTATGATTGTGACTTTTGAAAACAACACACGGAAAAGACTGCCATATTAGCTTTTAAAATATTAACAACAAACACTTGAAAGAAATAGCAACAACTAAAATGGCGATTCACGATCGAACAGAAAAGTCTCCACGTTGCGTGATCATGAGTTCCAGCTTGAGCCCGAGGTATCCTAGTGGCCCTCGAGGGCACGCCTCCTTCGATTTGGACCTGGGGTGCCTTGATAGCCCAACACGCCACAAGATGCGAACACCCTCGGGCAAGAATAGTTCCCTATGCACCATTCAAATTCTCTGAGAGATGTATTTTATTTATTATTTGTTAGATTTTAGATTTATATTTTAAAAATTATTAGTTTTATAAATTTTAAAATCATTAAAAATTTATATAATTATTAATTTTAAAATCTATAAAATTAATTAAAATACATAAACTGATCCAAGAATTAATTAAAAAAAAAAAAACCCTGCGCAGTTATCATCAACCAATGTGCATGGAGCACGCTTTTAGGACACGTCATCAATGGGATACAACCTATAAAGCCCATAACAAAAGTAGTTTTTGTAATGACTTCAGTGTCGATTTAGACGCTTGTCCTCAATTAACCTAAAATTACGGGAGGCAAATGTATAGACCATTTAGCCCCTACATAGACATGCCCACTTGGATTCGAAGTTATATAAATAGTCTTAAACTCTACGGTAAAAACAATTCATCTTCATCTTCATGCGTATTTGGTATCATGAGGCACAGGGTGTTTTAAACCCTTTTTTAAAAAAATATATTAAAAAAAATCTTTTTTTTTTTCAATATCAATAAATTAAAATCATTAAAAATATATTAATTTAATACTTTTTCAAAACAAATATATTTTTAAAACATACCCAAAAAAAACTAAGTACTAAACAGACACATTTATTTTTTTTCTTTCTACCTTAATATTTTTTTATGCAATAAGGCACACAAAACTACAATCTTACTAGGTTTTAATCCGTTACTTCAACTAACTTACGTATTATACGATCCTCAAAAATTCATGATGGATTTATTTTGCAAATGTTGTAGCTTCTCCAACTTAGCATTATTAACTTTTTAGCTTTTATGGTCTGGATGACTATTATAAAGTGTATTTAATATTATAGTAATTATTATTTCTAAAATATTTTCTATTTAAAAATATATTAAATTAATATTTTTTTATTTTTAATATCAGCACGTCAAAATAATTTAAAATCACAAAAAAATTATTTGAAGCAAAAAAAATCAAATTTTTTTAAAAAAAAACAGCTTCAAAATGCAAAACAGCTTCAAAATTCTATTAATTTGATAGTGAATATTTTCTGGATTTCATCTCATTAATAATTGACTTTATTCATGAGATGAGGGGACATTATTCATAAGATAGAAATATAAAACTTTGTTAGAAGTTATCATGTAAAAATCATGGTTGTTAGGACAAACTGTTGTGCTGTTTGCGTATCACATGTTAGCAGAACTTGTTGGAGACACCCCTCGACAATTCCAACCATTTCAAGTACGTTTTTTTGAAGTTCTTTGAAATGGAAGATTTGTTGGCAACAATATACATGTTGGAGAATGGAGACAGCCAACTTGTAAACTTAAAATTGTTTGCCTTTAGCTCTTTCCACGATTTTATATGATAACGTGATTTAACTATAATTTTTTAAAAAATATATTTTTTATTAGTATCAAATTAATTTTTTTTTTGTTTTTTTACATTGTTTTGATATTATGATATCAAGAATAATTTTTAAAAATAAAAAAATTATTTTAAAACAAAAAATATTTTAAAAATCAACTCTATTTCCATATCAACAAGTTATGTTGCTAGTGATCTGCATGGATGGAAGGCAAAGACATCCATTCCTACGCAAGGAATAAATTTATTTAAAGCCATTCATATGGCTCTGTTTACCATTGAAGGCAAGTATACTATTATTTTTTGAATTTAATTATTCATTTGAATTCTCTATTCACTTAATTAAACTCATAAAATAACAATAACACTAATTTTCCTTAAACCGAAAAGTTAAATGAAACGAAAGACTTGTGCATTATAGCATTTGATAAACAAAATAAAAACAATGAAGTTGGCATTTAATATGTTATTGTTTTCTACGATTTCTATGATTATTATTATTTTTTTAATAATAAAAAAAAAAGAGAAATGGAAAAGGAATTGCTTTTCGGCCACGGCAATTTGGTAGTTATCTTTTGACATTGTAACGATGTATTTCTGTTGACATGTTATTGAAAATACAGTAATTGTTGTTTTTTTTAAATATTTATTAATATATATTAAAATTATATTTTTTTTATTTTTAAAAATTTATTTTAATAACAACACATCAAAAACAATTGAAAATATAAAAAAATAATTTTCAATATAAAAAAATCAAATTTTAGCCCACCCTGTCTCGAACGCTATATGGGGCCAAGTATAATCGTGTTGCTTGCTCTTGTATACTTGCACCTTTGCCCTCGTCGATTTTCATGGCTACCCTCAAACCTTTTAAGAAATTGGGTGCCGTGCTGCTCCGCTCTAGGTGAAAGGGTAGTAGTGCTTTCCCGATTGGACCACCTCTTTTCTCCCACCATAGGACCACAAAGTCGCTCAAGTAACAGTGCTACTCAATTATCGGAGGTTGACACCATAACATCATCATTAACGACCGTATTAAGGTTGTCAATTTGCTGGACCATTCGAGCATTCATACAGAGCTCATCAAGCCGACGGTTTTGGCTTTCTATTATTCATTTATTTTGAGATATAATATTAAATAAGGGGTCCTCGCTCTTTCCACATGGCTTTTATCGTATAATAATGCGATTGGTGTATTTATTGATGAGGATGACGGGAAAGCAGGACTTAAATAATCATGCAATGGTCCGATGACACAAGGCCCCAAGTGACTGACTCCTCCATGGGAGGGAGGGATAAGGAAACCAGGGAAAAATAAAAGCAAATTCAGTGTATAAATAATACCAGGGAGGGTTATACTGAAAACATAAATATCACCATACGATCCTTGAGACCTTCAAGGACACAAATCTATAAAGCCTGGAAGACTAATCGAATTAACTAAATTTACTTTTATCATATTGGTAAAACTATAAAACTACATTTGCAAACTCATTTACAGATGCATCTGCTTTGCCCTGAAGCTAATGCTGCCGTCAACCGAGACAAAAAAGAGAACGAAACAATCCAATCCTGTAAAACTTTTAACACTAAATGGGGATTTGACGCATCCTATATGAAAAGAACATTCAGATTCTGATGACGCTAACCAAATATCATGAAAGATTTTGATCGCCTTAGCCAAAGATTCTAGTGATAGTTTTTGAGCGCAGAGCTGATTATATCATGTGGCATACTACTACAACATCAATGAAGCAGATAAGTTATTGAGATTATAAGAACCATTGTCTCCATGCTTTCTTAAACTAAATCATGTAAGCATATAATCACTTTGAACATCAGAAACAAGAGCATCTGCGAAGAGAACTAGCAAACTCTGGACAAGTTGTTGAAACTTAACAGAAGATGAGTCATGAATCAAATCGGGGGGGAAACCTACTTCAGCAAAACTGCCAAAGATGCACATCTTGTTTGCCTTGTTGTCAGGTGCACAACAAACAATTACCACCTTAAAACCAGCTATGAGCAGATAACTGAAGTGAAAGCAACTGAGAACTGTACACCCATCCAGTTACTAAAATCTTCAGTTTCTTGATGGGAAATAATAGGCCTAGAGCACATAGACAATTGGCGAAAGCGAACCAGAGAACAAAATTCAAAAAAGATTAGAAATTAAACGGGGGGTTATGAGCTGTGCACCTTTCAACCAATATCCAAAATGCTATTTCTCGTTTCTTAACAGCTCCAAGCAGAAACTGATACGAGGTCCGTCTGTTGCCAGCAAAGAACAAGTGAAGACTGCTTCATTTCAACATGGAAACCCTTAACAGGAGCACGTTGCACCAAACACTCAGCTTGTGACTCAGTAAAGTTACTGAAAGTCAATGGAGTGAAACCAGACTGCAAAAACAGACTCCTCCAAGGGGTCGTCCTATCAGAACAACCATGTCGACCCAGCACCATTCTTTCAATGCATGGTTGGACCAAGAACCTCTCAATCTTTTGCAGTACATCTAAGTTCACATTCACAGCATCAAGTGATTCAAGCAGGCTTGTATAAGATTGAATGGCATGATTTATATGGTGAGCAAATGGGAGATCACTTCGGTCACAACCACTGTCCAAAGAGACCACAACTTTGGGCGAGAGCTGCTTTACAAAGCGAAGCACAACAGGAAGAGTCGATGGGTAATTAGAAAAGAAGCCAAGTGGAAGATTCGCAGCAATTACTTCCTTGTCCAGTGTGCAAAGAGTCATTGGCCAAGAACCAGAGCCCAAGGATTCAAGGCTTAAAATTTCAAGCTCGAATGGCATGTTGATTTCACTAGCAAAGATTCTTAAATTTTCTTGAGTAAAACCAAGCTCAAGCTCAAGCTCATCATGTGAGGAAGGAGAAACAAAAGCAGTGATTTTAAGGGAAGGGGCGCCTCCATTCCTCAAAGCCAGTTCTTGCATAAGAGAAGCCCACTGCCCACCATACCCAATATCAAAATCAACAACGTGAATTCTCTCAAACCCCTCAAAAGCCTCAAGAAGGGCTTGGTTACAAGTAAAATTTGCAAACTGAAGGATCGGTGAGATCTCAGAGAAGGATTTATAAGCACCAATCTTGAAAATCAGGTTACAAGCAATACCAATAGAGTTGTTATTGTTCGTATTGAGAAGTAACTGCAAGGCCTCCTTGAAGTAAAAAGCAGTCCTTTGATAGGGCTTACCAATTGGAACAGAGAGCTGGTGATTGAGCCGCGCCAATATCCCTTGCGCAAGTACCGGATACCCAGTTTCGATCAGCTCTGCTGCTTGACATATCGGGTTTATTATTGCGTGTTGAAGCTGTTGCTGGTTTGCCAATTCATCACTTGCAATTTCCTGCTTCGTAATCATTCCCTGCCTTTGCTGCTGCATCATTTGAAACTGATGATTCTGCTGCTGCTGCTGTTGTCGCGGAAGAAACAACTCTGGAGGCCTCAAATCAAAGACTTTCGGCATATAATTGGCTCCAACATGCCCTGCATTCAGCCTTTTCAATGGCGGTGGTGATAAGAAATGCAGGTTATTATGATGTTCTTCTAATTGTGCATATGACAATGGCAAAAGCATAGCTGGGTTTTGCACAAACTGATGTTGATTTTGGTTGGTTATCGCCCCAGGATTCAAAATCTGAGGCTTCTCGTCTTGATCAAATGCTGCCTGCTGCTGGTGTTGCTGAAACAAACCTGGAAAAAGACTGATCCCTGAAGTAAACAAAACAGGATTTGGTGTTGGATTTTGGTGAGGTACACAACCAATATTAAAAATTGTAGGAACTTTGTGGTTAACCAGAGGGAAATCAAGAAAAGTACCATGGATTGAAGAAGGGTCAATATTGTTGTTGTTGACAGCCAAGTTGGCACTTGCAGTCCACATATTGGGTACTTCAAAGCCAAAAACTTGATCTACCACACCGAAACCTGATGCATTAAGCTCCATATCTTGAGACCTATTTCCACTTTGTAACAGCTTGTTAAGTCCTAAAGCTGGGTCCTCAATATCATCCATAATTAGCCTTATGATGGACTGTTCTTGACTAGGAGACCCTGACAACACACTTTCCCAGTCCTCCATTCCAAGTTGCGGTCCGCATTTTTCATCTACACTAGGGCTGCTTCCACCAGCAGCTGCCACGCCGTTGGTGGTTTCGGTGGAGGCTCCTCCGCCACCAGAAGAAGACAGTGTTGAGGAGGATGTTGGCGGGCTTTGTCTACTTATTGTGTCAAGCACAGATGTGGGCTCAGTACTGCCCACAAGAAAACCACAACTTTCTTTGCTGTTGTTGTTTTGCCACTTGTGGTGGTGCTGATGGAATGGATCTGGAGAGGAAGTAGTAGAAGAAGAAGAAGAGAAATCTGACAGCCCCTTCCCTTGAAAGTCCTCAAAGGGTAGGGGCATGGCCTTCATTTAACAAAATCAACAATAAGATAAAAGAACTGAATAAACCAAGATATCTCCAAGTTATTTTCAAGAAAATCAAGAGACTACCCCACCCCACCACTACCAGCTACGACTAACTCTTTCAGAGTTTAATACTTTGCCGAGGAAAGGGGGTTAGTTGCAACAGAAGACAAAAAAAGAAAAAAAAACTTTTAAAATCAAAGTCTGATTTTTTTAGAGGAGACAAGTTGTAAGTAATAAAGCTTGTAGAACACACATAGAGAGCTTAAAGTAAAGCTTCTCTTCTTCTTCTTCTTCTTGGGCACTCATCTAGCTAGCTCATTTTTTGGTGCCATCTTTTATCTCCATGGTTATTCCGAGTGAGTCATCTTTGCTGGGTTTTTTGTGTTTTTTTGCTTTCTCTCTCAGCTTCTTCTTGTCTTGCCTTTCTGTTGTGGCTCTGCCGTACTCCGTCCTGCGAAAGGGTAAAAGTGGTAACGTTCTGTTCAATGCCCTCTCTCCCTCGTCTTGTTCTCTCTCTCTCTCTCTCTCTCTCTCTCTCTCTCTCTCTCGTTTCTTTTTTGTTTCAATTTTATTTTTTAATTTGTGCAATATATAATTTTTTATGTGGCTTTTGTCTGTAGACTGTAGACGTGGTTATCTCTCTTGCGGGTTTTCTTGTTGATCGTTATCCCACTCTCACTTCCATCGCGAGTGTACAAGAAGAAGATTAGCTTGAAAAACAATAAATGAATAAATTCAAGAATAAAAAAATGGTAATGATTTCGTCAGCATGTGATTATGATTGTTATTAAAAAAGTCAAACAGGATATTTAAAATCAATTATCTCGTCATGTTTAATTTAAATTTAAATTATAGATAAATAAAATTTATATATTTAAAAAAATAAAATTTAATTCATTTTCTTTTATATATTATTTTTATTACTTTCATTTCATATATTATCTTTATTATTTTCATTTTATTTCTTAAAAGGATCTTTTAAAAAAATTGAAAGATGAGTATTTTTAGAGAAACTAGTTTTGATATTAAATTCCTTCTTATTATAATTGTAAATCATAGTGGTTAGTTTACAATTTATTTTTATAACTTTTAGAGGTTAAATTATATTTTGAATTCAATTCTTGATACTATAAATAATTCTAAACATAAGATTACTGTAAAACATTTTAATTGAATTCAATTTTAAAAATTTCACTCAACAACATCATCACCAGGTCAAAATATACAGCTTGCATGGTCAGAGTCTGATAACTCCGATTCTTCCCGAGTAACCATCCATTCTGATATCACAATGGTTTAACTGACAGAAAAACATAACAGTTAAGACTCCTATAAAAACACAAGGATTTAACAGTACGACCACAACAGGACCATCGTAAGGTAACCCAACAGCATGGACACCAAGAAGTGACACCAAGATTTGAGGAGAACCCAGATGACAAATATGAGAGGAAAGCCCCTGAAAGGGCAGCGTACAGGTGCTTGCCAAATGGACTCAGCACGAATCGGTGGATGAAACTCACTGGAATCATCACCACAAAGCATAGAAGAAACCTTGACACTGGGACTGAGACCCCGATTGTCGCAGCCATGGATTCCATCTCCAAACCTTTTCAACAGCAATTCTCATCAATTTCTCAAATCTCAAACCCATTGCTAGGCTTGTTTTATTGGACTTGATTTTCACACCCAATCAAGACGAAGAAGCGAAAGTTGCTGAGAGACACAAATTCAAAATAAATTGAGACGCAAATGGTGATACTACAGAGAGAGAGAGAGAGCGAACAGACCAAGCATTTTGTTTTCCTGCAATTTATTTTCCCTATGTACCTCTTCCCACAGTTTTTATACCAACATCAAATAACGAGTGCTACAGTGATCGCTATGGTAGCAAACACTGTTCACCAAGCTAGAGTAGAGAGTCTTTTGGAGAGTGTGGGTGCGATGGGAAAAAACCATACTTGCTGGCTATTGTAGCTAAAAAGCCGTGATAAAAAAGCATGGGTGTGGCCATATAGAGTTTGTGCAGGATTTTGTCCTTTTAAAAACGATTTTATGAATAACATCGAATAACACTCGGGCCAATGACGAGATTTCCTTGAGAATTCGGGTAAAATATTTTTAAAAATATAATGTAACCTGGATAAATTAATATATGATTTTCACGTGAATAATGATTGAAAACTTTTGAATTTGACAATTGAATTCTATCATTTTTTGCTCTTGAAAAAAGATTTATTTCCCAAGTCATTGCTATGTCTTTTTGAATAACCGACTAAATTTTAAAGAAAGAAAATTTTAATGCTCGACACCAAAACTTTCATGAGTACCATGACCATTAAAACCACAAAAGAAAAGAAAAGAAAAGTGAAAATGAAAATGAAAATGTTTTAGCAATTAAATTAAGTTTTTTTTACTATTTTATTTTTGGAGTAGGCAATAGAGTACACTCAATGAGAGCGCGTGAGCTTCTCATTCTGTGTGCTCTCTTGTTAATAATTTCCTCTTACAGCGACCAACAAGACAGATAAAAACTAAAAAGCGATCTAATTCAGATTGTTTTTGTAATTTATCCTTATTTCCATAATACCCTTACCAGCCTCGTTTTGCTTACGAGGAAGGATCGGTGAAGAAAGGGGTATTTAAGTAATCATGGGAAGCAGGTTCTGCTATTCAGGATAACTGAATCTGACTGCACGAGATAACGGGGTTTTGAAAATATCGATACAAATTTAACGATTGAGATCTTTTTCTAAAGTTAAAAATGTGTGGATGTGATCTTACTTTATTATTTATTTTCTTACATGCTTTGGCCCAAAAATAGAAAAATAATAAAAGAAAATGAAAAATCAGTTTTGGGTCCCAATTCCTCGGCAGGAGCAATGATTGAGCAATAAGTGGTTATTTTAAAAAATATTTTTTTATTTTTAAAAAATAATCACTACATCAAAAAAAATCTAAAAATATAAAATAATTATTTAAAAAAAAATCAAAATATAAAGAAATGTGATTTGAAACGTAGTTTAACGGCATCATAGTAACAGCGATGCAATGATTCCATGACACGTCACAATCTGACGCAAGGTTTCCAATGAACCTTTGTATCATAACGAGGAGTTAATTTAGATGCGCAGAAGGAGTTGGAATTGAGAGTTTTTGTCAACTGAATATCTTCTTGCCACGTCATTCTTCAAACCAGAAAACACAAGTCTCAAACGATTGGAGATAGAGACGATGTATCCCAGGCAAGACAATGTTTGAAATGGTTTCCAACCAGCCTTTCCAGCATTTTGTAGAATTCTTAGTTTTTTTAGACAAGGGTTTAAGTATTATAAGATTATATTTTAATAAAAAATAGTTTTTTAATCCCAAAATATTAAACCTAGTTTTTTTGGAACAGCGTGTACATATTAGTATTTGTTACAATTTCAATCCGATTAATTCTTGATAAATTAGTGTTTGTTTTACAGAAACACCACGTATATTATTTTGTATAAAATTCATAAGTAAATTTATTCTTTTCATAACTACAATGTAATCATCACTTTGCAATTCCTAAAAAAATCAAATGCCTTGATAATAAGGAAGGAAGGGTGTTTTAGATTTTTTATATTACTCATTAGTTGTTAAAGAATGGACTAAAGGTGTGTGTTGTTTTTAATTTTTAAAATACAATATAATAATTTAATTATCTTCAAAAGTCAAAAAAATTTAAAGTAATTGTGAAAAGTATTTATGTCTTCACACCTTTAAAACATAATAAAATAATAACTATACTCTTGAAAAACAAATGCATCTAAAGACTTATTGTTCTTTTTTATAAGATTTTTTTTGTTAACAGTTTTACTGAGAGTTATTTGATCTTTTTACGTAGATTAAATATTATTTAAATAGAAAAAAGTGATAATGTTTATGTAATGCATGCTAGCACGTGCAACGTTTCCTGATGACTAAAAATATGCTTCAATCATATTATTAGAAGCATTGTCATGTCCTTTTCTTGTTGACGCAACAATGTCAATTGTAGTGAGATGGTTTATTGCTAGTGTAATTTTTTTTTCTTTTTCTTTTCTTTCTCCCCCATAAAATTACAACTTGGCTCTCTTTGTTTGTGGTATTTCGACTATAGTTCTTATTATTTTGATTTGTAATTTTTGTTCATAGTCTTTTGGTAAAGGTTTTATTTTTTTTAACTTCATCTTTTAATCCCAATTAATTTATTATATATTATTTTTTCTAATTTGGTCCTTATCCTTTTGATTTATAATTGTTTTTGGTCTTTTTGTAAATGTTTTATTAGTTTTTAATTTTATCATTCAATCCAAATTTATAGTATATTATTTTTTTCAATTTGGTCCTTATTCTTTTGGTTTTTTTCATCATTTTATTAAAATTATTTTTCTTTTCACTTTCACCCTCCAATAGAAAATTCTTAGTTTCCCTTTAATTTATTTGTTATTTTTATTTTTACTCTCATTCTTTTAATTGCTATATTTTTTTAAAAAAATTGTATCCTTTTATGTGATTGATTTTTTTCGATTTCATCTTTCAACATCTAATTTATTAAGAATTGGATTTCATGATTTTTTTATTTATGATGCTTTCGGTCTAATGATCCAAGTCACGAGTTTGAAAAATTAACAGAGATTAACATCCTTTTATTTGCTTATTTTATATTTTGATTTCATCATTTGACACTATTATTTTTTAAAAATTGGCTTTGTGGGTTAACTTGAGCTAACTCGAACCTTATTATCCAAGTTATATATCTATTATGCTAATTCGGGATGACTTGGACTGATTTTTTTGTTTTTTAATCAATTTTATCATTTCATATTTAATTAGTTGAAAACTACATTGTTTTTTCACTCTTGAATGTTTTTTTCAAGTTATTGTGATTATTTTTTTATATAACTTCTATCTGTATGCTATCGTTGCCCTATTTTTTAATCATCTGATTGAAAAAAATCTAGCTTATATGACAAAAGCTATAATTCAAGTTGAATATTTTATTTTAAAATGTGCTTGATATTTAAACATTATTTTTTATGAAAAAAATAATACAGACCCGTGGTATAGTGGAATCACACATCTAGTATTTTGTATAGAATACATAAGTGATAATTAATTATACTTCGGTACATTCCATGATACATTCACTACATTGCAAATACTTTATTTTATTTTATTTTAGGTGGCTAGTGGGAAGGGGAGGCTAGTTGGAGTTCAGTTTCAACCCTTTGATTGATGAGTGGGAAAATGTTTCATTCACCGGCAAATCGCTCAACGCTAAAGTTTCAACAACGGATGTCTGTGTTTGTATTACAGTAAGAAAATCTGTTTTGTTTTTTCGGATCTTCTTTATTGGGATTTTGAAGTTTTGCAAGAGTAGAATTATTTCTTTTGGAAACACTCTGGGAATTGATGCATATCATGTTTCTTGTTAGGTCCCGAGCCTGCCTGAAGATCATTACCAAGAGCGAATTAAGCTTGGAACACACCCACACATGTACAAGTACATGGAGATCTCTATTCTTGTCTTTGATTTGTCCTGTCAAAATAAAAATACTCTAGAAACGAGAAACGACTCGGTCAACCATCTTCACAGACACGACTAAAAGACCTTCGATTACATTTTGACTATATTTTCTTTTGTCGTTGAGAGTTTTCTGAGCATGAATCCAAGTTTTAAGGGCAAAGAACTCTGTTGCTGACGAGCTACGACCATAAATTAATTCTTCGCCATACTGAAAAAATCATTTCACAAAAAAAAAAAATGTCCATTTTCATATGAATTTATATAGAAATATATATCCGATTCAGTTTTCCTATCTTTCAATGTTGCGAGTGCTGATCCTTTCATCTCCAATTAAGTGTCTATTGATCACACACGTATAACCTTGTAGAGAGAAATCAAGGGGAAAAAATGGTAAGAAATTTGGCAAACCAAAATAATTTGTCAAATTAAGTTTGGAATTAATGGAATTGCAAGTTTTAAACTCCACCGAAGCTTGCATTTGTTAGGAGGTGCACAGCAATCAAATTTAACAGTTGTTTTTATAAAACTCTCGTGTTTCATTAATAAAATAAAAATTAAATTGCTATTCATTTTTTGTCTTTTGCTTCACCGTCATTTAGCAATTCTTGAAATGCTGTTTAAATTAATAAAAATGTCTTTTATTAATTTAACCTCTGTGAATGGTCTAAATCAAATAGCTACGACTAGCTAGCCAAAGTTTCCAAAAGAGCAGTCTAGTCACTAAAAAACATTATCCCCTCCTCCATTCACTGCGAAGATAAAGAAATTCATTGCTGGGGACCAAAATACCAATTCCCCATGTGGGCAGAGAATTTCAAACGTTGATTGTAACTGTAGCAACCAATGATAAACAAGTGCAGAAATCAACTATCATACTCACAAATATGCTAATTAACCTTCTTGGTTGCTTACCCATATAATATCAATGTCATCAGCTGCCTTCTTCTTCTTCTTCTCTTTTGCTTTTCTTTCATTTAAAAGAGAAGAAGAAGAAGGCAGATTATTCAACAATGAAAGAAAAGCAAAAGAGAAGAGAAAGAAGGCATATAATATCCTTCATTTAAAACCCTTGAAGTTACAAATTCATTATTTATAGAAACTCCATTTACGTGAAAGTTAACAAGAAATCATCGGTCCATATTCTTATAAGTTCGTGTGGAATTACATCTTGCCCCTATCTAAACAAACACAGTTACTGCACTTACAAGTTACAGCCACACACTCACATTTAACCAGTCCAATCAATACGTTTAAATGGCATGCACAAAATGTGATTAGATTGCATCCAATGGATGATGACACTCGCAGAAGATCTTGGCAAGCAATGAGAGATGAACCATTTTAATGTTGGTGCAATTATCCTGCACAGGACATGTGAGCATCAAAATGATAAAAAGGAAAACCTCGTCTAGTAATTTTAACATAAACAAGAAGAAGAATAAGATGAAGAGAGGCCTTGGCCAGCGATAATCATGAGTCATGACATTGTAATAGTTAGTGATGCAAAATTAACATTTTGATGTACATCAACTAATAAGATAGAGGCTCTTGCCAGAACAGTAAATCTAGAAGCCTATGCCATATAATCTAAAATATGATGTTATAGCTATGCAGAAGGCAGCGATCATTCAATCAAAACTAGGGTTCTCCTGATCAGTCCCTCTAATTAACTTCATATTCTTCATTATTACTGTTTAATTATATAGTACTTGGGATTGTTTTGGCTAACAGTGGGACTTATAGAGAGACATAGGTTTACAAGATAACCTAAAAAAACGTGGGTTTAAGTATTCAGTTATGGGAAGGAGGGTGAGTCTCTGGTGGAGAATAGTCCAAGTTGAAACCAGGATGTCTTTCACCACGTTTCTTTTGAGGCACACGCCAAGAAACTGAAACAAGAGGCTCTTTTTTATCAGAACCTGGATTTTTCTCTATCTCATCGACTGAGTCCAACTTCTGTTTGGCTTTCGATTCCTTCAGCTTTTGAGCATTATCACCCAATTGAGTCTTTGCAATGCTATCTTTTTTTGCTGCTCCAAATTCATTTGACGAAGAGGACTCCACTGTGGGTACTGTAGTAACCGAAATCTCCTTCTGATCTTTCTGTAAAAGACCCAGGTAATGTTACAGCACGTCATGCAAGCAATTGAAGCTCAAAAAAAAAAAAAAAAAACTAGCAACTTGCACCAACCTGATAGGGAATTATGTGAAATTTCTTCTCAGGGTTATTGTTAATGTCAGCAAGTGGTCTGGCGGTACATGCATGCAAAGAAAGGCATAAAAGTGAAAGAAGAAAATAGCAAGGATATGTGATCACTGACATATCAAGGAAGACAAGCTTTAGCTGGCTAGAGAGTGTTTTAAGGTTCTAAAAATACAAGAAAAGCTTCCTGTATATGAGTCCTGGTGAGTAGTAGTGGTAGTAGTTAGGGCAGTAGCACTGGTGGGATTTGTTGGAAGAGCATTAAATGCAAGTATCTCAGGAGATTAAAGTCTTTCTTTTGCAGAACATACAAATGTATGGGTGAGGAAAAGGAAGGAGAAAGTGTGAAGATATGGTCGGTTTCTTTGTCCCTTCTCTTTCACAATTATATCAATGGGGTCCCAAGACTCAGCACCCACCAGAGAAACGGGGGTTTAGAGCCTCTCCAGTAGATATAGTGGGGAGAGAAGAAGAGAGAGAGTCAAAAGAGAGATTTTCCTTACAAAAATATCACAATATATAATTAAGAAGCAAATGGAAGCACGAAAAGAATATGCAATGTTAAATTAACATTGACAAATTCAAGAAAGCTAGTGCAGCCCTCATTCGAGTCATTGTTTCTACCGAAGAACTCCATTCTTTGTCATTGTGTTAAACCTTCGCTCCTTGCATACTTCCTGCCTCGTTTCTAGCCCTTGCCTGCCTTTTTTTTTTACCTTGAAAAACTTGTTATGAATAATATATGAATCATATATTGTATTATTAATGAAAAGTAGGATGCCTTTTTAGTTTATGTTTATTATAACTGTTCCTTGTATGTCAATCTGTGTATTATGATTAATTTAAATTACCCTAACAGGAGACAAAAAAAGACAGAGGCAGCCAACATGCGTTACATTGTTTGATGCATGCATCCATTTTAAAGGTACCGAGTATCAATATATAAATTTGAAGTGCTATATAGCATAGGGTAAATTCTTCAATGTCTTGGTAAATGCAACGTGCCTTTGATACATGTCTTTTCAGAAGTTTTATATGGGAAATAGGAGGATTTTTTTATCACAGTTCTAAAAAAAAAAATTAAAGTAACAATGAAAAACAATTTAGGGATATAGTATAGTTTTACAAGTAGTAGATAGCAACTATGACATATGAGTCACAGATACTATCTACGACTTTGATAGAGTTAAGGTTGAGAAAGAAGATGGAGAAAATAGGGAAGATGAAAATGATAAGTTCGTTGAACCTGTTAATCAACACATGACTCCTTCTACTTCTAAATCTGAGGTTGTAAGTGCGGATGACCAATATAGATACAATGATTGGGTTAATAGTCACATGCATTCAAGCTTATCAATCAATGAATTGAAGGTTGGAAAAAATTCAAAAACAATTTTGAATGTATCACTGCAGTTCGTTCAACTAAAACTTATATTCAGTTGCAATGTGTTCAAAAACGAGTTTATAAATGGTATTTGCATGAGAGATATCACCAAAGGTTTAATTCATGGGTTAATAGTCACATGCATTCAAGCTTATAAATCGATGAATTCAAGGTTTGAAAAAATTCAAAGACAATTTTGAATGTACGTATCATTACAGTTTGTTCAACTAAAACTTATATTCAGTTGTAATGTGTTCAGAAACCAGTTTATAAATGGTATTTGCAGGAGAGATATCGATAAAGGTCTAATTCATGGGAAATTTCAAAACTAAAAGGGCTATACACATGTCAAAACCCTTTTATATTGCAACGCCATTATCAGATTGACTCAAATCTCATTGTCGAGGTGATGTTGATAATTATAAAGAGGAATTTAAGTACGAGTGTTGCAATGATTCAAGTTACTATAGAGAGAGAGATTATGAGCATGAAGTCTTCTATTAGAAGGCATGAATGGCTAAACAGAAAATATTTGAGTGATTATTTGATACACTCGAAAAGTCATTTCAAAACCTACCTAAAATACTATTGGCCATCAAAGATTCAAATCTAGGAACAATTGTCACTTAAAATTATAAAATGGTTAATGAAAATAAAGCAACATTTAGGAGTGTTTTGGGCATTTAGTGCTTTAATTGATGAGTTTTAATATTGTCATCCTCTAATTAATATTGACGTACTCACCCTTATGGTAAGTACAAGGCAAAGTTGTTGGTTGCAATTGATTATGTTGCGAACAATAAAGTTTATTCGTTTTTTTTTCTACTGTTGAAAAAGAGATAAACAATAATTGAAGTTGGTTTTTAGATTTACTTTGTTGATATGTGATTGGTGATCACATCAGTTTATGTATTATATCAAATAGAAATGCAACAATTAAAAATTTCATGGCCTGGATTTTTCCTAAGCCTATTGAATATCATTGATATTGTTCACAATACTTTGTGAGTAACTTCAATATTATGTCAAAAAATATTACATTGAAAAATATGTTACATAGGATGTGTATAAATCCTTTTAAATAGGATTTTGACATTTTAAATAAGAATTTGGTAAAGACTAATGATACGATCAGAGCATGACTAGAAGTTGAACTTAAAGAAATTGTCATATGATTTAGGTGGTCGTTGTTATGGTAATACAACCACAAATTAGTTAAGGATTTTTAATAATATCTTAAAAATTATTCGTGGCTTGCTTGTTTCGACTATAGTGCAAATAATGTTTTTTAGGTGTAGTAAATATCTTGTGGAGCGTAAAGAAAGAGATGAAGATTTTTCAAATCGTGTTGTATTATGGCTTCTAAAGGTCCTGGCTGAATTACTTGTTGATGCGAAAACTTCTAGATCACACATAATATCCCTATTTGATTCTAGAATTTGGATGTTTCAGTCTGAGACACCTCTAATAGTTAGTGTTACAAGAGAAATGTGATAAATGATTAACATCAATGAAGCAACTTGTACTTATGACAAATGACAACAGTATCATCGGCCATGTTCATACCTAATATGTGTTGCACTTTACAAAACATGGACTATGTGCAATTTGTTGATGATTTCTACTCCAACTTGTCATGCAAAAATGCATATAATCCTCATTTTCAACCCTTGTTTAATAAGTCCTTATGGCCTATATATATTGGTCTAAATGTATAAGGATGTCCAATTATATAGTGAATGAATTAAGGTCTAAGAAAATCCACTCGTCTATATAATGAGATTGATTCTAGGGAGGGGTACTCATTGAATAGATGTGGTATATGTTGTCAAAAGGTTCATAATAGAAAAACTTATGAAACTAGATAATATATATTACTTTTATTTTTGTTTTAAATTATGTAAACTTTAATTGTTGTTTTTAATTCAACTATATGGATGTTCAATTGTATTGCAAAAGCTAATAATTTGTTCATTGAGGACCTCAAAAGAGGCGTGGTTTAGACTAAAAAAGATTCTACTATTTTTAGGAGTGTCGACAAACAAAACCACGTAGTTGTTGAGGTAAGTTCTAATGATAGGTCAATTGTTTATATACATGATCGATATTATTCAAATGATATTTGGAGTGAATAGGTAAAATGTTTAGATCAGCAACATTTGTAAATAACTATTTTGATTGAGCATTGTAAATTATTAAACTTTAATGATTTTAATTGTTTAAATAACTAAATTACTTGATTTTTAGGGTGGTGATCCTATAACACCGCGACAATTGTATGGGCATATCTGCTTATTTGCTATCGACCCTCATATTTTTTAGATCAATTATCTGCATGGCATATATTTTGATCACACATTGATTGTAATTCTAGTTGAGTGATGGAAACATGAGACCCATTTTACATTTAAAATATACATACAAAGTTAACTCTTTTTTTTTTTGCTATATATGATTTAGATTAAAAACATTTTGAAGATCAGGAAAAAAAAAAAGGAAAAAAAAAGGAACAACCAAAGAAAATAGAACCTTGAAATCATCAAGTCTAATGTTGAGAAAGAAATCGGTACTTACTGCTTTACTAATTTCGAGAGAAAAATAAAGTAAAGGCGTATTAGTTAACGAGTTTTATAAATACACATTTTATTAATTCTCTTCGTTTGAGATCTAAGTTTAGTTTTTTATGAGATAAGAAATGCAATTTGTGTATTCAATGTGATTAAATTAATTCAGCATAAAATTAGTGATACTTTTAATAGAAACAACAATCTAGTTTTCTTTTTTATTAATATTAATTTTTATTTTTAAAATATTTTATGTTTTACATTTATCTTTTAACGAGCTCTATGGTTTAACTCTTTGCATTTAATTTTATTTTCACATATATTTTGTTACTTCTTTAAGAAATTTGTATTATCTATTTTTAAATATAAATGATTTGGTGGCTTCATTTGCATAGAAGATTTAATTTTTTTTATGATAAAGCGAACAAAATTCAAAGCTTAAGGAATTGAAAATATTTTGTTCCATGTTCCTAACAGAAGAAGGTACGGTACATTGATTCGCATCTGAACATTGAATATAACAAACGGTTTCTGTCTTGATATCAGTTTCAAGTGTTCAGATTCTTGGGGAATAAGTGAAGAGGAACACGCAAGTTTTGGTGCTGAAAACTACATTAACTCATCGCCCAAACGAATTTGCAACATCAAAATGGAAGTGCAAGACATCTGCGTGTAGATAATGCAATCCAGCAACCAAAAAAAAAGGGTTACCTAAATAGTTGCAGAAGCCCAGGCGATTACACCTCAACAAAGAAATAATCACAACGACGACAGCCAAATCTTAATTCCAAATTAATTAGAATTAATTAGAATAGACTATCTATGCTACACGGATCGCATAGCAAATCAACCTCAATATTAAGGGATTTTAATCTCGACGTTGGCTTTTATCGAAAGAAAAAAAACCTCAAAGCCAACCTGAGGCCTCTAGCCCCTTTTCCTCTAGTAACGCAGCGAGTCCTACATTGAGAGCCAAAATATCTGCACTGTCCTACAATGGGGGCTAAACTATCCAAACAATAATAGCTACAGCTTCCTTCAGGCAACTTATCGCTTCTCCAAACCGAAGTCTGCAGCGTCCGACACCGGGAGGGAGCCAAAATCACAGGAGGATTAACGGGCTGACAACAACCACCTCCACGGTGCAAGCATATCATACACACTCAAGTTTTCTCAGGAAAATCCCATCCTCATTCTTCCGTTTTGGCACTCACCATATTCATTTTACAGTAAATTATATCTGGGCAAGATTCAAGATTTACTCCAAAGTAAACTAAGATATTTGTTCCGCCATTATGGAGGCGAAAACTGAAATAATTATGAGATAAAAAGAAATCATATCAAAGATATTAATTAAGTTTAGCAATTGATACCATTTCAGTTGCAGAAAAGCTATACACAACATACAAACTTTACAAGAAAGACAACAAGGTCATAAATCATAGGGCATAATGCTAGGACTGTTTTAAGTCCTAGGAAACATGAGAGGTGGTAGCTTCATCTTGTCAATTTGTAACGACAGAGAACGGAAGACACTGAATGAACTTGGCTATGGCAACTCATGACACCCAAATGTGTTTTCCCCACTGTATGTAACATAGAGAAATCCATCTTCATCCTTGTTTTCATCATAGATTGTGGACATTATTGCTCCTGCATACGTTTGGATTAAATAATTATCACTCCAGGTTTCTGAAAATGTTTTGCCTGGATAATATAAAAATATCCACGATTTTAATGGGAACACACCAGTTACATAAACAAATACATAGACTGACTGATATACTTGCACTGCATATGAACTAATTTGTGCTAAACAAAGTTCATATTGCTATACAAATTAATGTCCATGCATGATGGGAATTTTCGATGTTCGCTGAGCAGCAGAACAATTTAAATAGCAAAGAATTTGATCATTAGATGTCTAAGCGAAAATTTAGTTTCAGCTGAAAAAAAAAAATTAACACAAACCATTTAATTTGTGATTAGCTAGTTTATTTCGTTGATTTTGAAGGAAAGTTACCCACATAGAAGAGTTTCATTATCATAAACTCGGTTCAGTAGTAGTGTCTTGCAATTGCTCCCAACCAGCAGCCATTGTTATATATATATAGCAAAAGAGAGAGAGAGATACATAGATTGATAGATTGATATCAGCAAACCCCTCTAGTTGAAACTTCAAAGTTATTTTTCAGAAGCTTACAATCGTATGCACATTGTATTAGGTGGGGGAGGGGGAGATTGTTACCGGTTGGTGGGAGAACATTGTCCACAAATATAAAAATTGCCTTTTCTGCACTCAGTTTAATTCTCTTCCGGATCACATAAACAAATTGACCCACTGTCAGGTCAGCAGGAACTAGATATCTGTAAAATTCAATCCATGTCAATACTATCTTTTGCTCTTCAAAATGTATAAATAAAAAGAACAGGACAAAAAAGTTGCATTACTATGACTAAAAATGCTGAAGGAAGAGCCCTGCCATATTGTGGAAACATGCAGGAAACCAAGAAAGAAAGCATTTGCAATACACAAGTGATTCTTACTTTTTCTTGTCAATATTGGGAATATCACTTCTCTCAGCCTTCTCCACAATTACCTAAAAGTTGAAAGAGTTAGTAGCTAGACAGGCTAACCAGGATGAGAAAGGTACCAAATGATACTGCATCTTGATATTAGGTTATCAATGGTAGAATTTATAGATTAAGCTCCTATTTGGCATTATAGTAACGATTGCTTTTCAAAGTGTTTTTCGGTTAGAAATACATTAAAATAATGTTTTTATTATTATTTTTTAAAATTCATTTTTGACATCAGCACATTAAACAATCCAAAAACACACCAAAAAATAATTTTAAGCAAAAACGAAAATCAAATTTTGGGCAAACAACTTGGCCGCAATGTCAATCGCTCTCTATAGAGACATGATTTGAGCAAACAATGTCATTCGGCATGCAAATTGAGCACCATGTATCCGGTCCTGCACATATGTAATTAACATTCAATAGATGAATAAGGTGCTGAACTACACTCAACCACAAATTTCAGCCCAACGCAACAATCAGGCTCAGATTATCAAAGCACCCCGAAATCCCATATCAAAACATACAAGATTAAGGCAAGTCCGGCCACCTAAATTGTTCCAAGATTTAAGAAGCTTCTTTCAACAAGAGAAATAAACGCAAGACTTCGTGTTCTGCTCTCTAAAATGAACAACGAAATATTTAGGAAGTTCTTCCTCATTATATAACCCTACAATCATTTCGTGCCAAAACTTAAAACTCGAAGCAAATCCCCCAATTTCATTGAATGACCTTGTTTTCGAGAAGAATAAGAAGACACCCTCGCCCAACAGTCACAAAATGAAAGATTGGAGCTTTAATCGATTGTTAAAAGCAAAAACAGCCTCGTATATCATCATGTAAACGAAGCAACAGCAGCTCAAGCCCAATCGACAGTAATTGATGAGAGAAAAAGTAAAAAAAAAAAACTTACCGGAATTCTGTCTGGGTATTTCTCCCTGATTCTCGCAGCTTCAGCTCTCCTCTTCTCTGTAGAAGGAAAAAAGAAGAGAATTAGGGTTTGTTTCCTCAGTAATACGGAATCAGACAATATGATAAACCAACAAAAAAGAAATCACACCAAAATCATGCTCTTGCTTGAAGCTGCTCTTAGTCATATTATTTTTTGTTAAATATTCTGCAAAAAACACAAAATCATCCGCCGATTATTAGGAAACTAAAAGCGATCAGTTGAATAAAAAAAAAAAACTCAAAATCCAAGCACTGGTCAAATTTTATCGGCAAACAAAAGCCTTACACAGATACAACTTCTCCAGGAACAATCGATAAAGAAGGTGATGGCTTGTTTTAAGATTGGAGTGATGAATTTATTTATACAAAAATCCGATTCCTCTCCGGTTAATTGTGTTAGGTGTAGGACAGTTGGCAATTAAGGGTCGCCAGGTCAAAAAAAGGGAAGACGTTTGGACTTTGGAGTACGTGGTTTTGTGTGTTTGGTTAATGGAGGAAGTTGAAAGCCGATCACCGTAGATGAGGATTTAAGGATAAAAAGTTAATAATGGGACCAACTGTTTCTTTTGCAGAGCTACAGAGAACTTACGTGTCCTTATGATCCCACCCATTAAGTGAGGCCCAAATCCGGTGACGAACTTATCCTAACACGTGACATGCCGTCCTCCTTTGCTTTTGCTCTAAAGGAACTTATAGACCTCCTCCGTTTAGAAAAGCTGTGGCTATAATTTTCAAAAGTAATGCATAAAAGAATTGTTATATTGATTTTTTAAATATTATTAAATATTTAAAAACTATAATCACAGCAAAAAACTGTAATCAAAATCAAATTGGTGATTTTAGAATAGGTATTTGAATTTGATTCATAAATGTTTTTTTATTTGGTTAAATTCTTTTTAATTAACAGAAAGTATTTTTTGTCATCGTATGTCAACTCGTGAATTTTTTTTTTATCTAGGGAAGAATCAACCTGGGTTGTGACTTTCTTTTTTTTTTAAACCTAGTTTAGTTCCAATCCTTGATTATTCGGATCCCAAAACGATCAATTGAATGGGATTGGGTTTCAAAACTATGCTTTTAACTTCTTCCAATGTTTAGAATTGAACTAGGTTTGGACGCACAAGGAACAAGTTATTCATTTATTAAGCGAAAAACAATATTTAAATGCTGCAAATGCAATATAAAAAAGCAAGAAAAATTCATGAATCGGGTCATTAACTCGATTGAATTAAATAAGTTTGTTTTATTTAAATTAGATTATAAAAAAGATAATCACAATAGATGAACAATTTATTTTTTTAAAAAAATGATAACAATAATCTAAAAAAAGATTAAGATAACTCAATAGAAAAAAAAATCACAAAGTCTATTTTTTTATATAAAAAAAAAACTAATATCAACTCGCGTTAATTTCTCAAACACATGACCCTGATCATTAGGCCCAAAGCTTACTATCTGGAAAAACAATGAAACTTAATTCTCAATCAATCAAATATTGAAGGATATAATTGAAAAAAGAATTTCAATTATACAAAAAGATTCAAAATAAATAAAAAATCAATTAAAAAATGAGATCAAAATTGAAATACAAAATAAACTTTATTTTTTATTGAAGGATGAAATTGAAAAAAAATAAAAAAACAACCTAAAAAATCAAAAGAATGATTGAAATTGACATAAGAAATAAAATTAAAAATAATAATAATTGAAAGGTGAAATTGAAAAGACAAATCAATTTAACAAAAAGACCTAAAAACAATAAAAAAAAATAACAAATTTTAAACAATAACATTTTACAAATTATAATTAAATGATGAAATTAAAAATAAATCAAAAGTTTACAAAGAGGACTATTAACAAAAGTTAAAAATAAAAAAAAATAATTAAAATACAAATCCCTATAAATCAGAAGACAACTTTAAAATTTTGCATAGCTAGTATGAAAATTGAGAGGAGTGAGAAAATATGGGATAGGGGGGGTCAGTAACAAACCATTCCACTACCAATCACACGTGCCCCTCCTACCGGAAAAGAATATTATAATGCTTTCAACGACACAACAAAATAAGGATTTTGGCCACTAGAAGGCGTCGAACATGCCTTCAAAGGGCGATGATACTTCCCACGTACTGACGCATGAGTTGCTAGCGTCAACCATTTTTTATATGTTTTTATTCAAATATCAAATTTAATCTCAACTGATTTGATAAAAAAAATCATTGTGAAAATACAAAAAAACTCTTCAATGTTAGTTTTAAGATTTTTACTTTATAAAACATTTTGGTCATTGCACCATGTTTTTTTTAATATATATTTAGTCAAATATCAAATTGTTCATAAACTAATCTAATAATAACAAAAAAAATCATTGTAAAACTACAAAAAAAAAAACCCTTAGATATTAATTTTAAATTTTTTGCTTTCTAAGACATTCTGGTCGTTACATTGTGTTTTTAAAACAAGAAAATACTTATTTATTCTCAGTTAATTTAATCCCCCCACTATCCAATTTAGGTGTGAAGGAAAAAGATTTCGTCTATCAAACATTGCAAATGGGTTTATGTCTACAATGTTTTCTCATACCTAATTAGCATTTCTTAATATTATTAAAAATCTGAATTATCTATTAACAAATTCATTAAAAAATTAAGAAAATGGATAATTCAGTTAGTTAACAAAAAAAATTTAATAGAGTCAAGTAATATAAAAAAATCGAGTTAAATGTATTCCAACTTTTTTTTATTATTATAAATGTAAAAACATTAAGAATAATGCGTCAAATAATTAAAGCTGCCTAAATTATTTGACCATGGTATATTCATCTCAGGAGAAAAAGGTATTTAAATTGAATAGAGGGGGGAAATGACAATTATTTACTTGGGTTTGAGATAATGCTCCTCTTTGTCGTAGTTATTATATCCATAGCTTGAAATTAACTCAATAAATCCATAGTTTCAAATCAAGTACAGGTCACGTTTTAATTTTAAACAATTTTGACATAGATCTGCCTAGATCTAGATAAGTTAAATTCAAGAAAATTAAAGAAAAATAAAATAATAATATTTTAATAAAAAAAAATACAAGTTAACTCAACAATCAAGTAACGGATTAATCTGGACAAGGTCCAGAAATTATGGTCCCTGTCAATGTTTTCCTACTATCTCGATTGTTGCAATTTGTTCCTTCAAACCCATTAACTTACCATGTTAAAATATGCTTTCCTCCACTGCATCACCCATAAAATAGATTGCCCCAGTTTCTTGTAGTAGAAAAACAAGGTTATTTCCTGAGAGTTGCATCAAAATTTTTCTGAATATCAAAAAATAATATTTAGATTGCAGAATACTTTTTTGATATTATTATTAAATTTAGTATAATCTATCAAATAAGTTTATTTATATTTTTAAAATATTATAAAATGATTTAATTATTCTTGAAAACAAAAATTATTTAATTGGCATCTAGGAGTTTTTTTGTATTTTTATTTTTTAAAAACACAATAAAATAATTAAATTACTCTTAGAAGCAAAGATTAATTTTTGAACTGACATCTAGATGCTTTTTAGCATTTTCATAATAGTTTTTTTTGTAATAATTTAGTTGACTAGTAAGTAATTTAGTATTTAAAAAATATAAAATATAATTTTAAAAAATAAGTTATGCTTGAAAAGCATGTGCTAGTGGGTGGGAGACATTCATACTCATTAGGCAATTCAAGCAAGATCTCCTAGTGGCTAATGGTCTCTGTAATGTTTTGAAAATCAAAAGGAATGAGAAAAGACAACAAAGCTCTTGGAGGCTTAAAGAAAGGGTATAAATGAATGAAGGGTAGTGTGGTAATTGACCAATAGTTGATAAATATAAATAAGAAGAAAAAGAAAAAAAAAAGAAAAAGGAAAGAGGGATCTGATTTTGAGAGAAAGAGAGTTACGGGAGAGAAAGGGAAAGAGGAAGAAGAAGAAAAGAAAGGAAAGAAGGATAAAGGAAGGAGAAGAGAAGTAGAGGAAATAAGTTTAAAAAGGTAAGATTTATGGTTTGAAGTGTATAATATGTTATTTAAGCTTTAAATTTCAGTTTTGATTAATTTTAGAGTTTTGAATTTTGTGTTTTGAGTTTATTGAATTTTTGAATAAATTATTCTTTTGATATGTCCATTCTGAGGCTTAGCATAGGTGAGGTGTCCTTTCGGCACCATTCCTGCGTTGCCGGTCACGGACCCGGGATTCGGGTCGTGACAGTCTCCTTTCACAATGGTGTTGTAATTGTCTCGGCAACTCTTCCATCCCTATATGACATGTGTAGCCTGCTGATCTCTAGTTTGATATTGACGATCTTTTCTCTTCTTTTCTCCTTTATTTTTTTCTTTCTTTCTTGATTTTCATACATGATCTCTAAATTTTCAAAGCAGCCCTTCAATTTATCTTTTTTTCTTGAAATTTTGTCAATGTTTTTTTATTACTATTTTTTTTATTTGAAATAATTTATAAAATTAGACTTTGTTTTTAATTTCACCCCCTTTGATTTTTTTTACTTGTCAAATTTGGTTTTTATTCTTGTAATTACTATTTCTTTTTTATTTGAGAAGATTTTTAAAAGTAAACTTCTTTTTACAATTTCATTCTCCAATCATTTTCTATTAGATTTGATCTCTAATTTTTTATTATTTTTTTTTCACTTTGACAAAAATTTTAAATTAATATTTTTTTTTATTCCATCATTCAATATTAAATTGATTAAGAATTGACTTTTTTCATTGAGTTTGCGTCTAAGATTTTATGGGATGCGAGTTTAAGAGATTAACCCAAGTTTAAGAGATTCGTCCGAGTTTAATTGGTTTTTTTTGTTAAAAAAGCTCATGTTTTTTTCAGTTTCATCATTCAACATTTATTTACTTGGAGATTAAACTCTATTATTTTTTATTTGCTTTTTATAGGATTCTTCATTGATTTTAAAAATGAGCCGGAATTTTTTTATATTTTTTAATCTTTGTTAAATTTATCTTTTTTAAAAGAAATTTATGTTTTAATTAAATTAATTAATTAATTTATTAAATATAAACATGAGATTCTCACTTCATGATATTTTATTTAGTTTGTTTTTCAGGTTGTTGCTATAACGACACATGCAATCTTTTTTAGTGTTATCATATAGCCTTTCACAATAACATCAGAATCATGTCGGTGAGTTTTTTCTGATGATGTGGTGTTGTCCACAATAAAGTGACAATGAGTTTTCAACAAACTTTTCTTTCTTCTTTTCTCATGTATGATATTGACAACTTATCTTTTTATAGTTAATTTTTGATAATTTTTTGTTTGTTTTATTAAGTGTTGATACTTTTTTTATATATATTATTAAATTAAATGAATTTATTAAACCTAGTAAAATTAATATCTCTGATCCCAAATTTTTATTGCTTCTATTAAAACAATAATATTGCTTAAAAATCTTTTTTTCATATTAAAAAAAAAAAATAACCCAACTTACAGCAGCATAACGCAGATGACCGACCTGTTGTCTAGCTAAGAGGACAACACTCTACACGCTGGAAGGAAATTATTATTTAGAATTAAAAAGCTCATGGATTGTGAATCTGTGCTCAACCTTGCAGGGTGCTCATGAATTGTGAGTTTATCGTCAACCTTGCAGGCTGCCCATGCATTAAGGGCCTAGGCCCCAAGTCACAAATAAAAGGGCTAGTTACCTTAGGCCCATTAACATGGCACACGCCAAACCCATTTGAGCACCAAATTGGGTTCAGAAAGACGATCTACAAGCAAGCTACCCTCTTTTTTTGTCATGTCAAGAACCTTTTTTTCCTCTGAATCCAAATATTCAAAAAATGTACAACGAGGATAATTTTCCTCTCCCAGGAATTATGGAGACTCATGCACACATCGTTGAAGATATAAAACTATTCAGAATAAGTGTTGTTCCTTATTATAAAATGAAACAATAATTAAAATCACACCATTATTTAAATAAATTACCAATAATATAAGATGGAAAATAAATTGAAATATTTTTAAATTATTACTTATGGGTTATTGAAAAGCATTCTCCGTCGGTATATTATAAAAAGTTAAAAAATAATTAATGTAAATGTCATCTCATTGTTTAGTCACCGGTGGAATGATAGACAATTTATTTGATGGTTACATATTAAATTAATTGATGGACATTCCAATAAATAAAAAAAATCACTAATGAAATGACATGATTTTTTTTGTTGATGACATGTTATATTCAGAGATGAAAGTACCGATAAAATAAAGCAGGTAAAGTTTTTTTTTTGTGTGCTTTGTCTATAAGTAAATCCACCTATAAACGCATTATTGACGGATTATCGATAAATCACAAATTATTGATGAGAGTTTTTCTGACGAATTATTTATATTCATGACCTTGTTGGTAAAATTCATGCTGACAAACTTGAGTATAAATACCGATAAGAAATTTTATTGGCAAATTTAGATTTTGATAATGGTTTTAATTATGCTGATATTAAAAATAAATATTAAAAAATAAAAAATATTATTTTAATATATATTCAAATAAAAAATATTTTCAAAAACAATCATAATTATACTTTTAAACATCCCTATTACTTTGGCTATACAAGAAAGTAGGATAATTTTTTTTGTTACCTTTAAATCATATCAAAGTATGACGGGAAACATGAAGTCATTGAATTTAGACTATTAAAAACAAATATCTCAAACATCATTTCCCAGACAGAATTCAAACAATTGTTTATACAAGAGATCGTTCATAACAATAGTAGTGGAGAAATAAAAGTCAACGGACAACGCATCTAATAATAATATGCATTTGCAAATGCATGCATGCATGCATTATGCCGGCCATCTAAATTTTTGTACTTTAACCATGGCCTGCCAACTATAAAATAAAAAAGAATAACTGGCAAGAAATATTGATAACCATGTCATGAGTGTTTTGAGCATTAAAAAATATCAGACTTGCTTAGAATTAAGGAGGATGTAGTTATCGGCTGGATTGATGTTTTTTTTTCATCATTTTCATAAAAAGTGTCATTGAGCCTCTTTTTATACCTCAAAACATCAATATTTAAATTATAAATGGTATAATTTAATTGATTAAGTTTTAAATTTGTTTTTTAAAAATTACTAGTTCAAGTCCTATAAATATCATGACTACTATATCATCATTAATTTCAGGATTTATAAAATTAATTGAGATGTATACAAACTGATTTAAACAACCATGATAATAAATATATGTATTTAGATGCATTCATTTGCAGTTTCTCCTCGAATTCAAATCCTAAGATCTATAAGACTTTTTTAATTAAAAAAACGACAGATGAGTTATTGGTACCATTAATTCTCTTTATTCTAAATGCGTAATCCCAATTTGATTTTATTTGATTTTTAGTTCTTCTTTTATTTGATAATGCAGCGTGGTATATAAAAATCCTTTGAAAACATCACGAATAGTCTTCCACTACGTGAAAAGAGCCTACAACAAGGTCACCACATCGATCGATGCAGGGCGCCATAGCTCTTGGTAGAGGTTCATACAAATTGATCCATGAGGAATTCCAAAATAAAAAACTGAGTGAGTATTGAACCAGAAACCTCTCCCATCTTAAGCCGGGCGACAACTCCTCGTGTGTTGATCTAGCTAGGCTGTCAACTAACCCTGTAGTTAGCTTAACAACTAAGCTTGTCGCTTATGATTTTAATGAATACGAGGAGCTTCAATAAAACAATAGCAACAAGTTCTGGAAATCATTCAATTACAATATTGGTGCTTTAAAGTGCTCTTAATTTTAGGTTTGATATACGTGGGGGGCTAGAGCAGGCGCCGTTTAAATTTTCTAGTGTATTTTTGTTTGCTTAGGGGGCGGGCTATCTTGACAAAAGAGAGAGCTTGCGACCAACCTTTTTGGCAAACAAAGAAACAAAACTTGTAGAGAAGGATAAAGAGAAGGAGACAAAAAATTAAAAATCTTGAATAGAAAAACAAAACGAGCTAGCTAGGGAAGAGAGAGGCAAGTAAAGCGAGTTTGAGTTGGGTCACTTTACACTTCATAAGAGGAGGAAGAGATGGTTGCATGTTCTTGAGCCTTCACGTGGGATGTAAGGATAAACTAAGTCTTCTTCCTGACATGTCCAAATCCTGGTTACCCTAAACAATTGCTGACAAACCTAAGCATGTCCCCCTGCTTGTATCTTCACAATTCATCACCAGATATTGAAATCTTGTCTGGACAATCAAACCACTTGCCTCTTCAAGTTGCTTTAATGCCCTTGTTGGTTCCTATTATTGTCTCGCAACGATTATACATGTCCTGCCATCTTCATACCCATCTGTATACGCGTGACAGTGAATCTGTGGATGAGCAAGGTGACAGTACTGTCTTAATTGACCGTGCCCCATTACAGATTTGACCAAACCCATTCTCGATTCTATAGGAGGAAAATGAGAAAACATAGAAAACTGAAAGCATCATGGAAACCAAACATGCTGATGAAAGGCTATAACGTGTCCAAGCCTGGTACTGGAAAAAAGATGCAGAAAACATTCAGAGTCTACTGTTGCTAGCTCCGCGTCATATCCCGCCCTTTTAAGGAATTGTTTCTTCATCGTATATTTGACTGATATATTTACGCAATGCCTATATACAAATTCACAAATTAATTTGCTTCTTGGGTACTCTCAGATGAGAGCACCATTACCTTTGTTGAATTTCTTTTTACAGGAAGCTGGTTTCATTTCTGAGGATTGTAATATATTCCCCAACTAAAAAACCATCTACATTGAACTTGTACGATATGCAAAAGGGATAAGGATTTAATGTTTTCCCCCCGTGGTGTATAACAAGAAATTAATAAAATGCAGTCTGTCTATAGAGGCCTTGAGGTGTGAAAGCAGTTGTATTCCTTGCTTGGTACTAAGGAGTCAAAAAAACTATATAACTGCAGGTCCAAAACAATAATTATCAGTCTTGGGAGATTATAGAGACTATTCCTTTTAATCAAATCAGAATATTGATATACTTAGTTTTAATACGAAAACCAAAAAAGAGAAGAAGTGTGTAGATCATTTGAGGAACCAAGGAATAAAAGAATTACCCCATTGTACGCATGGCATCTATCACTTCTCATAGTAAAAGAAGAAGAAAACTCGAACTAAATTTCTCAAAATACAACACAGAATTCCATTTATAACCACGGTTCTACTTTATTGCTTGTACTCAACATTTCCGTTAATAATATCATTTCTTTTTTCCATGCCTTTAATTGAATATATATGAACATTAAAAAATAAATAAAAAACCAACTCCTGATCATGAAACCAAATAGAAAAATAACCTTTCCTAGAAAAAAGAAAAATAATAATATAAAAAGGTCATAATAAATGTTATATATGTTGAGCTGGTAGAAAAATGATTCCTAATTAGACTACAATTTTAACTAATATCTCAGCAACCCCTCCTTGAACAGAGAGAGTCATTTGGATTTCCTTTATATTCTCCACAAAGAAAATATAAAAAAAGACAACTCATATCTGAGTTGTTTGTGAAAATTAGAATATTATTTGATGTTTGCACTCAAGAAAATCTTATTTAAATGAAAATTTAATAACATAAATTTAAGAGAAGGATTGTAAACGCGGAAGAAGGATACCTAATTGACATAGAAAAAGGTTTCCTTGATAATAATAAAAAATTGTGCTTAAAATCCTTATTTAACTAGTTAATTAGAACTTTTATTGGATTATGATTTGACCTTGTAATCTTCCTATAAATATAAGAGTCATGTATGTAAAATCTAAAAGTGTGTGTGTTGAATATCAATATAAGTTAGAGAAGAGCACCTCATTATTAAACTGTGTTTAAGAACATTAGTTTAAGAAAGAGATTGAAAACATAATTTAAATGTATGTGTATTGAATAACAGTAAATCGGAGAAAAAAAAAGTTCAAATGCTTTATGTATTTTAGTTTTTTTAATGGTCATCGAATTAAGTTTAATTGGAGCAACTTGCTATGTTTGCGGGGAATGGGAAATTGGATGGT
Source organism: Populus tomentosa (assembly GCA_018804465.1). NCBI lineage: Eukaryota > Viridiplantae > Streptophyta > Magnoliopsida > Malpighiales > Salicaceae > Populus > Populus tomentosa. Next base: position 10,540,090 of record CM031971.1, read on the forward strand.
AGAGCTGTTTAATCACTTTGTGTTCATTAGTTGATCAATATGTAGTCGATTGTAAGGCCATTTTATATATAATTGTACGTAAAGATTTTTATATACAATTTAGAATAGCTAATTCATTTTTATAAATATTTCTACACGTAGCTTACAACGTTACACCTTGTTTACTTAATATTAAAAGAGTTAATGTAGTGAATTATTAGTAAAAAAAAATACGTATAATATTTAAACATCTATAATTCTAGAAAGATGGATGTGACAATTTCAAAACTTATATAAGCAACCAATATAATACTCTTCATAAATAAACAACTGAATTATTATTATAAATCATATAATATATGTTGACTTTGCCGTCTAGACTTTTTTGTATGATGACTCAGTTTTGATAATTCCATTGTTTGTAAATTATTTTAATTTGATTATAGCAATATTTTGAATCCTATGATGCACGTAACTTATTTACTGTACTAGTAAATACATTTTTTATACGGTGACCCATGCTAATTAATTTAATTAACTTCACCAATTTTGTTCTTAATGTGTGTATCCGTGCGAGTGCAAGCATTTGTGAGGAAAATGGTGTTATGTTCCATATCAATACAAAATTATTCACTCAAATCTCAATACAATTAACACTTAGCTTCCATAAAATTGTTTCATTATTATTCTAACTCAAATTTCAATACAATTAACACCCAACTACTAGAAACCTATTTATGATTTGAATTGTTTCATTGCTTTTACTAAATTTATTTTATATCATACTTATTCAATCCAAACATATGTATCTATTCAATTTGAACAAATATTTGTATACTTTTTTATTAATTAAATTTAAATAAAAAATAACATCATTATAAATAAAAAAAGATAGTTCAAACACACACACACACAAGATATCTTATATCTCAACGCATATTCACTTGAAACTCTTAAAAAAAAACAATATTACAAGTTATATCACATAATTTAATATTTTTGTTTAGAAACTACGTAATTGAAAAATAATAAGAGTGAACGTCAGTACGTGAAACACAATTTAGCCTGAATATTAAAATAAATTTCAAAACACCTTGAAATAAAATGATTTGAGAGAAATTTTTCTTATTTTATGTTTGATGAAAAATATGTGGTATAAGTTATAATACAATCACTCATTTAATAAAAATAAAAATAAAAATGACTATTATAAAATTTTCATTTTATTTTTTAAAATTTTATCTTTAATTTCTCTATTGTCATTTTTTTTAATTAATACCAAGAGACCAATTTTTATTTTATAAAAACCTTGCATTAATTACTATTAAAAAGCAAAACATCTAAATCACACTAAAAAAGAAGCAGAAAGTTAATTTATGGTGATGAAGAGCATGTTACAATTTTATAGTATATAGTATATAGTATAGGATGGAAAGAAAAATAGATAGATAAATCATAACAATATCTTGGCACAAATTAATCGGATTTTTTAAACTAATGTATGCATCTTAGTGCTTATATATTTTCAACCAATCATTTATTTATTTAATTTAACGTTAGCAAAATGAAAACAAAACAATCCTTTTTTTTATTCACTAAGGCGTTGAACTGTAGGAAAATATGTAAAATCAATTGATATGTTTACAATGAAAAAGGTATTGAACAATTAATTTATAGCTAGCGATACATTTATAATTAATAATCTTTACAAGATTCGTACCTATATATATAGGGAATTCTCTATTATTTATATGAAATTCATGGATAAAAAATTCAGCCGATTCCTTAAAAATCAACCATGCATTTATCAAAGCTTAAATTCCATGATTTAAGATCTAAATCCTTTTCCTTCACGAAAAAATGAATCAACTACGTTCTTCATATTTAGCAAATGGGAGTATTGCGTCTAACAAATCAATAACTTTCTTTTTATCAAGGGAGAGTGGAATGACAGCCCATAAAAGAAACCCTACAAGAGAGATAACTCTTCTACAGACAAAAGCCACATAAAGAATTACAATTAAAAATAATAATAATAAAAGAAACTATAACGAGAGAAAAGAGAGAGGGGGGATTGAAGGGCACTTCACCACTTTTACATGTTTCTCGCATCCACAGCAGAAAATATAAGGAAGACAAGAGTACTACCGCAGAGCCACAGCAAGTAGGCAAGAGAAGAACCAGAGAGAGAGAGAGAGATCCAACAAAATTAACTCGCTTATAAGAATCAAGGAGATAAAAGATGGTACCGAGAATGAGCTAGCTAGCTAACTGGATGAGTGCCCAAGAAGAAGAAGAAGAAAAGCTTTATTACAAGTTCTCTCTGTACTGTGTGTTCTCAAATGGGGTGTTTATGTTCTTCCTTTTTTCTCCTTTCTGAGCTCTCTCTTTGCGCATTAAACAACTTGTCTTCTCTGGAAAAAAAAAATCTGAATTTGATTTTAAAAGTGTTTTTTGTCTCTAGTTGCAAGGTACAACCTCCTGTTTTGTTATATTCAAACTAACCCATAAATATTTTCCTTTCAGTTTTTTCTTTCTTTCTGCAGAGTGTTAAACTTTGAGGGGCTGTGGTAACTGGTTGGGGTGGGGTGGTGTGGTTTCTTGATTTTCTTGAAAATAAACTGGAGATATCTGGGTTTGTTCAATTCTTGTTTCTTGTTGTTGATTTTGTTAAATGAAGGCCATGCCCTTACCCTTTGAGGACTTTCAAGCGAAGGGGTTGTTGGGTTTCTCTTCTTCTTCTTCTTCCTCTCCAGATCCATTCCATCAACACCACCACAAGTGGCAAAACAACAACAGGAAAGAAAGTTGTGGTTTTCTTGTTGGTAGTGCTGAGCCCACATCTGTGCTTGACACAAGAAGCAGACAAAGCCCGCCAACATCCTCCTCAACACTGTCTTCTTCTCAAGGCGGAGGAGGTGGTGGAGGAGGAGCCTCCACCGACACCACCAACGGCGCGGCAGGTGATGGTGGAAGCAGCCCTAGTAGAGATGAAAAATGCGGACCGCAACTTGGAATGGAGGACTGGGAGAGCGTGTTGTCAGGGTCTCCTAGTCAAGAACAGTCCATATTAAGGTTAATTATGGGTGATATTGAGGACCCATCTTTAGGACTTAACAAGCTGTTACAAAGTGGAAGTAGGTCTCAAGATATGGAGCTTAATGCATCAGGTTTCGGCGTAGTAGATCAAGTTTTTGGCTTTGAAGTACCCAATATGAGTACCGCAAGTGCCCACTTGGCTATCAACCACAACAACTTTGACCCTTCTTCAATCCATGGTACTTCTCCTGATTTCCCTCTCGTTAACCTCGAAGCTACTACAAGTTTTAATATTGGTTGTGTACTTAACCAAAATCCAACACCAACACCAAATCCTGTTTTGTTTACTTCAGGGATCAATCTTATGCCAGGTTTGTTTCAGCGACCCCAACAGCAGGCAGCATTTGATCAAGACGAGAAGCCTCAGATTTTGAATCCAGGTGCGATGAGCAACCAAAATCAACATCAGTTTGTGCAAAACCCAGCTATGTTTTTGCCATTGTCATATGCACAATTAGAAGAGCATCATAATAACCTGCCTTCCTTATCACCACCGCCATTGAAAAGGCTGAATACTGGGCCTGTTGGAGCCAATCATGTGCCCAAAGTCTTTGATTTGAGGCCTCCAGAATTGTTTCTTCCACGACAGCAGCAGCAGAATCATCAGTTTCAAATGACGCAGCAGCAGAGGCAGGGAATGATTATGAAGCAGGAAATTGCAAGTGATGAATTGGCAAACCAGCAGCAGCTTCAACAGGCAATAATAAACCCGATATGTCAAGCAGCAGAGCTGATCGAAACTGGGAATCCGGTACTTGCGCAAGGGATATTGGCGCGGCTCAATCACCAGCTCTCTGTTCCAATCGGTAAGCCTTATCAAAGGACTGCTTTTTACTTCAAGGAGGCCTTGCAGTTACTTCTCAATATGAACAATAACAACTCTATTGGTACTGCTTGTAACCTGATTTTCAAGATTGGTGCTTATAAATCCTTCTCTGAGATCTCACCGATCCTTCAGTTTGCGAGTTTTACTTGTAACCAAGCCCTTCTTGAGGCTTTTGAGGGGTTTGAGACAATTCACGTTGTTGATTTTGATATTGGGTATGGTGGGCAGTGGGCTTCCCTTATGCAAGAGCTGGCTTTGAGGAATGGAGGCGCCCCTTCTCTTAAAATCACTGCTTTTGCTTCTCCTTCCTCACATGATGAGCTTGAGCTTGGTTTCACGCAAGAAAATTTAAAAATCTTTGCAAGTGAAATCAACATGCCATTTGAGATTGAAATTTTAAGCCTTGAATCCTTGAGCTCTGGTTCTTGGCCAATGCCTCACCGCCTAACAGAAAAGGAAGTAATTGCTGTCAATCTTCCAGTTGGCTCCTTTTCAAATTACCCATCAACTCTTCCTTTGGTGCTTCGCTTTGTGAAACAGCTCTTGCCCAAAGTTGTCGTCTCTTTGGACAGAGGCTGTGACCGAAGCGACCTCCCATTTGCACACCATGTAAATCATGCCATTCAATCTTATACAAGCCTGCTTGAATCACTGGATGCTGTGAATGTGAATTTAGGTTCAGTGCAAAAGATTGAGAGGTTTTTGGTCCAACCAAGCATTGAAAAAACAGTACTGGGTCGGCATGGTTGCCCTGATAGGACTTCTCCTTGGAGAAGTCTGTTTTTGCAGTCTGGTTTTACTCCATTGACTTTCAGCAACTTTACCGAGTCACAGGCTGAGTATTTAGTGCAACGTACTCCAGTTAGGGGTTTCCATGTTGAAAAGAGGCAATCTTCGCTTGTTCTTTGCTGGCAACAGAAGGACCTCGTTTCAGCTTCTGCTTGGAGGTGTTAAAGAATGGGAATTAGCTTTTTGGATAGTGGTTCCAAGGTGCTGAGCTCGTAACCCCTGGTTTAATTTCTAATATATATGTGTGTGTGTGTGTGTGATTTTCCTGTCACTGGTTCTCTTTCGCTAAGTGTCCATGTGTCGCAGGCCTGTTATTTCCAATCAAGAAACTGAATGTTTTAGTAACTGGATGGGTGTACAGTTCTTATTTTCTGCCACTTAGTTATTGCTTATAGCTGGTTGTGGTGCTTTTCTTATTTAAGCTAGTAATTGTTTGTTGTACACTTGAGAACAAAGGTAAAACCAAATGGAGAAGACATAACCAACCCTTTTCAAACCAGTAGACTCTTTTGCAGATTTGATAATCTTTTTTCCTAATTTAATTCGTCAACTTTTCTTCTTGTCTGTCTTTAACTTCCTCGATTGTTACACAAACTTAACTAACACTAGCAATCCTAAAAACCGCATTCTGTGATCTGTTGCTAGTCCTGTTTCTGATGTTCGTAGTAATTATATTCTTTCGTGACTTAGTTTAAGAAGGCTTCGAAATAATGATTCCTAATCTCTGGAACTTATCTGCTTCAATTAGCTCTGCAACTGAACTAGCTCGGATTTTTAACTTAAGTTCCAACAGCCCTGCTTATTATAATCTTTGGTTAATGTTATCGGAATCTGGACGCTGTTGCTATTTCGAATGCTTGAAATCCCCACTCTGGATTAAAAATGTGACTGCGCTGCCTAAAATCGTTCGGCTTCACGATAACGTGTAAAATGATCGAAACAAATTTAGTTGCCAAGATTCGTGTCTCAGGTTCATAGATTTGTGCCATTGAAGGTCTCAAGAATCGGATGTTGGCCTAAATTCTCTCTTAATAGATACTTTACATGATGGTGGGTGCACTAGCTACTTAATTTAGTACAAGGGCTATGTATATTTATTTTATGAAGTCACATGGGTGTTGTATCATTGGACCATTGCATGATGATTTCAAGTCCTTTTCTTCTTCTTCATCTTCATTAATAATACTTTAGTTGAACATCATCAACCACATAATCTTAATGATAAAAGCCACCTTGATTTGAAAACAACATCAACAACAACGTCGGCTCTTCGGACTGTATGAATCATTACTCAAGTAGCCCTGGGATAATCGAGCAGAGCATTGTGAATTGTGCATCTTGTGGTCCAATGTTGGGATAAAATAGGTGGTCCAAATCCGATCTACTAGTGCCCTTTCACCTAGAGCAAGAGGGCACCCCGATCCCATTATTTGAAGAGGTCTGGGGCGAGGAAGAACAACTAACATCATGGCATATATACAAGAGCACGCAACCCAATTATACTTTGTTGTCTTTTTTAAAATGATTTGAGTATGTTGTTAGCTGTTGTGTGGCAGGGTTAGTCTTAGATTTTGTAAGGAGACTTCAGAGGTGTATAGAAGAACTGCCTGAGAAGGTCTTGAACCACATTTGATGGTTGAAGAGCTTTTTGAAGAACTAGGCAGCAGAATGGATGCCGTCCCTGTCTACACTTCCATAAAAAAAAAAAATGCAGCGCACCTATTAAAGAAAAAAAATCTGAAAAACTCTTTAAAAAACATCTAATATATCACCAAACAAGCATTTAGCCAGAAGAGTTTGACCCTTGAAGGAGAAGTCGCCGTTTTTGGGGAATTACACACCCCTCTCGAGTCTTGAGAATGACGACACCACAGCTTTATATATGAATCCCGCCCACACCTTCTCGAGACTGAATTTCTTTCTTCATTTTCTCTCTCTCTTTCCCAGACTCCATTATTGAAGAGTTTTTGAGATTCAAATAGGCCTAATAAGGAGCACGCTCTCGGTCATGTTTGGCACACAGATCTACATCACCCAGAACCACAACGTGCCTCACACAATAAAGCTTGCTGAATCTGGCCTTTCCATGGCCACAACACATTGAAGAAACCTACCGCAAACCCAGCGAGAAGAAAGACAAGACTCTTCTGAATGATTGATCCATCACCATAGGTCCGGCTCCCACCTTACGATCCCATCTGGAGAAACTCAAGTCTTAATTATATGCCGATCTAGGTGAATTGTCTGCAAAATGGGGAGCTTCTGTTTCTATGTACATGCCTGTAAGTTTTTCTCTTTCCTTCCCGGTTTCATGCGAGTAATTGGCTTTTATGTTTGGTTTTGATTGAAGAGTGGATTGGTCCCTTCATTCGTTTAAGCAAAATATGTGCTTCAACTCTTGTACTGCAACTCAAGATTGCAGAGGCTGAAAGTTTATCATTCAATATCTGGCCTCCAATATAGCTCAATCTGTTGTTTCCCCATACTGCAGCCATACCATAAATTCATATCGCCTTACCAGGACATTTCAGGTCTCGAATTTGTGTCCGTGACTTGGGAAAACCGACAGCCCTTACTATGGGATTAATAATAAATTGCATCGAGCAGGTTGTAAGAACCACAGAAATACACGCAAAAAAAAAAAATGAAGAATCAGAGATGGAAAGGAAAGAACGTACATTTTCGGGTTCAGGAAGAAGACTGGTGAGCGGTAGTTGATAGGCTGAGCTACGGTAAGAAAAAGCAATCCATTCATTGCAAGCGAAAGACCAGTCACTAATTAGACTACAAATCAAGCCATTCACAAGATATCTTAAGTTAAACAGGCTACTAGACAGTCTAACCACCACCTAAATCAACTAAGTTCTTGCTCAAACATTTGACAAATCAATAATCAAAAGTACCAACAATGCATCAGACTATGATTTTACAAACTACGTGAGGAAGTCACTACAAAGTTTCAAAACCTTTGGGAAGGCTGCACACTCTGTTGGCAACCCATCCCAAACTAATCTCAGTCACTTGGATGTCCTTGTGTTCACTTGAAGATATAGCCAACCAAGATGCCAAACAGACCAATCAGAAATGCAACCAATAAAGAGACACTCCCGGTATGTTTTTTGCTAATTTGTTTTCTCATCAGTTCCTGTTGCAGGAAATCGCACACAACAGCAAGATAGGTGAGCACTAACAGTAAAAAAATCATTGAATAAATAGAGGCATTTCACTGACAAGAAACTTGACCAGAAGGAATTCATGTGGGCGAAAGAAGATATACAAAAACAAACTATCCTTCCTACTATACCATATGGCATCTCATTCATTGACACAAGATAAGAATTTCACATCATCAACTTCAAGTACCAAAAGCGTGTAGTGCATTTTAATAGAAATCCCAATCCCAAAAAAGCACAACAACAAACTTGTCCAAACTCCCCTCAACCAATTATCTAGCGTAAGCAATGACATTAATATTCAATTCATACCAGTTCATGCTGAAGCTTCTGATTTTGCTGCAGGGCAGAAGTTTTCTCCTCAGTCAACCTTGAAATCAGAGACCATGTCTGAAATTCAAACATAGGTCAGAAAATTGTGACCCAGAATTGCAAAAACAAAGGTGTAGCATAAAGCAAAATACTTTCAAGTGGCAGCATTTTTAGCTTTAAGAAAATGTTGATCTATGGAAGCTCTAATGGTGATTAATCCTTGACAACCTTAATACGGAAAAGCAATGGTATTACAATGCAAACCTCTTAATTATGAACTTACGAACTCTCGTAAAAGTAAGCTCTAAAAGAGAGTACAATGAAAATTTTATCTGACATGGTTGCCCAAACATGGTCAGCTTTCTGCGCACAGGAATTTTAACATAACTTGTCCAGAAATTGAGCAATTAATATACAGTTCCTAGAGGCATATCCACATATGGCTAGATATTTCAAATGCCGCACATGTACCCTGCCAGCAGCCCTCAAAGCAAACACCTTTCCCGCCAAAAACAGAAAACAAAAGAATGAAGAGACACATAGCTTCACAATCTCAGCATAATCCTTCTATTAAAATTGCAGTGCCACACTAAATTCCTCAATATCCAATATAGCAGAGCATTCACAACATACTTGCATATTCTTAAGAGGATTTTCAAAATAGAAAGAGCACGGTGAGTATAAAATTAAACAGTCATTAGTTTTTTGCAAGAAGTAACAATGTAAGAGCTGAACATCTTATACCAGTGAGGACTATAGTTTATAGAATCACTATGAACTTGTGTATTTCAGATTTAATGCAATGAAGTTCAAATCTTACCATGAAAATAACATATTTGTCATTGAGTAAACAAAGGACCATTAGATTAAATTTTTTAGATCAAAGTCATTCAGTTTAAGAAAAAACATGGTAAAAAGATAATTTACCTCAAAAGATTTCTCTTTAGGTTCCTCCAAAGTTCTGGATACCTAGAAAACATCCACAAACAAATTAAAGATATCATAGCTTCCTGAACACAAATGATCACATTTGCATACACTAAGAGCAAAAGGAGGAAAGAAGATCTCAAAACGGGAAAAAAAAAGATATACTTACAGCATCAAGTAATGAACTATCCTGGTAACCATTCTCAAGCACAGAAGGCCTAGGGGGGGAAGATCCTTCATCAGACTCTTCTGGGACAGGAGAGGGAGGATTTGCAGGGATATATACAACCCTCAATTTGAACTCCTCCACAACCTTATCACCCTCCTTATTAAACTGCAAAACAAAATACTCCATCCTTGATTCTACATCAAGAAAACATAACCCCCAATCTTTAAACAGACATAAATGATAGAAGAAACAAAGAAGCCACCCCACCATTTCAGAAGTTATCTCTTTTGTAGTTGTGCCATTAGGCGCAACAACACTCTGAAGTAGGAACTTGTCCTTGCATTGCATATCTGGTGGTGCCTCTTTTTGAGCTTGCATGGTAACTAGCACAGTCCATACAAGAATAGTTGAAAACTCTTAAAACCATAATATACTAAAAGATATGCCTAACATGCACAATTAAAACAAATCGGAAAAAGCCATGAACTTAAGGAAAACTGCCGTAATTTACCCAAGACACTATCATTGGGTATAGTATTATCAGCCAAATGCATTACCGCCAATGATTTGAATTTCATAAATCCCAACAAAAAGCGATTTAGAAATTTTTATCATCAGTTGATAACGGGGTATTCACCTGTAACGCTGCAAGTGGATCCGGGCATGACAATGCCGGTGTTGGGACGAACGCAGTATTTCTTCGGATTGGTTGTTTTAACCTAAAACTCAACAAACCCATCAAGATTACATTTTCACACAACAGTTATTATTTACTAATAACATCAATCAGGGAAAATTAGGGGGGGGGAATACCTTAAAAGCCACATATTTATCTGACTTGTTAGTTAATTGCATAGAACATGAACTCTGCTTCCTCAATTCAACTTTATCAATAAAAAAAAAAAAGACTATTAATCCCAACAATTAAACTAGAGTTTTAGATCTATAATAATGCACCGAAACTAATTTCATATTCTGATTTTCCTTTACCATGATTTTCTCAGCAACCAAACAGAAATTTACGAGAGCACAGTTTGACTAACAATTTGGCTCCTAGTTAGGAGTAAGGATCATTCTTATGTAACTTCGAAACAAAATCACGAAATTCGGAGATTTTCTTTTGTTTTCCTAATTTTCTCGGTAACCAAACACGAAAAAGAAAAGGAAAGAATGGAACTTACATGGGAATTTAAGCTCTATTGGATGAATATTAAGAAGATCTCCAGTGCTCATGATTGATTTTTTTAAAAAAAATCAATCCGTGAAAATAAGAATTTGTTTCAATTTTTTTTTTCTTTGTGAGATTTTTTTTTTGAACCTGATCTAACGAGAAAGGAAAGAGAAATAGTGGGAGAAAGAAACAAAATTTAAAAAAATATATATAATTACTGTTTTGAGATTTGGTAGGGGAATAAACGACGATGACTGTAATTTGGGTGACAGATGTGAGCCGTTCGATCTAAGGAAATGTTGTGAGAGTATTGAATTTGAGTGGGATTGTATCTTCGCAATGTCAACAGCAAGTGACTTTTAAGAAGGGGTTAAATTTCTGTTTTTTTAGGTTTTTTCTTTCAAAGGTTGAATTTGTTTACCAGGGGTCATTAAAGTAGCGTTTAGTATTACTGTGATAGTTAGCGTTTTTTAAAATATTTTTTATTTTTGCTATTAACATATTAAAAAAATAAAAAATATATTTTTTATGAAATATTGTTTGAGCCATGATTCTTAATAAGACCAAGATATTTTTTTAAAATATATATATATATATATATATATATATATATATATCCTCTGGCACAGTGTGTTCAAGAAGGTTATGTGAGGATAGAGGATAATTCTCAAAAATATTTAAACACTTCTTTTTTATAAAATATACATGTGTTTTGAGCCGAAAATAGAAATATGAATTAGGGTTGCAAGACCAGTTCGAATTCGATTATTTAATTCCTTTAAAACTTAAGCATTTTTGTTAAGGATTAAGAGTAATTTGCACATTTTTCAATATAATTTTAAAAATATGGTATCTATTTTTTTGAATGCATCTAATTAGGGGATTTTTTAAAAAAATATTTTTTACTTAAAAATATATTAAAATAATATTATTTTTTTATTTTTTAAAATTTATTTTTAATATTAGCATATATCAAAATATATTAAAAAACTAATTTAAAATAAAAATTACAAAAAATAACAAAACCGTTATTCAACTGCTGCGCCAAACAATCCTGAAACACACAAAGGTGTACGTTTAAAATTATTTTTTTAAAAAAAAATCGGTGTGTAAGCTGATTTAGAAAAACTTCTAACCATTAAAATAGGAAAAATAAATAGACAAAACAGGAAATAATTATGAATTAAAGGTATTTCAAAGATATTTAAATTATAAATTATTAGAATTACCATGCGCAAATGAAATAAATAAATAATATAAATGCAATATGTAAAGTTAATGAATAGACTATCCACAGTAAGATTTTAAGCCTTTTTAACATATTTCAAAAAAATAAACAGGTTACAAATAACATGGAGTGTCAGTCAACAATTTTATATGAAATAAATAAATGATATAAAAGTAATATTTAGATTTAATAATATATCATACACCACATAATTTATAGTTTTTAAAATAAAACAGATTTAATTATAAAATTCAATACAAAGATACGCGCATCGCATCCGTACAATGTATTTCAACATGGATATTTCAAGTATTACTCCACGTACATGTATGTATACATAAAGTTTTTTTAAATTCAGAACGCTAGTAAATCCCGAAACATTAATTATTTAGCCTCTTGGACATGCCTTGTAATTAATTTTAATTCAGAACGTTTGCAAATTCATCAAGATTTTAGCACACTAATTGTTCCAATAGAAACAAACTAAATTAAATTAATTAATTAATTACAATAATCCTTCTGAAATATCACAAACCTGTAATTTTTAAAAAGAAAATATAATAAAAATCTCTTTTTATAGCTTAAAAGAATCATATAAAGTTACAGAAAAAATAGATGAGATTGTCATCTCAGTTAATGAATAGTATTAACTTCGCTACTTAGTTTGGCCAATTTTTTTATTTTTATTTTTTAGTAATTTTTAGTAATTTTTAATTTTTAAATGGTAATTGCAATTTTTATACAAAATAAAGTTTCTGTTGAATCTTTAAGCCTTTAATTTTTTTTTTCAATTACATGTTATCTTATGAGTTAGTTACAGTTTATTTTAAATAAAATACAATTTTATCTACAAGAAATTTAGAAAGGAATTTCTAAATTATGTACGTTGTAATAATTTAAGGAAATATTATTATAGTCATTGGTTAGTTTAGTAAAAAAAATTTCATCTTACTTTCATTCTTTTAAAAATTATATTTTACATTTTAAATTAATATAATTTTTCAAATCAAGTAAAAAAATTAAGCTACCTTCATGCGTAACATACTAGAAACAACCACAAACTAAATATCCTTGCTCTCTTTTTTAATTATCTTTTAATCATTTTATCTAGTAATTCAAATACATCAAATAAATCAACTCGCAAGTCCATCTCCACCTCACCACCACCATTATTAGAAAAGGCGGGTAGGCCCGAACCCCTACAAAATATTTTAAATTTTTAATATTTAAATATAAAATAATATAATATATTTTTAATTTAAATAGATATCCTCTCTATTATATAATTCCAGCTCCTCCCCTGAACACCACCACCTTCACTGTTGTATTTGGCAGCAGTTGCTCCAATTCAAACGAATCCAGGCTCTAGAGGCAGAGACTCATAAACCAAAGTAACACAATTAATAAATGCAAAATCTCTTTTGAAAAACATTGTTCGTCCAGGTCAATTTTCACTATTTACAACAGTATAATGATTATTTTATCAATTCATTTAAGAAAGCATAACAGAAGCTTATAAGCGTATTGAAATCTTTTCAAGTAACTTACTAGTTATTACCAACCAATCAAGGATAAATAAGTTTTTATTTTATTTTAATTCCTTAGTAAAACAATTAAAATACCACTTAGAGAAAACAATAATAAAAACTTGCGTTGAGAGTTTTTTTTTATTTTTACAATATTTTTTTCATTATTATAGTGTCAGTTAAGCAATGATTTGGTATTTCATCGATAATAAAAAAAATTAAAATACAATAAAATGATCAAATGTCAAAAAAAAGTGGGGATGTGTGGTGCACTTCTCGATACATTAGGAGGCAGTCATGTTATCTTGGCAGTGCGTGCTACTGCTCTTAACATTCAAAAATAACTTTTTATTGTGTTGTTGGAAGTATTGTTGTATTTTCTTGCTGGTGGCATGGCACGTGTTTACAATAACTGTATGGTTTATCACCTATAGAACTTTATTTTTTTTCTTTTCCCTCCCCCTTCAGTTTAATCTTCTTTGTTATTAATATTTTAATTTTAATTTTAATTTTTTAATTTTAATTTTTTGTTTACGATTATTTTGTAGAAGTTTTATATATTTAAATTCATCATTTCATCTTGATTTGTCATATATTATACTTTTTAATTTAATCCTCATTGTTTTGATTATTTTTTGAGCTTTTTACTGAATTGATTTGTATTTCAATTTCACCCTTTAATTAATATTTTAATTTTAATTTTAATTTTGATCATTATTTTTTAAAAAATTTTTGGTCTTTTGGTTCAATTTATATTTCTTTTAAATTTCACCATTCAATAAAAAATAAGATTTATTTTGTATTTTAATTTTGATAGCTATTATTTTAAATATTATTTTTTAAATCCTTTTATTTGATTGATATTTTTTTCAAGTTAATCCGTTAATATTTAATTGAATGAGAATTGAGTTTTGTAGTCTTTTCAGATATAATGTTTCTGATCTAATGTCCTAGATCATGTTTTTTGCAAATTAATCTGAGTTAATTCGCTCTTTATTTCTCGCGTTACAAGTTTATCATACTAGTTTATCTTTTAATTATTGTTAGTGATTTTTCAGCAATTGTTAACTAATTAAAACCTGGGCTGATCTATATTATTCTCTTAAATTTTATAGTTTATTTTTTAGTTATTGTTAATAATTTTTTTATTTGTATAAATAATTATTAATTTTTTTAATTAAATATCTGCATCATATTTTTTATTTATATTTTTAAATTTTTATATCAAAATAAACTAATTTTTTTCTTATAAAAAATTTACTATCATGATATTAAGCGGTTCAAATAACTAGTGGATTATATATGCCGTAATAAATTTTATGATATGTTTAAAATAATTGTGATTGTTTTTTAAAATATGTTTTTCGTTTGAAAGTATATTAAAATAATATTTTTTATTTTTTAAATTTTGTTTTTGATATACATATATTAAAATGATTTTAAAAAATTAAAACAAAAAAATTAAAACAAAAAAACAACCAGCGTTTTATATGGGATACCGTCAGAGAAGATATGTGTATCAAGAGCGTAGGACACAAGTTAAACCAGACAAAAGCATGATCAGCGACCACACATAAGTCAGTTTTCATGCAATAAAGGAGAATCTGAAAAGTACCCTGCTGAGATGATACTAGTGCTCGAGGGCTTAGGCTACGCTAGCTGATTATTTATTTATTTATTTCCTGGGATAGGGCTGCTAGAGTCAGGTCCTACTATTGCTATAAATAAATAACTGTCCAACCCATTTGCGATGAAACAGCTGCTGCATACATTGCTTTGCTGTTGCAAATTTTTACCACTTGGTTTAGACGCCAATTCCTCAGATCCATCCCTGCCTGCAGCGCCTTGCGGCAACATATCTCTTTCGCATTTTGAACACGTAATCAGCGATGAACTTTGGCTGGCTAATTCATATTACTGTACACATCTTGATTGCTTTCTAATTTAAATCTGGGTTCTTCATGTTCGAAGCAAGTCAGATCCACATTGGCTCTTGTGATGTAATAAAAACCACACACTCGTGAATTTAGAACAGGATAATACCCATGTACATTATTTAGCTAAAAAGGTTTACATATAAATAAATGGTTGAGGAATAAAGCTTATTTGTTTAATAATTTATTAATCACTTCATCATAGTAATATAATTCATTTTTTATAATCAAGTTGATTGATAGCTTGATATTGAAAATCAAGGTGGCTGGTAGGGCAGGTTAAGATGACTAGTGTCTCGTAAGTCAAACTAACCGGTAACTAATACAAGGAAAATGTTTTTTATGATTGACAAAGAACTCTCACATGCTTCAAAAAATCTCTTTACAATGAAAAATAATACAATAATATTTTAGAAAAATAAGTTTTGAAATATGAATGCAGTGGAGGGTATAGATTATGAATTTTAAACTTGATAGATTCATAGGGTATTTATAACTCACAAATATTATTATTTTTTGGAGAAAAAAAACTAAAAAATCACTGATATGATATTTTGAGGTTTATTTCATTTAAAATAGTGCATGCTAAATTATTATAAAACATTAAGAGATCCGTAAAATATTAAGAGATGAAATCTTGAAAAAATTATTGAGAGACCCTATATCACGCCCTAAAAAAATTTATGAAGTAGTATTAGATTAATAAGAGTTGTTTAAGCTTGTTAAAAATTTAAAATAAATCTATACTCATTACCTAAACCACAACATATTGCATTAGGACGGGTGCTCAAGCTCATTGTATATAGCTAAAAGGCATCAGTGTTTTACTGTGGACTGCACTGTGCAGTCCACAGTAAAACACTGATGCATGCTGTTTTTTTTTTTTTTTTTTTTTACTTTTTGCTTTTTTTTTAAGTTTTTTTTTCTTCATTTTTTCTTTTTTTTTAATGGATTTTTTTTTAAAATTTTTTGTTAATGTTAAATTTTTTTGTATCTCAAACTTTTATAACACGTATTCCGGGTTTAATTCCGGGTTTAATGGGTTAACCCAGATTTTTTTTTATGATTTTTTTGGGTTAACCTGGGTTTCATAGGTTAACCAAATTAATTATGGGTTAACCTGTCAATTTTTTTTCTATGCAGTTATCAAACTTTCATAACGTGAATACCAGGTTTGACGGGTTACCTTGGTTTGAGAGTTAACCCAATTAATTCAAATTTTCTTTTTTGCTTTTCTTTTTCTTCATTTTTTTTTGTTTTTTTTAATGGATATTTTTTTTAAAAAAAATTTTGTTGATGTTAAATTTTTTTTTATCTCAAACTTTTATAACATGCATTCTAGGTTTAACGAGTTAACTCAATTTTTTTTTCTGATTTTTCTTTTTAATTAATTTTTTTATTTTCACAGTAAAACACTGACTTTTTAGGTTTTTTTTTTTTTAAGTTGTCTTAGTTTTTTTAGCTGTTTTTTTTTATGTTTTTTGGGATTTTTTTTTTGCTTCTTCCTTTGTTTTTTTTTTTTAAAACAAAATTTTTTTGTTTAATTTAGTTTATTAATGTTTAGTTTTTTTATTTAGTTGTCAGATTTTTATGACATATTTACCGGATTTAACGGGTTAACTTGGTTTAACAAGTTAAAATAGAATTTTTTTTTGCTTTTTATTCTTTTTATTTAATTTTTTTCGTTTAGTTTAGTTTGTTAATGTTAAATTTCTTTCTATTTAGTTATTAGACTTTCATGACACATATCCCGAGTTTCACGGGTTAACTTGGTTTCACAGGTGAACCCAGTTAATTCCGGGTTGACCCGTCAATTTTTATTACTATTATTTTCATAAATATTTTTGTTTAATTTAGTTTGTTAATGTTAATTTTTTTTATTTAGTTATCAGACTTTCATGACACAGATCCTGGGTTTAACGGATTAGCATGGTTTGATGAGGTAACCCGGATTTTTTTTTCTTTTTAATTAATAATTTTTGTTTAGTTTAGTTTGTTAATGTTCACTTTTTTTTTTATTTAGTTACCAGACATTCATAACACAGATCCCGGGTTAACTTGGTTTGACAAGTTAACCTAAAATTTTTTTTCCATTTTTTTTTCTTTTTTAACTATTTTTTTCGTTTAGTTTAGTTTGTTAATGTTAAATTTCTTTATATTTAGTTTTTTTTTCTTGGAGGTTTTTTTCTTTTCTTTTTTATTTTTAATTAATTTTATTTAATTAATTTAGTTTATTAATATTAAATTTTTTTTCTAAGTAGTTTTCGGCTGATGCCTTTAGTTTTTTTTTGTTTTTTTGTTATTTTTATACCTTTGGCTGTGGACTGCACAGTGCAGTTCACAGTGAAAAGACTGATGCCTTTTGTTTTTTAATTAATTTTTTTAATTTAATTTAAATTATTAATGTTAATTTTTTTATATATATAGTTATCAAACTTTCATTACACGGATTCCGGGTTTGACATGTTAACCTGAAATTTTTTTTCCCTTTTTTTTCTTTTTTAATTATTTTTTTCGTTTAGTTTAGTTTATTAATGTTAAATTTCTTTATATTTAGTTTTTTTTTCTTGGAGGTTTTTTTCTTTTCTTTTTTATTTTTAATTAATTTTTTTTAATTAATTTAGTTTATTAATATTAAATTTTTTTTCTATGTAGTTTTCGACTGATACCTTTAGTTTTTTTTTGTTTTTTTGTTATTTTTATACCTTTGGCTGTGGACTGCACAGTGCAGTTCACAGTGAAAAGGTTGATGCCTTTTGTTTTTTTAATTAATTTTTTTAATTTAATTTAAATTGTTAATGTTAAATTTTTTTTATATATAGTTATCAAACTTTCATTACACGGATTCCGGGTTTGACATGTGAACCTGGTTTGACGAGTTAGCCCAGTTAATTCTGGGTTAACCCATTAATTTGTTTTTTTTTTTAATTATCAAACTTTCATGATGCGAATTCAAGGTATGACGGGTTAACCTGATTTGAAGGGTTAACCCAATTAATTCATATTTTTTTTCTTTTTTCTCGTTTTTTTTTATTCCTGTTGGTTTTTTTTAACTAATCTATTTAATTATCACACTTTTATGACACGATCTTGCAGCCAGACCCACGTCCAATGTTATTGGATCTGGTATTGTAGTCCAGACACTTTTATGCTAAGGGTTAACCCAAGTTTAAAGTTATTATTAATATTATAAACATTACTCTTGAATCAAGCGATGTATCCAAAACTGAGACTCTTGGGTATAATTTTATAAAAAAATCTAATACTTTTTGATCTTGGCTATTTTTAAAATGTAAAAAATAATTGACCCGCGGCATCGCGCGGGGCATATAACTAGTGAAATACTATAGTGCATGCCTACCACCCCTGTTAGGCATGCGCCTAATATCTGGAGTGCTAGGCAGCACACCTGCTTAATTTTTAGAATTTGGAAAAAGATATATTTAGTGAAGATCTCCTTAGGGCCACTTGCCATTCCCTTTTTACCGTTTTCCACATAGAACCGAGAAAAGTAGCTGTTTCAAGCTGTCATTTAGACTCCAGTTGTTTAAAAATATTTTTAATAAAATTTTAAATTTAATTTTTTTAATTTTAAATTAATAGATTTTTTAATAATTTTAGATAATTTTAATACAATAATATTAAAAATAATTTTTAAAAATAAAAAATATTATTTTAATATATTTCTAATATTTTAAAATATAATTATAATTATATTTTCTAACAGCATCCAAACAACATCTGACGCGGGGAGATAAAAGTAAAGAGCAGACACCTGCAGCCAGGCCAGGCCAGGCCATTTACAGAGAAACAAATGGTTAGAGGTCTTTCGCCTTATGGGCTCTTAGCAAGCATAACATAAAGAAAAATTCTAATTAACAAAAACATTTTTTTCTTTGTTTCTTTTTTCAATTTAATTTTTGTAATAAAAAACATGTTTATTTATTTAAATAAAAGCGATTTCTTCTCCGAAAAAACATTAGAATTATAAATATTTTTTTATAATAAATCAAAATCATATTTTATAAAAACCCTCTTAATACTTTACATTTTTTATAATATAATTGCTGAATATTAATTTATCTCATTCAATAAAAAATTATCATGAAAAAGCCATATTATTAAATAAAAAAATTTATATTAGATTTATAATAAAAATCAAACTTATGAAAATAATTAAATATTAAAAAATAAAAAATAATATTAATGTAAAATTACTAAAAAGCCCTTGTATATAAAAAAATCATGTTTTTCAATTTTTTTCTTCATTTAAAAAATAAATAAATAAACTTATTTTAAAAACTGCAAGAACTCTTAAAATTTATTTTTCAAGTTTAATGTAAGTTCAAAAACTTAAAAAACTAGTTTTTTCAGTTTTTTAAATGGAAAAATATTATATTTGAATATAGAATTTTAACTTTAGCTTTTCTAAAATCTTAAAAAAGTTAAAATATTACTCTGATTTTAAACATACTCTTAGATCTTGATTTGAGTTTCCTTGATCCTCTGCTTCATCGTCTGACTACGAAAATCTTGTCTGCCCCTTTGTGTTTTCATTTTCCATACCCCCCTTTACACTAAAGTAGCGTATAGCATACTACTAGCTAGGTATCGCGTAATTGTTTTTGTTTTAAAAAGATGGACAGTGTATATTTCTCTTGTCCAAAACACAATAATAAGACGCACCCCTTTATCTGAGGCCAGGCACCCCCCCACCTCCCTTCATCCCTGCTCTCTCTCTCTGCAGTACTGTCACCAATTTGCCAGGCGCCGTCTCTCTCTCTCTCTCTGCAGCAATAGTTAGTACATCACCATCTTTACAAGCCCTGACCACAAGCACTGATCTACATCTCCCTCACCAAAATTCAAAATGGTATGTTTTGAATTGTTTTACAAGCTCTTGTTTTTCTTTTCTTGAATTATTAGCAGTACTGATTTTCGTGTTTTTGTATACAGTTGGTTTCATCAAATCTATCACTACCTCCTTGGCTTCAAGCACTTCTTACAGAGAAGTTCTTCAATGCTTGTGTAATTCACGAAGGAGCAAGAAAGAATGAAAAGAACATATTTTGCTTGGACTGTTGCATCAGTATCTGCCCTCACTGTCTGTCTCCTCACGGCTCTCACCGTCTCTTGCAGGTTCCTTCAAGACTTACCTGCTAAGATCAGTCTTTTCTCTCACATGACAAATCATGTATTTTGCAAGTTTTGACATTTTTCTCATTGTATGTTTCAGATAAGAAGATACGTATATAATGATGTTTTAAGGCTAGATGATGCGCAGAAATTATTCGACTCTGCATTTGTTCAAGTAAGCAATAAATCTTGACATGAACATGATCAAATTCAAGAAACATAAGGGAAAACATATAGATATCGCAATCTTCGTGGCATAATTCTATGCTACTTCTGTCCGTGTACACATTTGTTACTGTTTATATGGTTTCTTTCTTGTTTTGAATTTTGATACGCAGAGAAAATTTAGCTACTGCTTTTTTAATGCCTTCCTTTCTTGAAAAAGCAAATTGCACCTACCATTTTGACCATGACCGATTCCAATTCTCTGTTTTTTTCCAGTCCTATACTACAAACAGTGCAAAAGTGATATTTTTAAATCAAAGGCCACTAACAAGGCCAGTGAATATCAGAGGCAACATTTGTAGCAGGTGTGACAGAGGTCTGCAATTCCCTTATCTCTTTTGCTCCATTTCTTGCAAGGTAGCTAGTAATCACCATGCTTAAAACTTTACTCTTTTACTATTCTATCTCTAACCATTTCACTTCACAGCGTCCTTCCTCATCTGGGTCTCTCTCATTTCTCTCCAATCCTCTCTTTTTTCAGGTTGATCATATTTTGAGAACAAAAGGTGTAAGTGGGCTTTCAAGTTTCTTGTTTGATTGTAAGTTCTTGCCTTTGCCTGAACCGGGTTCAGATGACGGTTTAATGACTCCAGTTTCGGTCCTTGAACGGGCCGCTTCGAGCAAGACAAGTTCTAGTTCAGGCGGGGATGGTGGGGTTGCTTGCAGGGCTCTTGCCTGTACTGCAACTACGGAGATTGTGAGAAAGAAGAGGAGCAGCTTGACAAATTCATGCCGGACGATGTTTCCAAGAGATACCGTAATATCGACCATTTTAATGAACCGGAGAAAGAAGGCACCGAACCGGGCGCCTCTTTATTGAATTGACCGTGGCCGGCCTCCTACTAGCACATAGGGACTGGGAAAGAAGAAAGTGGCACGGGGAGGTTTGTCTAGAATTGGTAATTTGCTGTGTCTTGGAGGGTGAGTTGGGGATTAGCATAAGAAAAATGAAAATGAAATCCTCTCAATTCTGCTGAGGGATATAGCCTTGGGGGGAGGGGTCTCATGGCAGATCAAAATCATTCGATGCCTCTGTTTTTTTTTCTTCTCTTCTTCCTTTCTGTTACTTATAATAGGGTTACTACAGTGAGTAACGGTGACAGGAGGACCCTGTTTTATTGCCCTTTTCTTCTGATTGATGGGGTAATTGTCATTTGCAAGTTGCCGATTATCATTTCCTTTCTATACTTTTATAGCTATCAAATTCAAATGTCCTGCTTTTCAAGGGGCAATTATTAGTTTGATTTCATTACTTGTCGCAATATGATTTCAATGGGACTCTCTGAAGCGTACACATCCTGATGTTGAATGCTCATTTTCTTGTCCCTTTGACATGTAAATCATGAGCACCCTAAAATCACATCTGTACTTGGATTTTTCTTAGCAATTCTTGTGATGGTATTTTATCTCATTTTACATGCTAAATTACAGGGAAGTGAATAGCAAATTGGCATGCAAGCTTGTTTTATACAAGTACTTTGGGGATTAATGTCAATAAAACTAGAGCATAATCGTCATCATCATCTTTGAGGAAAAAAAATAGAGGATTAGGTGATTTCTCCTCCAGAAACTGCTCACCCCACTCCCTTCATGTTTTTCTTTCTTCTTCATTTCTTCTTCCCTAGGGCACAATAGATGTTAAAATTGATGGACAACGTTAATCAATAATTTATGCGGGTGACACCGTTAAACTTCCCTCGATCGTTCTTTGCTTTCAATTTTCAATAATTTCATGTTGAGCGATTAGTGCATGCTGCGAAGAGAAGACTTCTAGGACACAATAAGGTTGAATAAATGTCATGTTTCCATGTGTTTTATATATATATATATAAACAAGCTGTCCATGGCATTTCTCCTGCTGTGATATACCCCACTGGAAAGAATTTATGCCACTCGATAAATTTTCGTCAAAAAGTACTTTCACATTTGTTAGGACTCATAAATGGCTTGAGAAGACCATTGATTGTTTGGATTTGGGGCCCCGACTCTTGCTCCAGCAACGAAATTGGAGGGGGGCACAGTCGTTTCCTTTGAATTCTCCCCCCCAGGATATATATATAGCGATATTTGCTTAAAATGAACAAATATTAATGATACTAGCAAGTTTGTAATAAATCTTATTCGTGAATCTTACAAAACAAGAAAGATATCAGTCAGGGGTTTTTGAGCATCCAGCAATATTGTGAATTGCAAACGTGTCAGTATCATAATAACGCCGATAATTTGCATAATTAAGAGATCAACTCAATCACTTGTGCTATTATTGAAGATTTTGATATTAATTACAAAATTAAAGTTTTTAAATTATGACAAAATTTCGAGTACAGTTCAAGATATTTAAAAGGCACTATAAAAAGAAGAATTTAGTATGGACACTTTTATATTTAAAAGGCGTTTTTTTTTCCTTCTTTTTTCGCACTTGTTCCGTTTTATTCAATTTCGAGACGATCTCTTCCTATGAATTTTCTAATTTCCATATAAATGTGATGCACCGATTGTGACGTTACAGTCACACATTAGACTCTTGTAGCCATTGCATACCTGACTTAAAGACATTTACATTTTTGTCTTTAGCTTTAGCTTTGTCTAGACATGTCCCACAGGACATTTTTGTACCAATCCAGGGGCAGTTATCCTTTAAGCACGCGGATGCTTTTCAAATAACTACTTACTACTGGCTGGCTGGCTGGCTGGTATTCGTTTCTCCCTAGCAGATATATTTTTCTTTTGTCCGATGTACCGCAACCAGATGCTACCAACAAAAATTTAGAAAATAGAAATGAAAACATCAACGGATAATATTTCATTGTTATTTTTTTTTATGGAGTTGCCAGCCCACTAAAAATATAAAAAGTTGATAATATTTTGCCATTTCTTTTATACTAATTTCTTACTGTAGAACATGTAATTTTCTTATATATTTAAGTGTTTTATATTTTTTCTAGAGAGATTTATTTTATTAATATATGATTTATATGTTAATGTTTGTTTGAGATTTAGAAAAAAATAAATTTTATTATCATTTGATGAAATTGAGTTTGATTGTGTGAGTTGTATATGTTATAATTGAAGAAATGATGAGTTATTTTCATGAGTATGAATCAAGTTTTGTTAGTTTTATTGTAAGGTAGAAATTTGAGGAATTGATTTTTTTTATGGAATTTATAAAATCAATATTATTCTATTTAGGTTTCGTAAGTAATGAATGATCATTCTTGAATGTATCAAAATTTACATGAAAGGTTGTTTGGGCAAGATTATTTTCAAGGTGGTAACGGTTTTATAAATCATGTACTTTCTAAACCAAATGATATTAGTGCAGATAAAATTAGATGTCTATATGTGAAGTGTATGAATAATAAGTTTCACCATAAAGATATTGTGATGATGCATCTACTTTAAAAAAAATTTGTTAAGAAAGATTTATGTTGATTTGCACATAAAGAACCATACGTTCGTTATGAAACCATAATATACAGGATGATTGGTTCAACTTATAGTTATAACAATATACATGAGTTTGCAGACGATAATAGTATTTTTATAGGAGTATGATGATGGATGTAATATGAATGAATCATGATTATTCAGGTAAAGGTTCATGCAACATCCCTTTAGATGAAGAATCAAATATAGATGTAACTAAGTTTTTTGAACTTTTGAAAGATTATAACAAACCTTTAGGTGCATAACTTACACAAATTATTGGTCATTATATGGGTTTACGGATGATAATAGTAATCCTTATAAGAGTATGATGATGAATGCAATGAAAATGAATCAGGATTATTCAGGTAAATGTTCACTAAACACCTCTTTAGATGAAGAATCAAATATAGATGTAGTTAGGTTTTTTAAAATTTTGAAAGATTATAATGAACCTTTTATAGGATAGATGCATAACTTACAACAAATTATTTTTCATTACACAAGCATTTACCATAAAGTTATATTATAGGTTGAGTGAGAATGGTTGTGATAGCATAATTAAATGGGCTGAAAACATATTACTTTAAAGAAATAGGTTGGAAGAGAACTTCAATGTTGTAAAATTCATGATGAAACCTTTTGGCCCAAGATACCAAAAAAATCAATATGTGTCCAAATTTTAACATGTTGTACTATGGTGAATATGCAAATTCTACCGAGCGCAAAACATGTCAATATGCTTGATATAAACCTTATAGTGGTAGAGAAAGGATATTTGCCGCATATAAAAATTAAAATACTTCTCAATCAGTCATAGGATGTAAATGTTATTTATGTCTTCAGAGATTGTTAAGCATATGACATGACATCATTCATATGATGCGGTTGATGGAGTCATGGTGTACCATTTTGATGGTAAAGTTTGGAAGCAATTTAACAGTGTGCATCCTCAGTTTTCAATAAAACCACAAAACATATATCTTGGTTTGAGTATAGATGGACTTAATTCATTTGAATCCTTTATTGCACTTTATTCTTAGTGGCCAATCATATTAACAACTCACAACTTGCCCCTAGAGATCTATATGAAGTTGAAATTCATGTTCTTGTCTGTGATCATACACGATCTTTACAATCCAAGGAGAAATATAAATATTTGTCTTTAACCATTAATTTGTATATTATGCATATCAAGAAGAATGTATTTGATAATATTATTAAAACAATCATGGACATGAAAGGAAAAACAAAGGACAATATAAAAGTTAGAATATATCTAGGTTTGTATTGTGACCATAAGAATATAGAGTTGATTAATGATTGGTTATGGGTTGCAAATCCCATAAAAATTCTTATAGATATGCTTTGAACATAATTAGACTGATGAATTTAAAAGAATGCATATTATATGGAATAAAGAGTCATGACTACTATGTTTTTAAGCAAATACTCATTCTAATTGTTTATAGGGATTTATTGTCAAAATAAATATAAGAATCACTGACAGAGATTAATTATTTTTATAGAGGTATTTATTCTAGCAAGTTGCATACACATCATATGGAGCAACTTGAAATGAACATCATTGAAACAATCCATAAATTTGAAATGATCTTTCCTCGCTCATTCTTTGAATCAATGGAGTACCAAACCAAACATTGAATGTATAAGGAAATAGTTGAAAGGCATGTATTGTATAGCTGGATGTATTCATTCGAGTGGTTAGGTATTACATGAATCATAAGTAATTATCCATTGTCTTTTTATAAATATTCAATTACTCATCTCTAATTACTTATATGCAAATACTTGATTAACCTAAAAAAAGACTAAAAACAAAGTTTATTTTGAGGGTTTGATATGTGAGGCTTATATTGTTAAAAAAATTTCAACATTTACCATGTATTATTTTGAGTGTCACTTGAGAATAAAAATTAACCATGTTCAAAGACATGATAATGATGATGGTAAATTGTTTTTGAGTGAAAATTTGTTAATATTTTTCCATCTTAGATGATCATCATCAAAGAATGTAGTAAGGAGAATATATTTAACATCGATGAATTAAGACTTTTTATTTGGTAGGTCAATTTTATAATTATATAGTCTTAAACCATTTTTGCTTATATTCTCATATAAACTTAACTCGGTAATTTTTTTATAGGCAATATCATCAATTTTGATTATCTTAAATCTAAATATTATTGAAGCTCAAATCTTCCCATTATATTAATTTTTGTAATGTTTCTCGATTTGCCTTGTGTTGGGTTTATTCATTTCCATGATCTAAGTGACAAAGTTTGGTTGGCTTGCTTGGTTTTTGGGTTTTTTTTCATCCTTTTCTTTAATTTAGATTTTTTATTCAATTTCATTATTTTATATTGGGTTTGATTGGAATTGTACTTGAGTTTTTTATTTTTATTTTCAATTAGCTTATCTCAGGCTCATAACCTGACTTATATATTTAGCATGCTCGCTCATGTTAGTTTAAGTATTATTTTTTTAAGTTTTGTTCTTCCACATTTGTTTGGTTGAAATCATAGCTTTGCCATCTTTTTTTGTTTTGATAATTATTTTTTTACATGTTTTCATGATTTTTTTTTCTTTTTAAATTGGTTCATTTGCTATAGTTATTTTTTTTTTTTTATGGTCCATTTAAATTATACCAGCTTTTTTTTTGCTTAGTCGAATCTATACTCTAAGTTGTGTTTTTTTATCACTTTTAAAATATACTTGCATAGTTTTTGTATTTTTTTAATTGATAATTATTTTTTTCTAGCTCGCACTACATCTAGTTTAAATTTAATTCATCAAAATTCTGAATCTAACCTAAAAAAAACTCTAACTTTAAACCCAAAAACAATCATAAAAAAAAAAAAACATAAATGGTGTATAATATACCTTTAATTGTTGATAATCTGTGGTGGTAGCCGCGCAAAGTGTGTAATACACGTATATGTTGGTATATACTAACTATGATGCTGGTTTGCCCTCGCAATACAATAGTGTTGATTAATTAAAAAAAAAAAACTGTCAATTTGACATTATTTAAAAGACAGTATCAACAAAATCTAGCTATGGACATTGCATGCATCTTTGTTTCTTGGTCATCATTAGCTTACCGGGTTCTATAAATGAAGATCAAGAAAAATCCCATCGCCCACAAACCCTCCATTCATTATCGGCCCTGTATTCACTATTCATCCACAAGCAGCCAATGCAACATCTCCAAAAAACCACCTGATCTACTCTCCGAATTCTCCGAAAAATCCCTTGAGCTGACGGAATTTTGAAGAACCATGGATTTATTATTTTGTGCTTACGCTTCAAAACGAAGCAAACTAGTTGATCTGTTTTAGTTCATACAGTATTAAATTTATATCGTAAAATGGGAGTATTTGAATGTTGGCTTTTATGTTGAAACGTGGGTAGGCGATGAATTGAAATAAATATGGGATTAATGGTAGGTGAAACTGGGATTTTGTTTTACTTACTTTGGTGATTAAATTTCCAACCATCTATTACCTTGGTGATTTTACTAGAACTATCTTATTATTTGTATTGGAATTTTGGGTTTGCTTGTATCTGCAAAAAGTTGGGCTGGTTTGAGTGCCTGATGTTCTAGAGGTGATTTGATCAACGACAAAAAAGAAAAGAAAAGATGGTCATTACAGGGTAGAAAAAGGGGCAGAAGCTTTCGTCCGAATCAAGTTAGGAATGATGAGATAATTGAATTTGAGGAAACTGTGGAGTTAGGGTATTAATGGTTTCGATCATAGCTGGGTCTCTACATCAGTTTATAGTTTTCACCTTGGTCTTGTTTTGTTCTTTGCCTTTTGTCAATCTTATTTGCACTTTGTTTATGTATATTGATGCAGCTTTTAGTTTATACCAGGATGGTTGAGGTGTGCTTTTGCCACAACTTCATACTGGTGATAGAAAATTAGAGTCTATACTTGGTCACTGAACTTTGTAATCTGATCTTTTTAAAGCTGTCTTTGTTGCGACAATGCTCTAGTTGTTGAATCTTTACTTTGCTTATTATGTCATCTATTGCTTAGTGCACTTCACTCAATTCTTGTTTTTTTTTTTTTTTTTTTTGCTGATGTCTGCACAGAATTGGCTTCCATTTGTTGCTGGATGAAGAAATCTCTTAGGCATTTGCAGTGCGCCTTTCATTATCTGCAGACTTGGTCAATGCTATTACTTTAGTCTTTAGTGCTGTTGCTTTCAGCTACAATATATGTCAGACTAAGTTCTTTGAGCAACGTAGGGGTTTTTTCTTGTTTCTTAGACTGAAACTTTCTGCAGTTTTGCTTGTTTGTGACCTACCTCAATGTAGTTTGCATGCTGTATTTCTGGGGGTGTTTCTGTCTCTGGCTTTTTGCCTCATCTAAGCTTTTTGATGTATCAATCTCCTTCCTCACCAAAAACTAAATCTTCTTTTTTACTATTGATATCAATAATCGGAATCTTTCTATGATCCTGTATTTCCAAACAATCAAAATTCAAGCTCATTGAAAAAAGTCCAGTGATCTTCTACTTCATCATGGAAGCCCGCGTTGGATAGGACATTCTCCAATGCTTTGACAAACTTCTCGAAGTAATTTCTAGTCTCATTTATCAGTTCATCTAGCATTGAAATGGTTTAAGAGGCCTTTCGTGTACAAAATTATGAAGCTTTTCCAGGATAGTCTATGCCACGCTTTGTAAGTTGCAAGAACTCAAGAAGTTGTTTCTTAATAACTATCGTTGTCAGACAGGAAATATCCGGATGCATAACTCCATCGAAGTACCTGTCTGCTTTCAATAACATGTTGCCATGCTTCTGTTACAAGAATGTCATTCAACTCACTGATCTTTTCGAGCTTTTTATTCTTAAACTCATGATGATCTGCAATGGCTATCGCTTTTGAAGATCGATTCGTATACCACTGTCAAAGATAATTATCCTAATGAATATACATCTCCTTAAGATTGCGATCTCTCCTTCTCACTCCCGCAACATTTCTTTTGTATTTGTTTTTCTTTTCTGTTTTTTTGTTTGTGTAATTGTTACACACTAAATTAATTACAACAGAGGTTATGTAATATGTAATAGTGTGGGTCAAAGGATAAGAAAAACAGACCTAGTAATGGGCTGGACTTTGTAAGTGTTTTATATTGAAATAAAATGTGGGCTAGAAGAAAAGAAAACAAACTTTGTTATGGGCTTGACCATTACACATAAAGATCGGGGGTCATGATAGTTAAATAATATTTATATTTATCAAATCATCAAATTACTCCAAGTCAACTTGATAGCCATCAACAATTCAGTTTGAAATAACAAAAAAGCCATGAATGATAGTTTGAAATAAATTACTTTAAAGTAATTTAGTCTTTACACCATACTTTAAAAATATAAAACACTGAATTATTCCCTATTAATCTCTTAAAAAAAAATTCTTTTAAGATAAATAAAGTTTTTATACTATACATTTAAAAGGTTAAAAAAATCAAATTATCCTGATTATTCTTATAATAACTAATGAAGCTTACATAGAATATCATTTTAATCTAATAGTATGCTAATTGGTGTTTTTATTGGAAGAGAAAAATAATAATTATATTATTACAGTAAATAGTGACGTGTGAAGACATTGTAAATTCTCCATGGCTTTCATTTTTTTTAAAAAAAAAAAATTCCACAATCAATATTGTTAGAGAATTGGCCAGGCTTGATTAAATCTTAAAGAAGGAAACACCCATATTCAATTAATATATCCACTATATAATAGTTGAGCGTTTACACGTGTCAACCTTTTATTGGAAACTATTGTTGCCCTTACACTTTGCTTTACGAAAACTTGTATAAATGTTTTCATTTTCTTATTATAGACGTTTTTCAAATATCTCTGACAACTCGAAATCTTAAAATCTTAATTACTTTTCTAAGGAAAAAAAAAATGAGGTTATTCAATTTAAATTCAAATATGTAAAAAATGTATCATTTAACATAAGATTTAAATGTTTAACTTAAAAGGACTCTAAATCCAACAAATAAATTCATAAATTCACCACCCTTGACAACCTTCATTCTTGGTCTCCAAAGGTATGGAGGGCAGGAGTTGAGTTTCACTCTCCAGCAAGAGTCGAACCAGAAAACCTCTTCAAAGACGAAGAAACTTGCTAACACTAGGCCGCAAGCTTATTAAATCCTAGCAAACGTCACACTTCTAAGCACAGCAGGAAAATCAATTTTCTCCGCGGGGAATCACAGGTAACCCGTAGAGCATCTAAAGCAAGACTCCGTAGCTTTTTTAGATGGTGTTTGATTTTATAGTAATAATTGTTGTTATTTAAAAGAAAAAACATTCATTTTTTTAAAAAAAAAACATGGTGACACCCAGAAACAGACACTCAATTGCTGCATCCTTGCTTGTTGCATTATGTTCATTGCATATTTCTTTTAAGAACACCACCTGGAAACTAAAAAAACGTACTTCCCTTTGTTTTTCTCCTCCCAGTCTTCTTTCCTTTTTCTTCTTCGGCTACATTAAATGCCTCTGCTACCTTGTTAAAGTCAAAGAATGCTTTGTCTTTGTCTTCTTAACTTCAAGTGCCCTACTTAGGTTTGTCATGTCATAGACTGGGTCCTTTTGTTTGTCGGTGTTGCGATTTTTATTGGGCTCTGCTTCATTGTGACAGGTAGTGATGCATCACCAGCTGCTAATTCTGTATCGAAGAAAAATAAATTACAAAAAAAAAACAAAGAATTGTTAGTTGATTAATTCAACAGATAGCAGAACTGATCATTATTTTCATAAAAGATGTGAAAGTACTTGTTCAATGGTAACAGGGAGTTATAGAACACTTTCTGATCTTTATCACAAAGAATCAATTACAAAAAAAATAAAAAATTCTATATAACTATTTATAACAATTTCTCAAAAAAAATTCAAATAATATTTAGATAATAGATATCTTCAACCAATTGACAATTGAATGAATAGTTTATAAATATTAAAGAATTTTAAAAAGTGACAAGAACAGGGTAAATGCAAGGTTGAAGAAGCTCTCTGGTTTCCATGCTCTCATTGCGTCGAATTGTGGTATTAATGGCATCATTTGTTACGTCCCAGGTAGATCTATATATTCACCCTATACAAGAATTAGAATCCAAGAATACACTCTATAAAAAGACAATAACCAAATTTACGAAACTAGCACAAACTTAGGACTGTGCTGAGAAAACATATGAAGCAAAATAAATCTCAATTCTGAATCTTTAATTCATGAATTATCAACACCCAAGCAGCATAAACTCAAGCTCAAAATTATTTTTTAAAAAATATATTTCATTGATACTTTAACTATGCTTTCAGCTAAAAATACGCAGAGAGTAGAGGTGAGCAAATTTCAATTGATAGCGAGAGGATAGAAGGGGGAAAGCCTTAACCTCATAGATGGCTCTGGAGGACATAATTTCTTTTGCTATCAGGACATCAACAGGGAGCTTCTCTTGTCATTCCCTGTTCTTCTCAGAGCCGTTTATTTTTAAAAGTGTTTTTAATATTTTTTTTAAAATTATTTTTAATGATATTTTTAAATTATTTACATTTACTAATATAAAAGAATTTTTTAAAAAAATTATTTCAACATTTTTAATAAAAAAATATATTTAAAAACAAAAACTGTTATAACACAAAATAGATTCTCCCAGGAACCACTTTGGGATGAAAGTGATTCATCATTGGAAGAGTCAAACAATGATTGAATGTCTTTGTGCGATTTGGAATTTTTTTTTAGGATTTAAAAAAATAACTATTTTTTTAAAAGTAAAACTTAATCAGCATGAGAATAGTTTTTAGATCTGGTTTGGTGACTGGTCTGATTTAAAATCTGAGTTTTGAATTTTGACCGGATTATTGAGTCGTCCGGGTCTTTTTTTTAAAAAAAATAAAACGATATCGTTTTAGTAAAAAAAAAATTAACGGGTTGCAACTAAATTTTTGATCAGGTCAACCAGATCGCTGGGTTATACTAGATTTTTTTTTCTTTAATTCAATATGGTTTTAACTCTAAATCAATCTATCAGGTCAGACTTGATTTCAAAACTATGTTGAGAAGAGAGAAATCATGTTTGTCTTTGTCAGTAGAAGATAACAATGAATTAAAATTATTAGATTAAGTTTATCGGTTCAAATCATTAAAAAAAATCATGTTTGAAGAAAAAGAAAATTTTCCTAATTAATCTAAAAGGTATTTATGATATTATATATTATATATATAAGGGTAATTTAATAATTTTGTCAAATGTGAAATTTTTTTGTTGACTAGGTAATTTTTTTAAAGTATAAATAGATAATAAAAAACAACCTAACTACATGATGCATGATTGTAAATGTAATTTCTCATATATATTGTCAAAAACACATACTTTAGTTTAATACAAAACACAAAATGCTATTTTTAAAACGTTAGATGCTTTGATTTCAAAATAAAAACAACTCCACTTTAAAAACACATAATATCAAATAGCCGGATGCAAGTCCCAATAAAAAAAAATCCAATAATTAATTGGCCTCTATTTAAAATTATTATAAAAAAGTTTATTTGAAAATATTTTTTATATTAAAATATATTAAAATAATATTTTTTTAAAAAAAATTATTTTTAAGTTCAGCACATCAAAACAATGCAAAACATATAATTTTTTAAAAAATTTTAATTTTTAAATCATGATTTTCACCGGCGTTTTAAAATATTTAATTTTTTCATATATCATAAATTATGCTGCTTTCTTTGTTGTTAATTTTTGTGATTTTTCTTGAATCCTGGTTTCACTGTGACAGACGACGATAGATTATTTGCTAATCTCAAAATGTCAATCACAAAAAAATAAAAATAAACTGATAATTAATTTAGCAGATAATGAGCTCAGTACGATTTAATTCCATAAATCTATTTTATTTTCTTGATAGGTAAAGGGAAAGTGAACGTATCAATTAGAAAGCCGGAGATAAATTAGAGTGAAAACGCGAGAAAAATAATAGAAAGAGAATTATAAAATATGATGGAAAGAAGAGACGAGGCCTTCACATCTGTATTTAACAAATTATGAAATTTGAATGGAAGCTTATGACGCAGCCAGTTCCAAATTAAAATCGGTCCAGTCCAGATCCTACTTCGATACTGATTGCTTTGCGTCCTGACCTTGAATGAACAAGGGGGTCATTTAGAGTTGGCTTTGGATTACTTTTCAAACAGTATTTTTTAAAAAATTAATTTTTATTGTTTGATTTTTTTTATTAGTCTAGTATTTTTTTTATTATTTTAATATGTTAATATCAAAAATAATTTTTAAAAAATAAAAATTATTATCAAAAAATGTTTTTTAAAAATTTAAGATTTATTTTTCTTATTTCAAATTATATTTTATATTGTTTTCGGATGGTTTTAATAAATTAATATAAAAAATATTTAAAAATAAAATAAAAAATACTTTAAATAAAAAGCTATAATTTTTAGCAGCCGCCATCACTTTTATGAATTTGATGATAATTTGAAAGCTATAAACACAACAAAGATTTATAACTTTAAGTGTTTGGTAATGCTTAGCTTTCAAAAACTATAATTTATATCTTTTTGAAAATCACATCCATAATTAAATTTGTGATTTTCGAACGGCTGAAACATTATGAGCCTTTTTCTGTTTCTTGTCGTTGTTGTCTGGTAGATGTTTTTTTAATTGAAAAAAAGATTTTGGTTTTTAGAGGGGAGGGTTAACAACTAATGAACTGGTTAGGATTGTATCCTTTTTGTCAACAACTAGAGATTTGCATTCAGAAGATGACAATGACATGTATAACCCACATGTTTTAATCAGATTGATGTTAAAATATTTCACTGAAATAAATTAAAATAATATTTTTTAATTTTTTAAAATTAACGTATTAAAACTATTCAAAACATAAATTTTTAACAAAAATAAAAATAAAAAGAATGATTAAGAGGAAAAGGCTTTGATAAATCATTAGTTGGTTGAGTTATTAATTATCAATGGGGTCCCAATCGTCCAATCCCTCACCACACAACTTAGGAAAGAAGGCCTTGCTGAACGCTGTTTCTTACAGAACAAAGCTATATAACACACATGTAATCTTATTTTATTCTCAATCGATCTAAATGGATGACAAAAGATAAGGTATAACAATATTACATTTTATCCGATTCACTGCACTTTTATAAAGCCGAAACTACATAAAACAGGTGTCGTTATCGTTAAAAAAGGCCTAAATCATCTTGCTTTTCAAGTGTGACAAGATCACAGCATATTTTGCTTCTGGGGTCTTCTTTTGATTCCCATGAAACCAACCCCGAACGGAGCAACCTGACCTCAGGAGAATGGCCCCCGTTTTCACCAACTACTTACAGATAAATAATGTCCCGGCCAAGCCGTCCAGAGTCAGCCGCATACTTCATGGAATCCATCCATGATCCAACCTACTCCTATAAAGTGTTTCCTTGGTTGGTTGGTACTTGCAAATAGAATCAACCACCTCCCATGGGGTTCGTTCGTTTTGAAGAGCTAGCCCTACAGCAATCATTTTGCTAAATCGCCCTTGTTCTTAACGAGCACAATTATTATTTTTTCCTCCGCCGTTTTACTAGTCGGAAAGACAGAGGACGCACAGGATCGCGGCCTGTGAAGGCTTGCCACCAAGATGTGTCGGCTAAAAGCATCACAGGCAATTTAAAGGTGCATAAAGCTAGCATGATATACAGGGGATTACATTATAAAAATTAATTGGGGTAGGAATTAGGAAAGTTTGTAGGGCATATTGTAAAGCTACTTTGAAGCACATATCACTGCAGCTGAGATCGATATGCAATGATTGTCCCCACACAAATACAATATTGCGATGGTAACACCGTGACTGGATAAACCTCTCTTTGAGTGGAAGCAATTCCGGGTCCTAAAAGTGGCCGGACAACGTTGAGATAATTTATTTATTTATTTAAAAAAAGGGCGAAAATAATCATTCCAAAATGCCAAAGGAAAAGACACATAATTCTTTGAATATAATAAGATTAAAAAAAAAGAAGAAGAGAGACCTAAAATTTGTTTGCTGGCTGGCTAGAACTCCAATGAATTTTAAGCGCTTTATGAGTTCTCCTAACTTATGAGTTTAAAACAAGTGCCTTTGGTGGAAGTTGAAAACAAGCCTGAATGTGAGCTTTTTCGAGACTCGAGACGATGAAGTCATGATATATTCCTTGCTTTAGGTTTTTTAAAAAATTTCTTGAGTGGAAGGTCAATAATTACTTTTTTTTTTCCTAGATGTATGAAATTAGCGTGAGAAATATATCTTTAAAATCATTAAAAGATGAAATTTAGTCTTGATTAACCATACACTTATCTAAAAATTTATTTACTACAGAAAAAAAAAAGAAAAGAGAGAGACTAGAAGAGATTAGCAAAGGAAGATCCAAACCTAATGGATCTTAATTTGATTTTCTACCAAAAAAAGAACAGGAATAAAAGTGAGTTAAAATTAAAATTAATTTCTTAATTATAAATCAAAATATCATAATGCTTATACACACATCCAATTAAATAAATCAATATCTAATCAACAGATAATGAAGATTAAGATATATTATTTCACAACACGTCTCATGTACTTGGTTGTGTTTAATATTTTTATTTTCAATAATAAATTTTTATTTAATCAAAATATTATTTTTGTAAATAAAAAGTAAAAATTATCATTAAAAAAAGTGAATTGAATAAAATTATGAAGTCCAACTATCAAATAATCCAAAGTTGAATGATAAAATTAAAAAAAGCAACAAGAAAAAGAGATTTGGGTCAACTGCTAATCTTGTAGTCATGGACATAAGACTAGAATAATCTCATAAAAATAAAAGTGAAAAAAAGCACAAAAATCAATCTTCAAAACCAAAAAAATCTCAATTTAAAAAATATTAAGGAATAAGATTGAAAAAAATGCAATAAAAATGACAAAAACAACAATAAAATAAAGAATTAAAATCAAATGTTGAGGGATACTAAATTTGAGATAAAAATAAATTAAAATCAAATGCTGAGGGATAAAATTAAAAAAAAATAGCAAATAAGTTAAAAAAATTAAAAGGATAATAACTAAATTTAATATAAAAAATTAAATCGAATGACAAGAAACGAAATTAAGGAAAAACAATCAATCAAAATAGGATAAAAATTAAAAAAAAATTATAAAAATAAAAACCAAACTGGATATAAAAATTAAATGAGATGATATCTTAACACTTTTGCAAGGAAAAAAAAAAGAAAAAAGAGAAGAGAAAAAAAAAATAATCCATTAGAGTTACATGTATTGTAACATTAAAAAGAGGATGTAAGCACACTTCCAATGTAGAGGTGAAATTTCACCATTAAAACACGGTGAAAAGTGCTGGCCGCGTCTTCTCATTATGCCACTCACATACCGACCATTTTTTATTGATATTTTATAATTATAAAAAGACCAAATCACCTGTTATGCAACATAAGTATATATATAAAAAATCAAACGTAAAAGAAAAAAAAAACCCTTACAAGGGAGTTTTAAATTTTTTGATTCGATGACATCTATATAATTTCACCATGCATAAAAACAAAAAATGCCTATAAAGCCCCTACACGCCAGTTTCTTTATTTTATTTGTTTCCAAGATTATTTTTGTCATTGTATTATTATAAAATAATATAAAAAGATCAGTCTAACACTATTGAATTTGGCAATTGACTAATATACCCCCTTGAAACACCCATTTACCCTAAATGGCCGATCATTTGATGATTTCTCAAAAAGAAAAAAAAACTAAGTGGTGTTTTTATTACTAAAGTAAAACCCAACACGTTTTAGAATTCTACTAGAAATGTGCCCGCGCTACGCTGCGAGTCAATTTTTTTATATAAAAATTATTTAAAAAGGTTAAAATTTAAGAGTGTTAGGTTTTTCTATAAAATTATATCTAAAAGCATTGGGTCTATCTGTTATTTATGATCCAAAAGTTATATTTATAATATTATTAATAATATTAAACTTGCATGATCTAAGTTTAAGTGAGTTTAGTTGCAACATCAAACCTAAAGCCTTTAATATGAGTCTGGTTACAAGGTTTTGTTATAAAAGTGTGATAATTAAAAAGGAAAAAAATTTAATATTATATAATGAAATTAAAAAAAAAGATTAATTGGAAAGAAAAAAACAATAAAACAAAGCATTATTTCGATGAATAGTGCTTTGCAATGAGGGGTACAGTAAAATCCCTTTATGAGATTACAATAATTTAATGACCAGTAAATAAAACAAATTATAAAGTTTAATTCTCAATCAAATTGATATTAAAAGATGAAATTGAAAGAAAAAAACTACTTAAGAAAAAGAAAAAAAATCTTAATCAACTGGTTTAACCTGTCAAACCTGGAATTCGTGTCATAAAATTGAAAAAAAAAGATTGATGTCTTTTAGTTATAGTTAATTACAATATTTAAAGATGCAATTGAAAGAAAAAACTAATAAAGAAAAAGAAAAAAAAATATGAATCAACTGGGTTAGCCCATCAAATCAGGTTAACCCGTCAAACCTGAGATTTGTGTCGTGAGAGTGTGATAACTAAATAGAAAAAGATTAACATTAATAAACTAAAATGAATAAAAAAAAAGATTAATTAAAAAGAACAAAAACAAAGGAAAAAAAAAACCTACAGGAAGACAAAAAACTAATGAAGAAAAAAAATATAAATTAACTAGTTTAACCCGTCAAACCAGGTTAATCCATTAAACCTGGGATTCGTTTTATGAAAGTTTGATAACTAAATAGAAAAAAACTTAATATTAACAAACTAAATTTTTTTTTAAAAAAAGAAGCAAAAAGCAAAAAAAAAATACTAAACAAAAAAAATATTAATTTTTTTTTAAAAGAAAAGCCTACATGAAGAAAAAAACTGATGAAGAAAAAGAAAAAAAATCTGAATTAACTGGGTTAACCCTTCAAATCAGGTTAACCCATCAAATCTGGAATTCATGTCTTGAAAGTTTGATAATTGAATAGGAAAAAAAATTACGGGTTAACCCGTCAAAACCGTAATCCATGTCATGAAAGTTTGATAACTAAATAGAAAAAATTTAACATTAACAAACTAAATTAAATGAAAAAATTAATTAAAAAGAAAAACCAGAAAAAAATCCGGGTTAACGCGTCAAACTCGGAACCCATGTAATGAAAGTTTGATAACTAAATAGAAAAAAATTTAACATTAACAAAAAAAATATTCATTAAAAAAAAGACAGCTTAAAAAAACAAAAAAAAACAGCTTAAAAAAAAAAAGGACAGCTAAGCGTTTCACTATGGACTGCACTCGAAAAAATTAATTAAAAAAAAATCAGAAAAAAATTCCGGGTTAACCCATCAAACCCAAAACCTGTATCATAAATAATTGATAAGTAAATAGAAAAAAAAATTTAACATTAACAATTTTTTTTTAAAAAAACATTAATTAAAAAAACAAAGAAAAAAAAAAGCTTAAAAAAACAGCCTAAAAAAAAGTCAAAAGCAAAAAAAAAAAAAAAACAGCTCAGCGTTTCATTGTGGACTTGCATAATGAAATACTGAGCAGTTTTAGCTATTGTTATAATACTAGATATATGACCTGCGTGATACTGTGGGTTTTTTTTTACATAAAAAATATATAAAAAACAAAGATTTAAAAATTTTAGGTTTTTTTTGCAAAGCTATACCTAAGAATCTTGGGTTTGGCTGCAACATCTGATCTAAGAGTAATATTTATAATATTAATAATAATATTAAACTTGCATGATTCAAGTTTAAGTAAGTCTGGCTGCAACACCGGATCCAAGAATATTAGATGTAGGTCTGACTATAAAGTCGTGTCATAAAAGCG
Organism: Populus tomentosa; assembly: GCA_018804465.1. Taxonomy (NCBI): domain Eukaryota; kingdom Viridiplantae; phylum Streptophyta; class Magnoliopsida; order Malpighiales; family Salicaceae; genus Populus; species Populus tomentosa. The sequence goes on from CM031971.1 coordinate 10,578,949, forward strand.
TGATAATTAAATAGATTAATTAAAAAACAAAGAAAAAAATCAACAGGAAAAAAAAAACTAATGAAGAAAAAGAAAAAAATTTGGAATTAATTGAGTTAACCCTTTAAACCAGGTTATCTCGTAAAACATGAGATTCACGTCATGAAAGTTTGATAATTAAATAGAAAAAAATAACAGGTTTACCTAAAATTAACCAGGTTAACCCATCAAACTAAGTTAACCCGTCAAAGCCCAGGATACGTGTCATGAAAATATGATAATTAAATAGAAAAAAATTAACTTTAACAAACTAAACTAAATAAAAAAAATAATTAAAAAATAATCTGGGTTAACTTGTCAAATCAAGTTAATCCATCAAACCTGGGATCCATATCATGAAAATCTGATAGCTAAATAAAAAAAAATTTAACATTAACAAACTAAATCAAACAAAAAAAATTCATTAATTTTTTTTTTTAAAAAATAGTAGTTATATAATAATAATAATAATAATAATAATATAATATATTAAATATTAAATATATTAGTAAAAGGAAAAAAAAAGAAAATAGCAGTTATATAAGATAATAATAATAATAATAATAATAATAATAATAATATAATATATTGATAAATAAATATATTAGTAGAAGGTATGGAAAAGTTATAATAATTTTCTCATGTCTTTTAGAATATTAGTTAATAATAATAATAATAATAATAATATCTTCGTTTTCCTTTTGGGTTTCTTTTCTCGTAAATCGTCAACGTCGCTGAATGTAGACAAATCTAAACAATTCCGGACAAATAAAAATTGCTCAAGTGAAGAGTCATCTTCTTCAGATCAATCCTTGAGATATACGTATTACCCAACAACATTAACTGATTGATTGATTGTTGATCTCTTGTCAAATTTGTGAATTATGTCGTTCCTTACATTGACCGAATACACACACACATATATTTTCTAAACGTTTGGTTAGTGGTTGGTTGGAATTGTGTTTAAAATAATATTTTATAAAAAAATAATTTTTTTATTTAAAATTATATTTTAAAATTATTTTAATATATTGATATAAAAATAATTTTAATTTTTTTTTTAAAAAATATCATTATAACCTCTACGATGTGATGACATAATTTAAAAGAGGTTAAATTTTTATCATCTCAAAAGAACAAATTATAAAACACTAATTACTTTAATCATCTTAACTCTTTCTTTGATCATTCGCTATGGTTCGTGTTTATATTTCTCCTCTATATTCTCAATTTATGTTTTTAGTTTTTTATAGTAACAATTTTGTTTTCAAATAGTTTAATCTCCTAGAGTTGAACTCTATCCATTTATTATTGAAACATAACTGCAATCCTCGAGTAAACTTCATCCCTCCTTAACCATTGGCCGGTCCTGCTCATCTGCAAATCTCATGGCACACTGTTCTCTCTTCCTTGTTACCGTTAAATATAGGAGTCCAAGAAGTCAAGCAAGCAAAAAGTATAAAAAATTATTCATTCTCCAAAACGAGGAGTATTAAAATAATAAAAAAAAACACAAAAGAAAACAAAAAATCAAGTGAAAACACAGGAAAAGCGCAGCAAACCAAACCCAGCATTACCTTAACCCATAACCCACACAATACCTTCCTTCCAAGACATCCAAAGCACAATCCACGAACCACAATCCACACAGTACGCTGCAAAAATTTTCGTCTTTACCTCTCTCACTTTCTCTCGATTTTTCTTTCCTTGAGAAAGTTAGAAGAAGGGAATTCAATTCCATTCCATCCTTACAATCCACAAAGACAAGAGAGCAAAAGATTTGATTCTATTGTTTAAATTTCCCATTTTGTCATGACGGAAACTATGGAAACTGCAACCTCTACAACACCAAAACAACCCCAAATCTCTGAGATGTTTTCAAAATTTGCTCTTGCTTTCAAGACCAAAACTTTCGAATTCTTCGCCGATGAAACCGCCGCCGCCGATGAAACCACCGACGTTGATTCCGGTTTCTCTCTCCTTGATTCCGCTGAGGATTTTATCCCTGACCAGAAAGTCATAATCTTGAAGCCTGACCAACCCTTGAGTCAAAATCAAGCCTTCTTGCCACAGAAAGAGTTGGCAGTGAAAAATGGCGAGACCCAGATCAAGCCTTTAAACACCCAGTTAGCTAATACTTTGATTTCTTCAGTTTTATCTACAGTTTCTTCGTTTGAAGCTTCTTATTTGCAGTTACAAACTGCGCATGTGCCTTTTAATGAAGAGAGCATTAAAGTAGCTGACAAGGCTTTGGTTTCAGCTCTTCAGAGATTGTCTGATTTGAAGCAAGTTTATAGGGATTTGTGTAAGAATCCTGATTTTGGTGATGATTTGCCAATTGGGTCTTGTTTGGAAGCTCAAGTAGAAGAGAATCAAAGCAAGCTGAGAATTTTGGGGACTGTTTCCAATAGTTTGCAAGCGGAGATTGATCAAAAAGATAGTGAAGTTTCGGTTTTGAAGAAGAAATTGAGTGAGGTACAAAAGTTTAATTCTTTATCGTCTAAGAAGTTGTGCAGTAGTTTGAATTTGAATTCTGAGGTTTTGTTGACTGTTAAGGTTTTTGATTCTGTGTTAAATGATGCTTGTAGAACAATGCATAAGTTTACTAAGATTTTGGTTGATTTGATGAGAAAAGCTAGGTGGGATTTGGACTTGGCAGCGAATTCTGTTCATTCTGATGTTGATTATGTGAAAAGAGGGCATAATCGTTATGCATTTTTATCCTATGTTTCTTTGGTGATGTTTAAAGGTTTTAATTTAGAAGGGTTTGGTTTGGAGAGTGAGGGTGAAGTTTCTTGTAACGGGCATGGATTGGATTCAGTTAAGAGTAACAGTTCATTGAAGCAATTGCTTGAGCATGTATCTAGCAATCCTATGGAGTTGTTAAGTAGGAATCCTACTTGTGAATTTTCGAGGTTTTGCGAGAAGAAGTATCAAGAGCTTATGCACCCGGCAATGGAGTCGTCAATTTTCAGCAATTTGGATCAAAATGAAGTTGTGTTGAATTCGTGGAGGTCACTTAGTATGTTCTATGATTCATTTGTTAACATGGCCAGTTCTGTATGGACACTTCATAAACTGGCATTTTCTTTTGATCCCGTGGTTGATATTTTTCAAATGGAAAGAGGGGTTGATTTTTCAATGGTGTATATGGAAGATGTCACGAGGAGATGCACCATGCCTAATAAAACCAGGCTAAAGGTGGGGTTCACAGTGGTTCCAGGTTTTAAAATCGGAAGAACAGTAATCCAATCTCAGGTTTATTTATGTGCTTGACATGTAATGAGTAATTTTTTACGTTTGCTGCCTAAGCAAAGTAGTATGTTTTGGTTGGATATCCTGCTCTAAGTTCGAACACTGAGGGTTTGGATTGTGGCCAAACTATAGTGAGACTAGAATCCTAAGGATTCAGGTCAGGTTTTTAATGCATACACCAGTTGACTATGCTCAAGGAGAAATTGGAAATATATATGATGAGACAATCCAGCCTTTTGTTGTGCTGTTGCACCAGGCATTAAGAGCAACAATGGTATGCAGCTCTTGGCTTTCTTTTGATGTTCAGTTATAGAGTTATAGTTAGGCTGTGAATTTACACACCCCCTTTCATCTTTCTTTCATCGTGCTAAGTCCTGTGTAAAAATATCTGTAAATGTTTGTTTTTTACTTTGTATTGATTGCAAGCTCTCTTCTGACACAAAATACTTTTACCAAAATGTGTATCTGACCTTTGCCTCATTTGTAACAAAACAATTTACTTGGAACGGAATGTTGAGCTGTAACATGGTCCTGTTTATCATAAGCCGTGTGTTGAAGATATATTGTTAAGTGCTTGAGAGCAATCTTCTTAGACATTAAACCAATGTTGCGGGTAATATTCCATTTCCTTTTTATCCAAGAACTGTGAAATTCTTCTGGTTTTGAATGGATAATGTTCATCCATTTTGTCCTGTCAGCTGTTTAGAATCTCTGTTATATATTATTTGAAACAATTAGCTTGAGAATCCAGCCATCCATAACACATCTTCTGACTCGACCAATTGCATTTTAGTTTTTGCTAATGTTTTGGTCATTTGATTTTATGCTTAGTTTGACGTCTCTGCAGCTTAAAGATTTGGCCTTCTTTTTACTCCATGTTGTATGTCCAAAATTTTGTTGTTGTAGATAAGAGTATTTAAGCACTGTTTTAGTTGTTCTTTGGCTAGGTTATTAATATATTACTTCTATTGGGGTTTTATGTTGATCCTATGGGGTGATGGGTGTGATTGTGAGTTCTTCTCTGATGAAAATACTGTGTTAATGTCCCTTTATTTGGACCAATGGTCTTTGAATGATAACGGTGTATTACAGTACATAGGCTTCCAGTTAGGCAATTGCATTGTTCAATGGATTATTTCATCACTGATAATGGTTCTGGAATGCGATAACCATTGGTATCTGTCTATATTCTGTTTTACTGGTTCGTATCAGTGCACAAATCTACATATTTCTGGAGCACATATAATCTGTGATGTTATATAAACCGGGGAAGATAAATAAGTTAAGAATCCCTGAATGGTGGTTTTTCTTTCCCGTAAAGTTTAGGCCTTTGTGGTTGACTAACAGGAAACCTCCATTTTATTTTAATTGCTCCTGTTTTTATCCTTGAACCTGGTTTACTGCAATGGATGCTTCATTTTAGAAATCCAGCTATGAAACTCCCAATCAGCAAACCGAAACGCAAATTATTTTCAGAAAAAGAAACGATTAATTGTACGGAACATGTGCCTTCAAGGTGACCTTCCCGTATTGAAAAAGGGATATTAGCAATGCTCAGCTTTCATCTCCACCTTTAGATTTCCAAAAACTATTTCTTTATGGAATACTGCTATTTAGTTTATCAGGATTAAGCTCCATCCTTCAATTCTTTCCGCTGCTCATGAATTTCTACTGAGGTTTTCTCTAACTAACTAAACTTTGCCGGCTTTGCCTCCTTTCTGGCGCCTGTCGTACATCAATAAACAATATTATTACTATTATTTTAACTACCTACTTTTTGGCTCTTTTTTCTTTCAATGTAAAAAAAGAATGTATGGTCTGATTTATTTTTAATGTAAAAATGAATGCTACGGTAAAGCAAGCATTTCTAATAAAGCAAAATTTTTTTTTGAGATTTAACTAGATTAAATTTAATAAATTTAGTACCTTAATAACAAGAATAATAAAAAAATAAAGTGAAAAAACATTAACAATGAAAAAATGTTTAAAAACTTAACTGGAGCCCATCTAGATTAACATACCAAATATATGATTTGATTGTGATACCGAGATAACTTTGTCGAAAGCAAATTAAATAAAATTATGAAGTTTAATTATTAAATAACTTAATATTGAAAGGTAAAATAAAAGGTCCATTGACCACATGTGCCACCGGATCATGAAGGGGCCGCCAAGACGATTCAAATACTATCATGAAAGGCAATATCTAGTTATTAGATGATATCATACGCGCCGCCTATGCACTAACACGTGCAAAGCAGGTGTTTGGCACTTTGTTTAATAATATATATTTTTAAATTATCAAATAGCTCATAAATGAACTTGATTATAACAAAAAAAACTAAAATGAAAAGAAGAAAATCCCTTGGATGACAACTTCATTTTTTTTTCTAGGTAATTGCATTATTTTGTTGTGCTTAAAAAAATAAAAAGATGAAAAAACTTATCTATGCAAGTTTAAATTTTTTTGCTTTTAAGGTTAATTAAGTTATTTTATTGTGCTAAAAAAATTAATAAAATCATTTTGTCCAAATATATTTGGAAATGACTAATGGCTCATGTGAAAAGTACCTTTTTACCCCTGATAGAAAGGTTATTGGTGTTTTCTAGAAGAAAAGAAAATAGTTATTTCACTATTTTAATCCACTATGATCGTGCCTTAGTGTATAATGATAAACTGATGTCTTTTATTTTTCTTAAAAAAAATTTAATACCATAAAAAAGGATATATACGATAACAATCAATATTAGATTTCTTAACCTTCATTTCCTAAAGGTTTTTGGGATTCTAGCATTGTAAAGAAAATTGATAAAATAACACAACGCGAAAAATATTTAGAGAAGTAACATAATTTAGAGAGTCACATATGACATTGCAAAATTACTAGACACAAGATTCAATAAAAAGAAAGGAGAGAGGGGAGAGAGAAAAAAAGAAAAAGACCCTAGAGGCATACCAAAACTTCGATAACGACACCATTGATATTATGAGGAAGATCTCGATAAGACGAATCTAATGATATCAAGTAAGGTCACTGGTGGTTAGATTAGGCCACACGTGCGGGCCAAATGCAAATGAGCCTCATCACCTTTGGACGACTTATATGACCCACTTTGTACACCATTTATGATTTTTTTTTGTGTCATTAAATTTGTTTTGTCGAGATGTTTTTAAAGGTACCAGTAGTGTCATCATAAGAGTTTTGGTCATTGTATTTTTTCTTGCTTTTCTGTCTTTCCTATCTTTTAACAAATTACAAGGATGACAAAGGATAGAGAAAAAACAATGAAAGAAAATAAAGAAGAAAATTACATTTTTATTAGTATTTCCTCTAGTTTTTTCTCTATTTTTTTACGGTAGAAGGTATTTTTGGATTAACTTTTCATTAACAAAAAATAATTTTTTTTAATGATTTTAAAAGCATGACCCTATATCAACATGTTACATATCATAAAATTGACTCGAAATTTTACTTATACTTTTTTACCAATAAATAATGCATTGATTGAGTTCATTATCAATGGATCAATTTAAGTCTTTAAAGCATGTGGGGTTGTAGGAACTAGCTTTGCAATATCTCATCAAAGTTGAACTTTCTTTTCCAATTTCATATAAACTTACACAGTCTTTAACACATAAACCACAACCCTTTCTCCCATTCCCACAATGCCTAGAAACAAGAACAACATATGAAAACAAAAATGTATACTCAGTGTTAATGTTATAATATTACAAATTTAAGAGTAGCTTGTACAAAACACAATGAAGTTAAAAATCCAAATTGTAGTACTTTTTTAGCATTGGTAAAGGGAAAGAGTATTAGAGAAAATAATAATTAAATATATGATTATTAACCTAAAGTCACCATGGTCATGATATTAAAAGCTATCATTTTATCCTAAAAAATGATATTCCTATTCTTATATAACCTTATGATCTTGTCTTTTAGCACAAAACACTTCTCTATGGTATGACTAATAAAATGATGATATTTGAAAAAAATCTGGATTGTCAATGAGATTTGCTTCGAGCAAATCATTTACCATTCTAGATATGTTTGATTTGGGGAATGAATATTATTTTTCTTGTCTTTTTTTTTTTAAAATGACCTCTTTCTTTCACCCTTTTGAAAAGTAGTCAGTGTTGATGATTATTCCTTTTAAATCTATTTGGTACCTTTACGAAATCAGAGTTAATTACTAAAGACTGCTTTCCCTTGATCTTTGGAGTACTCTTTTCAAATCTACAATGCTCATGCTTATTTCTCTCGGGCTCTTGCATAGGTAATGATGAGTTTTCGGCTGCAGCAATGCTAAGTTCCATGTTGCGTGCTCAAGCAGTCAATTCTTTAAAAGACTTTAATTTGATGCCTTGTAAGATATAGTGTCGTCCCCAATACATCCCTTGAATACACATATCTAGTGTAGAATTTCAGTGAGTCGATCCCTCCGATTTAGGCTAAAGTTTCTTCACCGATGAATATAGTTGATGACAAGCTCCTTCATTCATGCTAACCATACGATGAGTGTTATAAAAGCGATTAAGAAACTCACATTTCAACTATTCTTAACTATCAATTAAGCCAGACTCTAAGTTAGTATACTAGTTAAAGGCATTACCTTTCAAGGAATGGACAAACTGTTTTACCATGAGATCACCATCAATTCCAACATTGTGAGCCATATGTTGTTTTTGAATCTCTTTTCCATCGAATTGCTCAAACTTTGGTTGATAGCTTAGAGGCATCTTTAGCAAATCGATCCCTTAAGTGTACAACTTCATATGAGAATACAAAGGTTGAAATAAACTTTCTACTTGGTCTATGATAAGTTTCTTGAGAAGTTTTTTTAGTTGATTCATGGTGAAGATGTCATCGGTAATACTATGAATATTCCTTGTAACTTTGATTGTAGAATCCTCGATGATATCTAGTTGATCTACTTGCATAGATTTAGTAGCCAAAGTTTGACCTCCTTTATTCATGCTTTTGAGTTAGTTCATCAATTTTTTATCTCATGGGTTTTCACCTTGAGTGAAGTCGAAAGTCCCTCAACGATTTTTGTTAAGTTAGACACTTGATCCTTCAAAGTTGTAGTCTTGGTTGGTATCACTAACAATGTGCCAAAACCTGAAGCCTTATTTGGTGATTCATATGAAGAAGTCTCCATGGGTGAATTGCTGATGTAGCCACCTTGAGTGATGAAAAAATGTCCATGTTCCTCAATTGATTTTTATGGTGGAGTTACTTGTAGTTTTAACCTTGGAGTAGCAAGATTACGCCTCTTTTTTATTCAACATCATCTTGATAATTGGCTTAGATTGCGTATACAACCCAACAATGGATTTTTTAAATAGCAGGGTTGAAGAATATTCAACGGTATGTCAACGAATTGAATCAGTATTCTTGTTGCTTTTTAAAGCGACAACGATGATCATGTTCTTCCTAGTTGCATTGAAAGGTTGTTGAAAATTTTTTCTTGAAGAGAAGAGATGAGAGGTAAAAATGTCTATAGTGGAGTCACCATAAATTTATAAATAGACTTTTGAGCACCTGAAATTAAACAAGCACCCGTGTACAAATATTTTATTTTATTAAAATATGTTATTGGTTACAATATTTATTTAAAATATTCTTGCAAAAGAATAAAACAACCCTTTAATTCTTCCTTTAGATTTGATATGTGATGACTTAATTTATTTGTGCAATCAAATCAAGACTTGTGCTTTGCAAGAACACGAATTTAGGCGCGGATTGCAGAACGAGACTTGGTGATTTGGAGAGTATCTTTTATTTGTCTTCAAAGTGTTGTTGAAGAATTTTTATAAGACACTTAGGCTTGATTCAATAAATCTTTGTTTTTTCTAGACTTCAAGCGTAGATGAAGGGGGTTGAGAGCTTTTAAGAGAACTTCATTGCTTGAAGTGTTTGTTTGGAAGAAAATTTTATATCTCCAAGAATCCTCTTCCATATAATATTATTTTATTGATTGATTTTTATTTATGTGATTTTGTATTTTTGATAGAAAATCTAAGATATTTCATTTCATGTATTAATCTTTTATTGATAAAAAAATATATGAACACTCATTTATTTTTCTTGTTATCTATTTCATATTTTTATGCCGTAGTTGAAAGTTTCTGTTTCTGCAATCACATCAGCCCGAGATGTCTGTATGCTCTAGGTGCAGGTTCATAAAAGTCTTGCCACTAACTAAGGATCATCACCGACACTTCATTTTGATTGAAGAAAAGCAATATTTTACAAACAAACCATTCAAAAATTCCATACTAACAAATGTTTTAATTACGGAGTTGTTAGTCTCTTAAAAATCAAATATATAATTGATCGAAGTGGAAGTTTCACGTGTTTGAAAAATTAGTAGAATTTGTTTGTTTGAACAGATAACAATAATTTTTATTTATTATTAATTCTGGATTTCTTTGACGTGCTTTTATGCACGTGACAATGTAACCAGAATTTGCACTGGCGCAAGAATTTTTTGCATTATATATGCTCATACTATAATATATTGTTCTTATTGTCACAAACTTTACCCGAAATTCATGTCAAATATTCAAATTAATTAATGTCATCCGGGACCGGGTGACTGTAAGCAACCAGGTGGGCCCAATTAATGGGCCATGCAGTCCCTCTCGTTATAATTCAACGACATTCGTCCCGAACATTAACAGAGCTAATGCTGTTGAAGTACATATGTACGGCTTTAACTATTTTGTAAGAAAATATTTGGGAGAAAAAAAAGAGATGAAAATAATTATATTGAATTTCAGATTTGTTATTTGATAAATTAATTACTCCCTCAATGTGTTTGAGCAATCTCATTTCAAGATAGGAGATACAGACATATATACACACCCAGCCCCGTAATCTTTGAATGGTTTAATTTGGAACAAACTCTAGCAGTATGAAAGATTGAAAATAGAGAAGATGATAAGATAAGAGGAATGATTTTATTATATGGCAATTTAGATATATAATCCTTTAACAAAATTAAATTATTCTTTCTCTTTGGGATCTTGAAGTTGAATACTCTGCACACGTCCAATGTAATCTGATTATAAGTGGATCTTGAATCTAATGTGTTAAGCAAGAAATTGTGAACGCTCTTCATCTGATAATATTATACAAGGCATTCGGTTCACCAGATTAATTAATAACTTACATGAAAAGAAAATTGAGATGAACTCAATTACTGACAAATCAACGCTTGTCACAAATTTACTTGGCAGTGGAGATATATAAATATAGACGGCTCTTATTATTATTTTTTTTTTAAAAAAAAACACATGATAGAGAGTTTTAGGGTAGCAATTAAGAAAGAACGAGAATCCCAAAAAAGACAATAAACTGCGAAAGAAGCTTGATTAATTAGAAATTAATAATAGATTGTAAGGGAAGTTAAGAAAATATATATGATAATATTGTTTTTAATAATTTTAAAAGTTAAAAATCATTCATGCATGGGATTTGGTGCACAATATTATCGTGCAATGCAAAATCCTCTTGCCCTAGCAAATATAAAATCTCAACGCTAGCTATCAAGCCTAGCGGAATTTTCATTGAAATTAAGTTAGCTGCAACTTAATTTCTCTCTTTTTTCTCCCCAGTTTTAGAACTTTGAGACAATCGATGGGTTTAAAATCAAATACTTTTCGTCGAACAATATTTTCATTCATTCTCAGTTTGTGTACATGGCTCGTGTAGCTTCCAGCTGGAATCGAAAAACTACTTAATCCACTTCTATAAATAGTATGTTTCCCGTCGAGGTTGAAGAAATTGCTATTTTTTTATTTTTTACTTCAAAATAATAAATTATTTTTAATATTTTTAGATTATTGTAATATACTAATATCAAAAACAAATTTTAAAAAATAAAAAATATTATTTTCAAATAAAAAAAACTTTTAAACCAATCTTTAACACACTTTTAACATATAGTTTCACAGAACTATTGAAGAGAAGTGATGGGTAAAAAACGTTCGATGAAAGAGTTGGGTATGATAGTAGGATTCCTCATCATTACTAGTAATCATAGCTAACGTTTTGAGAACTACGTACCAAGTATCAACATCAAAGACTGGATGGTTCGGTCGGGGCAGCTTAGCAGCTAGGCTTCACATACGTTAGAGGCTTCAAAACCCTCTCCCAAACCAACACCAGCATAAGCCAACAGCAACCCCATTAATTCTTAGGGGTCTTCTAAAAAGAGAGCTTAAAAGAAGTACCTTGAAAACAATTACAAGAAAATTAAAAGACAAGGGTAAATTAAGAGGGAAGATTAACAAAGAAAACCCTAAGAGCTCCACTTCTTAGTAGGGAGTGACCCCCACATTTGCAGCAGCAAAAAACTCATCTTTCATGAGCACATCCTCTCCTTCCTACAAAATACAAAACACAAATTTAAAACTAATTAAGATGCCTTGAAAGTGGGCTGTTTCTCCAATTCTCTACTGGTTTTTGGATTCTTAGGGTTTCAATCAGAGGTACCTGTTGACGCACGTTAGCTTTCTTCACAGGTTGATCAGGCATAAGTCCGAAATGGATATGTGGGAAGTGGGCCCACTGAAAGAAAGAAACAAACAAATAAATGAAGAAAATTATATTTGCCCAAACAGTCATTAGTTAACTAATTACTAATCATAGCTAAAGTAGCAATAGCTGCATTATGAAACCCGAACTAAATAGTAATAACATATTGAGTTTTCTTGGATCTCACATTCTTTGCAGCTGCACTAAATGCTTCTCTGTGGCTTATATCAGGGTTCCCAGCTTTAATGCGCTGGATCTCGTCCCTGCAAATCGGTACATTATAATGTCAATTCATGCATATATATGCTTCATATTTAGGAAAATACAAATTCCTGTCCATTAATTGCAGTTAATATGGAGAAGTCAATGAGAGAGTAGCTTAATTGACATCTATTTACGCCTATATTGGTATGTGTAACAAAGAAATTAATTTTGTATGTGCATAATTGTGATAATATAAAGTTTGTAAGATTATAATAACTTACTTGATAAAGCGGTTGTAGGCAGATGGGACTCTGTGTCTCTTTTCCGGAGCTGAACATGGAAAACAGACATATCAACGACAAAGAAACAGACAGATCTTTAAAATAACTTCGCTGACTATGTGTAAGATATCTGCTTTTATTCTCTCTCTCTCCCCCCTTCTCCCCCCCCCCCTCATCATTGCTTCATCATCATCTCTAAAGGGTCTATCCAATCTATCCATCCATGGATTCTATATCTATATTTCCGGGGGAGAAAACTGAAAACTCTATCACATGCGTAGAAGTAGACAAAGGTGAGCTACATTTCATATTTTAGGGTTACTAATGAAATAATACAAGCAATGGAAGAAATTCAAAGACCCATTTGAGTAAAGATACAGTAAAATTTCAGGACATGATAGTTAAGAGTTCTTCAAGAAAAAAGATAAGGAAGAAGTAGCACTAGAGCAGATGGGATAAGCTATGGAAGTCTCAAAGTAATGCAACTGACCTATTAGCTGCAAATCTACAGTAGCCTTTGTGGTAGTACAAAATAAATGTTGAATAGCATGAAGAAGGCCAGATATGAAGAAGGCAAAACCAAGATATCTAGGGCACTGTTGTTTTTCACCTACTTTTTCCCTTGATAAGTCAAGAGACTATAGCTACTGTGTGTAAGAGATGCAAAAGTGCAATTGAAATCGAGAAAGTTGAAGAAGACTGGTGGAGTCAATTCAATCAAACAATGACTCAATTTTATTTTAGGGTGCGGCTTCTCGTAGACTACTGAAGAAGCCAATGCTATGTCAAAGAAATGAGATAAATGTAAAGAATCTCACGTCTGTTAACCATAGGTGGTTTGGGGATCTCCTCAACGCCTCGAATTGGAATAACCAATTCATTTGGATTCGGCTGATTGATCAGCAGATTCGGCGGTGCTCCATTCCTGATCTCCTCCTAGAATATAGATATGTATTACCCCAGTAACCATAAAAACACTTACTAGAATCAAAATCCAAGTTTACATAATTTATATATATATGGACTTTTGTAAGAGAAATCAAAGGAAATTAACTAGTCTTATAGTTTGAGTATAAAATATACTCGAACCTAACGTCTATAGGGTATTAATACCTAAAAAAATGGATTAAAAAATAGATGTTTGAAATTAACCCTAAAACATTCTAGCTTGATATACCAGGATATTCTGAGGATTGAAGAAGCCATGGCCAAGATAAAATGGATTAGCTGCAGGAAGGAGGCCATGCATGCTCACAGACAAAAGGTTGGTGCAGTGACCACATCGAACCGTAACAGTCTTGTACAAGCTAGTGCAAGGTACACTCACCTATAAAAGAAGCCCACAAAAAATACAATTGAACTCCTTAAGAAACACATTGAAGAATAAGAAAAAGAAGAAGCCAGTGGTGGTTTGGTCAATTGGCTCAGATTCAGTTCAAGCCTCCATAAGGAGAAGAAGAACAATAATGGAACAGAAAATTAGGGACAAGATAAGGGGCAAAAAGTGGGAAGAAAATGATACCGCGAGGACAGTGTCACAAAAGTTGCAATGGACATAACAAAGCTGCTCGGAGGAAGAGAGGTGGTCTGGTCCAAAGGCAGCTGAAGACGAGGACATCTTTTTTATGATACTTTTCTTTCTTTCTGAGATTTTGTTGATTTGATTGATGGATTTTCTGACCAGTGGGTATTTTGATGGAACAGATAAAGATCCTCTTCCTTTGATCTGATCTTCTTGATTGTTGAGTTGTTACTCAGCGAAAGAGAGAAGAGAGAGATATATATGAAAGAGAGAAGTGAGGATGTTGATACTACTAATATACTATAAGATAGAGAAGAACCAGAAAGTGCTCGTCTTCTCTCTCCGCTTCTTAATACTAGAATTTTATCATCACTGTTATTAATTATTGCTAACGTTTTTACATGTTTTTTTGTTTGTACAAGTTCTTGATGTATCTATCATGAACAGGCCACAGTAAGAGAGATAGAGAGAGAGAGAGAGAGCAAATGAATGGTTAGCATTCCCAATGGGCAATGGATGTTTGTCTGCTTGAGAGGATGAGAGAGAGCAGAGGCGGCAGAGGTGGGGAGTGAGAAAAGGACGTTTGCATGGGCTTTGGCTCATTCACCTGTTGTTTTCATAGTTAAGATGGTGAGAAGGAAAAACCCACCCTTAATTTTCTTTGCTCACTACAATTCCATGGTACCCCCCGATAAGGTCACAGAAAAAAACACCCCATCTTTGATGCTCTTTACACTCGCTTTGACTTGATGAATAAAAGCCCTTGAACTCGGGCACCTACGCTTTGGTCGTTATTTTTATTTTACTTGTAATAATAATAAGCCTTCACTCAAGCCCAGGCTGTCATTTCATTCTGTTTTGGTTCCAGAACTATTGTCTAACTGATGTACTTACCCTATTCTTCCAAATTAATTATTTGAGGTATTAATTAGGGATTCCATGTATCACATCGTCTGTCAGCCATCAATTTCTTTGAGGTCATGCTGCATTCTTCTTCTTCTTCATTCTCGAATGTCGATCATGTGTTCCCGAAACTTGACGTGCGTGTGTGCGTAGATAGATATACACATTTTTTTTCTTTGTTTAGTTACTAGTAGCGGGGTGTATGTGTATTTTTTTATTATTATTAATATAAATAAATATTTGGATAATTTACGTGTATTTTAATTAATTTTATAGGTCCTGAAGTTAACAATTATATAAATATTAAATAATTATCATATTAGTAATCACATAATTTAAATTTAAAATTATAAAAAAACAAACTTTTTAATTTAAAATTTTTACAATTGAAATATCTATTAGATGTGTTTATATTCTTTAATGACACCTCAACTAGTCCAACACTGCTTGAGACTTGTTAAACTGGGTTTTCTTAGTCCTTCGGTTAGCTTCCGAGGGTTTGCATAATTTATATTTCACCAACAAAACACTGGACATCCGGAGGCAGACGCACATAGTAGATAAAATGAGATAATGTACATATTCAAGGAGGTGTTTGAGAGAATTTATTAGTGATTGTTTTTTAAAATATTTTTTTATTTAAAAATATAATAAAATATTAGTACATTAAAATAATTAAAAAACATAAAAGATTTTAATTTTAAAATAATTAAAAGTTTTTAAAAACGCTGTTTGGAATGTATTTAAAATAGTTCGGCCATGTTGAATATATACCGTTAATTATAAGTCTGGAGATGGAGAATGAAAAGAGTTGACGTGAGGAAAAATAGGTATTGAAGATCTAAATTAAATATCTTGATATTAATAAGGAAGGTTTTGGTTCATGATCTAGTTGAAAGGCACACCAAATCCATGCAGCAGACTCTAATTAGTTTGGAATTAAGTATTAATTAAGTGCTTCTGTTGAGATATTAATTACCCAATCAAACAATTATTGTAATTCCAATTAATGGATTGAATTATACGGACGTACGTAATAACTTTTAAAGATTTATTTTTTTAAAACTAATTCCAAGCTTCGTGACCAACAAATAAGAGTTAATAAGCTATTCAATGGTAGAAATTGAACTGACAAGTCAAATCTTCTTGCAGCTTATTTTGGATTGGCGTGAATTTTTGAAAATACATTGCACATATACAAAACGCCCAACAGGGTTCGTCCTCCTGAGGGTCTGGAATTTGTTGTAAGAAAAGAAAAGAAAAGAAACATGGGAGGCTAAAGACAAATGGTAGGAGAGGGCATCGAGTTGTCTGTTGGAGATCCCCACCCCTCAAGGTACCCGACATCCCATAATTAAGGATTATCAAGTTTTATTTTTTAATTTAATATTTCATTAACTAAAACACATCAAAAATCAAAAACCACCACACTTCCAAATACTCATTAACTAAATTCTCCGGTGACTTTCAAAAAAACTCAAAAAATATACGGAAAATAAACCAATCACATTATTATAGTGACAATTATATGGAGGAGGGAATTCACCCCCCACACATTAGAGTTATATATGCCTACCGATTTGACTACTCAGATCTCTCTCTCTCTCTCTCTCTCTCTCTCTCTCTCCCTCCCTCTTCTTCTCACACACCCACACACATGTACAGAGATACGTAGTTGTCAGGGACACCAGGAAGACAGAGATGCTTTATTATTTGAATTTTAACTTTCTTTGTCCTGGATAGTTTTCTCTATATTTAGGACTAGTTTTAGCTCATTTAGTTAGCCTATACCGTGTCACCTTTACGGAGAGGTTTTACTTTCTTATGCAACATGTTTGCGAAGGAACACCACCCCCTGCGCTTGCTGAAAAAGATGGCTGCAGTTTTTTCTCTAAATTTTTTGAAAACTATCACCATCCTTCCTCATGATGTGTGAAAAGGGTTCTCTCTTCCCTGAAATTGCTTGATCAGTGGAAAAGTTTCAGTCACGCGGTTAGAAATGACAGTGAGTCCTGACTTGCCGTCCTTAAGTAGGTACTTCTTAATCAATTATACAGCTTAGTTTTTATTTTTTTCATTTTTTTATGGGGATTCCAAGATCGGTCTATCTATGATTTGTTTTGAGCATTGGCGATTTGATACAATAAAAATGGCTTTGGTGCTGGGAAATGGCGTGGAGGGGGTGTTTGTTTGTTTATCATCTTCTCCCCAGTACCAGCCCACCAATGAAGCATGTGATGCAGGAAGCACAAAAACATTACAACAATAAACAATAATTAAAAAACTCAATGAGTGAAAAAAGCTGCAAGGTTATAACTCTAAATTCACAATTTATTATTATGAAATAAAATCTACCTCTGGAAAAGATTTGCCATGTTTTTATAGGCTAAAAAAAAGACCTAGACTAAGTAATAATATCATAATCCTAAAATATATATAAAAAAATAACATAAAATTCAAAATAACACAATAAATCCATGAAAATCAATGGAAAAATTGTACCTTCATAGAACTGGATCAAGAGAATCTCATGTGAAAAATTGAGTCTGGTCAAATAATTGGATTAAAAATTATGGCATCTTTTAACCATTATGTTGAGGATTTGTTGGTTTTGCTTATTACGAATTTTTGCATTCAGGAGTCAATCAAGTGATTGGTAATTACAATTTAGGTTTATACACTGAATTACTCTCGACTTTTTCTTCCTTAATTATTCTGAAATATCACCCATACATTCATTTAAATTTTGTAAAATTATCAAATGATAAGTTTCTTACAAATACAGTGAGTGAATGTTGTTAATCGTTCATAATTTATATAATAAGTCACCAAGCGAATGGTATGTACTTTTCTTTTAAAGGTCAAAATGTGTTTATAATCATATTTTTCCTTGTTAGCTGTAGTAATTACAGAGTAATTAGTTAAGTCACTACCAAAAGAATCAAAGTTAAGACATCCATGGGCTTGAAAGGATAACTTAGAAATGATTTATCGTGTTAAAAAAACTATTTTAATTTAAAAATTTAAATTATTAAAAGGGTTTTGAGGATTGTTTTATATTATCTTTTAATATATAATTTTAAATGAAAATATATTAAACTTAAAATTTGTACGGATACATTATTATTTTGTTTTTAATTTATTAGTTTAATTAGATAAAAAAAAAATGGTAAGATATGAATAAATAATTATTTGGTCATTAAAATTTTAAAATTTTAATATTGTATTAAAAAATCAATTCAATTGCTAGATACAGTTTTAAAAATAATTTAATTTATAGTTCTTTGTACAATATTGAATCAAACCAAACACGGGATTTAGATTTACAGCTGCATCAATCAATTATAAGAAGCTGAAGGTGTTTTGGTGCATACGAACATGGTTTATTATGTAGTAATTTCAAGATGTGAAGATTTTTAACTCGATCGGATCTTTGCCAATTTCCTTTTCATAATATTCTGAATAAAGCTAATAGTTTAGGGGAGACAGAAAAGGTCGACATTAATTAAGGTGTGCGCATGATAGGTAGTCTTGACAAATCACAGCTTCTCCTGTACATGCTGATTATACTATTCGTCGCGGGACATATCACATAGAATGAAACAAAACAAAAAAAAAATCACAATACAAATCAAAAAAATAAAAATCAAATCTAAAAAAAATAAAATTAAAATAAAATTTTAATTCTATAAATTATTTAAAATAAAACAAATAAAAATAAAATAATACAAACTAAATTTAAAAGAAAAACAAATCAAATAACTATTTTAAAAATATACAAGGGAAGACTTTGAACTGACAAGAAAAGAGTAATGAAAAAAAACAACAACCATCGACACAAAACTTGATATCTTTTAACCACATGCACCAAACAAAAATAAAGACAATGTTGTGAGAACTAAAACATTGACATTCGAGCCAAAATTTGGTCATTGAATGATGTCCACATGTCATTCAAAGAGTGACGCACGTCCATATTATTTATACAAAAAATCCATTTTTAAAAAATAAATAATATTTTATATATGCTTAAATAATAAATTGTCCTCGATGAGACGCCATAATAACAAAAAAAATATATATTGAAAATACAAAAAAACCTTTTAACCCAAGTTCAAGAAAATATGAATATAAAGGAATAGTGGTCATTATAATGTGCTTCTAAAATTAAATAGTAAAAAATGCCCTTGTCTGCAAGTACATTATTTTTTCCATCAGAAGATACATTAATCATTTTACTGTACACAAAAAAAAAAAAAAAAACCAACAGTACCTCCGGTAAAGGCCAATTGTGTTTTGTAGGTGAGAGCAAAATCATAATTTTAGAGCTCCAAGTCATAGCGCTACGAATTCTAAAGGTACAATAAAAAAGCTACAGTATTTTTTTAATTAGTCATTTTACTTTGCACAAAACAACAAGAAAATCACTGTAAAACCACTGCCAAGACCATACTATTACCGAGTGAAAAGGTCTAATAAGTGCAGAGGTATAGTAAAAAAGCCACGGTAAAATCACTAACCGTATTAGTTTCTTTTAATTAGTTGATGATTTTTTCATCCCTTCAGTGATGTATTTGTTTACTTAATTAGACGTTAATTAACTTATCTTTTATACCAAACACAACTTATTTTGTCTTTATATATATATATATATATAGAGGTTGGGGCAGCTATATATGAGCTGCTCATCAGATATTAAATATAAAAAGTACGATGAGCTTGATTAATTGACAAGGACATGAGCTGCCCTATTTTCTTTTCTGTCTTTCTTCCTTTTTCCTCAATTTTTGTTTTTGTTGGCAAGGCAACGGCCTTGCAACTGAGCAAATATACTGTAACTTTTCAATGTTCCCTGTTTTTAGGGTACTAAGGGAGTTGTTTTCGTTATTCATAAATTACTAGAGTAATAAAATATAGATTGTTTAATTTATTATTATAAATGGGATGCTAAATAAAAAATTTATTTAAAAAAACATTAATGTTCATGCAAACTTAAATATATAAGCATGCAAAATAAAAAATTATATAAAAAAAATATTTTCAATACAAATATGATAATTGAATTTTAGTATGCAAGTATATATTTAAACTTACTATAAATATCAAATCAAAATCCTAGCATGCATACTAATATTATTAAATATCCATGTTTAAATTAAAAATTAAAAAGGGTGCTTGCTTGTTGAGGTATTTTAAAATAATAAAGCTTTTTTTGTTGTCAATAATAGATATTTTATACTTAAAACTTTATTGTTCTTAACTTGGTGCAACTATAATGTTTGTAATAAGTCTCTCATTATTTCAGCACCATTATTTTGTTGGGATGCACTTCAAAACAAGGTTTACAAACAAAAGTGAATCTAAGTTCTAGATTTAAAAGAAAAATCAAAACTTAAAAATAAAAAAATAAAAATAAAAATAAGGTGAGGAAGAGTGTAAAATCTAAAAAAAATTTATGCAAATCTCTTCCTTCACACCCTTTTATAGTGGGTTTTCAAACCTAAAAATATTTTAAAAAACGAATTCCAGAAACAATCATAATTAATTCCCACTATTAAATTCTAAATTAAACTTGAATGTTTGGGCCACAAATTTGAATTCTTTGAGCAGAAAAAATTATTCAAGTTTGCATAAAATACTTTTAAAAAAGTTTGTTCAGGTTCTAACATTTATAGGCTAGACCGGACAAAACACGGGTTCACAAGATTAATTCTTCATGGTCCAAAAAACTATAAACTCAAGTCCAAGCCCAAAATTATAATAGGTTGGCAAAAGTAATCTCTTATAGCCTAAAAAATTATTTTATAAAAAATATAAACTCAAACTTAAGCCCAAGCACTAGCCAAGTTTGCACACGTATATGAATTTAAACTCAAATCTCACTTTGCTTTGATTCTCTCCACTCTAAAAACTTAAGTGTTCTTTGGATTTAATATTAACTTTTCATCATTCTACTAAATAAGCCACGTGATAAATTTGTTTCTTTTCAATGTAAAACATATCAACCAAGGCTTATTTGATATCAATTTATCATTCACTCATAATTAGTTAATTAAATTATGTTAATGTTTTATATTAAAGAGCTTATGTTAAAGATTAAATTTCAATAAAGTTTTAACATGAAAAGTGAATGGATCCCATTTTTAATTTGATCTTAAATGTGCTTATTAAACATGTTCTTATACAGAATTTTCCAACAAAATATCCCATACTTGAATATTTATTTAATAGATTATTATATTAGGATACATAACTTATAGGTTTAAACCTTTTTTAACGAAATATTATTGGATTCGTATGAGTTTAAATCCAAAACAAATTTACTTAGATTATTTTTCCTTTAAAAACCTGATCATGAATATATAAGCCCATTATTAACTCTTCTCACTTTACCCTAAATAAACCATAACAAAGTTTTATTTTTTAATATGGGATATAATTTTTAAAGGATTTTAAGTTTTACTAAAATATGTTAACCAATGATTTTTAAAGATTAATTTTTCATTTACTTATAATTTGTTTAAATTATGCTAATGCTCTATGTTAAAGATTTTCTATTAAAAATATATAATTTTAACCTAAAAAGTAAATGTACCTCACTCCTAATTTGGTTCTAATTATGCCTTCTTAAAGAAAGTTTTCTAACAGTTTATTGATGGAAAATGAGTTTTAATTAAGACAAATTTCAGGCACGGTATGCAGGTACCATATCCAAATTGATCCAAGTTTTAGCATTTTCACACTATATATTGACAAACAACCACCGGCTAATTCTCTGGCATCAACTGTTTTCTTCCCAGATGCAAAACGTCGAACCAATTATAGTCCTCTTCCCTTCCCAGTTCATCACCATACAACATTCAGGATTTAAATTTGAGACCTCCATATGAAAATGGAATATCGGTTTTTAACTATATATTGGGATTTACTGGGAATAAGTAATCGTAGTTTTTCTTTCTCAGAAAGCATCAAATTTCTAACATCATTCACACCACTCTCCATATGAGAATAAGACAACTACACACATATAATTAACAACAACAACAACAACCAACAATAAGTGATCTCATCTTCCATTATGACAAGGCATATGTACATACATGCACAGAAGTTAAAACAAGCCTTCCGTGTAAAAAGCCTGAAAGAAAAAGAAAAGGGTAGAAATCCAATAAAGATGATGGTTTTAGGGCTGTGCAGTTTGTTTTGGCATCTCAAGCTCTGAGTAATAGGGTGGTGTGTGAATGTGGTAGTGTACAGATTAACTGTCACAAAAAAGTACTACTGCTACTACTACATCAACATGGCTGAGTTAGGGAGGTAGCCAAGCCCCTGTTACAAAGGGCCATCTCAAGCTGTAGGCCTCGAGGCTTGTCGCAAAAGACGTGAAAATTAGATCCATTTTTTGTTTGTCTTTTTACAGAACTGCCACGTTCACTGATTCACCATAAATGGTATAAATTCAACAGTTTATGGTGTTTGATTTCTGCCAAAATACAACCTAGCTAGAAGAAAGAAGCCAGTTAGGTTTTAAAACTTGTTTCCCCTCTTGTTTTGTATTTTTCCCCTTATTTCTCGATGAATAAGATACTGCGTATCCTTAAATCTATCACATGCCATTGTTTTTCACACCTCAACTTCTTTCTGTTGCAGTGCACGCGTTGATTACATCAAGTTGTCTTCTTTTGTTCTTACAATTGAAATATGTCTGAAGCCCACTTCTAAAATCTTTCTTTCTTTTGTTTTGTCTTTTTCCTTTTTGGTTGGGAGCGGGAATGGATTTAATTAGAATTCCCATCGAAAATGATAAACTAAATCTTATGTGTGTCTGAAGAAGCACCACTTGGAAGTTATCCTGTGAACGTAATGAATGATGATTGTCTAATGAAGTCATGGGGCCATCTCACTTGTAGTTTTTTCGGTTTTAGCAAATTAGACGCGTTGGAAGCCATTGGTGGAACTTCTGTTAATTGAAGTTTCATGTGGTTATAGCGTACGCCAAGTTTCTTACTATTCTGTTTTATTTATCGTTGTGGTCCCAAAAGCGACTGTGTTCCGGTCATTAATTAGCTGGTTACTTCTGCCCGAAAATGAAGGGCAAAATATGCATACAGAACTGCTATTCACCTGCTCCTTGGCTATTGGATTCAGGTCTTAAATGCAAGATAATTAAACTGTATTTGACATGTCTAAAAGGAAAAGACCAATATGACATTGCGAGCTAATATAATTTGCTGGCTTCTAGGCCAAATGTGCGGCTCAGGCAAGGGTAAGTTCTGACTTTTGGATGCATCTTGTAAACGACTCGGGCTCGGGCTCCACCTTGAAAATCTTGTGCAGCTACATGTTATAATCGGGAAATAAGAAGTGCTACCTGACAGGGCAGCTCCAGAAAGTTTAATCGAGGGCAGCGTTGGAAAGAATGGCTTCCGACATTAGAACGGTAACAAATAAGGACGAGATGGAGAATTCCATTTCAAGAAATGAATACAACAAGAGACATGTCTGGCACTCACGTGTCCCGTCCGGCAAGATTTATGTGAATTCAATGTGAGGTTGATGAGCTGGAAAAATCCATGAAGAAAAAGTTTCAATGTAATCCAAACAAGGGCAAAAGCTGCGCCACAAGAGAAATTGATGTTTCAAGGCATGACAAGGAACCATCATGCTGACGGGTAGTTCCTATGCAGCAACGAGATATGTCCCTTCCGTTGACATCTAAATCCTTGTGTGGCTGTTCATGTGAACATTAATAAACATCTAGCCATGTGTTTGGAACAAGCAAAATCCCATACGAAACAAAATGGTATACCTTGGCGTAATGGTACCACATGCATGCATACACAACTTAATCCATCCTAACAAATTACAGATGCAAAATTGATTTGGAAGAGCATTATCGTTTTGTAAGTTTTGTAGCAGTAAATAGCATTTGTACGTTATTTTGAAAGCCAATAGACTATAAGAAACAATGTACAAGCAGCAATGACTGCAGACAGAATGAGCGTGTCTCTCGATCGACGCCTCCTGATAGAACCTTAGAAAACAGAAGAAGAAGAATTGTTATATAACTATTTAATGTTGCAGAATATCAGGAAATAAACGCTTATAATACAGATGGCTTTTGTAAAGTACCAAGAAGGCCACGGATAATCGGGAATTTGTCACTTAGAAGCTTTACTTTCCCTTGAACATCTCCAAAAAAAGTCCTTTGAGAACCCAAAACAGCCCTGGTCGTTTGAGCTTGATTAATAACATCATCTATCTGCACAGACATGGACCAACATTGTTAATTGACTTAATATCAACGAACAACTTGCTGACAAAATAACTGAATGGTTATTGCAGGGGACTTCATGACGTAGAGTGGGGAGAGGGAAGCAGTAGAAAACAAAAATTACAGCAGAATAATGGTTAAAACTAGGATAAAATGAAGTTGGAACATGATCATAGAATTTAGGGTTCATAAGAAACCTCAAGAATCTGAATAGATTGATAGATTAACAAAAGCTACATTTTAGAATAACCTCGCAGTCTATTTATACTAGTTCAAGTCCCATGTCCTTGTGGGAAAAAAGTTTTCTAGTCTGAGTCTCCAAGTAAAATTACTTGGCCTATAAAAGAAATATTTTAATCACATGACCCTAAATAAATTAACTCTAATATCAGAAATATAATAAAATGACAAAGCTCCCAAGTCATTCTCCCTAGGTTAGAAGAAACACATTCTCGAGTTGAAACCATTCCTGCCTCAACATCATGAATGTCCAATCAAGAGTTGCCATCCTTTTTTTTCTTTGGTGTTTCAAGTACATATCCAAAACTGAATAGTTGTTTCCTTTAATGTATGGTAACATTAGCACAACAAACTTGACCTTGAAATTTGTTCCTCTTCTGTTGTTGTCTTAGCAGCACAACTGTTTATTATCAACATCCGCAACCAACATATAATCTTTGTAAATGCTTATGTTTTGAGGTTCTATCATGTAGTCGAAAGGATCAGCATATCACAGACCAATGAATTCCTTTTGTTGAATTGCTACTATGATATTCTTTTCTAACTCAACTTTAGACTTTTCCGTGCAGACATCATATGTATCATTACTCTCACTGTTGCTTCCATAATTAAAACTGGAATCATCATCAGAATAAACATCATAGATTGGTAAAAATCTCAATCCATATCTATTTCATTATAGATGGACAGAGAGTTCTAATACACTACTTTCTCTACAAATAGTGCCTCATGCTTGTTGTTCTTCAACTCTCTTCCACTATTGAAGTGCAGTGTTGTTCTTCTCTTCCAATCCAAATCACACCATATGATTTATGACTTCAGCATCATGAAAGTACTTTGAAGTCTCTCTCCAAATAGAAAAAAATGGATACGGTGGCCATGAAAAGGAAATTTCTTTCATTCCACTCCTTAGTTCCTTGTTTCTGCAGGAGATACATAGAGTGGAAAACCAAATTCCTCACCATATTTTTCTTCCACCCATTTTCATTGGTGAGAATCTGATGTAAATATGGCAAAAAGAAAGTGCGGCTATACTTAACATTTATCTCACTTTCCCAAAATCCACCACTGCAGCACACTGCTAGTAAACTAGAAATGCAGTAAACTCTCACTGTCCATATTAGCTGAGTGGTGTACCTGTCACTTCACAAAGTGCAATGCTGTAGAGGTTCAGGGTTCATACCCAATTAAAGGAGTTGGTGGTGTTTAGATTTACAGATCTAGTGACAAATAAGCAAAACTGGTGAACATCAAAGGAGAAAAAAAAATCAACTCCCACTATTGATAGCCTACTACATGTATTTCCTGCCATTTTCCCCTATCTATGCCAGATATGCCACCTCTTAGGCTATTGAAATTTATTGCACTCAAATCTTTTTCGCCTTTTCCAGCTTCCTCTTCTTGTAGCACCCTGAATTAGTTAATGACTTCTGTTCATCCTGTCCGTATTTCATCCTGTCTCTACATCCTAGCTAAGAGAACCTATTATTTAACTATATCCTGTTCAACATAGCCAGTTGTTCATTCCAACATCCTTATTTCTTTTTCCATCAACTAAAACGGCAAGAAATGAGCAGGGAAAAATTTTCATCTAAAGAATCTGACGTAAATATGGCAAAAAGAAAGTGAGAAAGTTTTACATGAGCAATGCTTCCGTGGATGGCAGCTCTTTCTCGTAGTAACTGCACTCTTGGTGACATGCTACCAGATGCCTGTAAGTACACGGATAAACAAACATCAATTTTGAGAAATGAAAAATGAGATCATAGAACAGTTTTAAGAGTTCACATGACGCTCACCTTGTACTCACTAATATCATCTCTGACAGAACTCAGAAGCTCAGCATGCTCCCTCATTGAGTTTATGTTTCCCTTGATTCGTCTAAACTCCTAAAGTAACAGTTTTATTTGCTTAATGAGACAGAAGCCACTAAAACAGCAATTCTTAGCACAAGAATATAGAAGTTGTGTCCACAATGAAATAAAAAAGATTAGGGATGTAATGAAATATGAAGCATTCATAAAGGAAAAAACTGTCAAAATAGAAGTGGTGTGAAAAATTCCTCATATGCTTGTTTTTTAGCATCTAACTAATCCGCTAACTAGTTAAATAGAACATGAGATAAGAGATGAACAAAATCAATTTTTGAGCAATTCGGTATAGCAAGTTTTATTTCTTCTTATCCCCTACCACAAATTTTTGAAGTGCTATCTTGGGCTTTGCTATTCAATCATAAACTGACAACTGCAAAATTAAACCAGCGACTGCCAAATAGAAAGAGAGATTTTGAATAAGATCTGAAGTTGAGCTTAAGCCGCCAACAGGAATAAGAGAAGCATTTTGAAAAAAACTTTCTACGAGATCAGATGCATACCACTAAATTAAAATTACCCTTTGAAATTTTAGTCATGTAAGCACAAATAGCTAACTTGTTACTATCCATTCTTTCTCGCTGTTTAGGGTGCAGGAATTATTTCCCGGAAAACAGAGCATGATTCATACAGTCTTCGAATGAAAAAAAGCAAGAAAAGTAAAAAAACTGAAACGGATTTTGCCTGCAACCATGACAGACTGATGGAAATTAAGCACAAAGACAGTAACAACCAAATCAACTATCCTCTCACAACAAAATATCGAAAACACCCACACCAACATTTCCATATCCCAATTAAGTTTCGTACACTAGTTTGTAAATTGTATTTCTTCTCCATTCTATACTTGTCCCATTTTCAATAAAAGCCACATTTCTTTCTATCTCCCCCCCTCTCTGATCGGAATTAAGCCACATTAATCTAAAAAAAAAAAAAACACTCTATCGAATTTCCTATCCGCATTGCTGCCAATACGCGCATCGCATACATACAACACAACACAGAAATTTCCTAACATTTCGGTACAAAAAAAGAAAAAAGACACTAGATAGAAGCAAAATCATAAGAAAAACAGGTACCAAACCTGCGTAAACTCATGAAGTATATCTCTATGCCTTGCTAGCTTTTGAGTAACTGAAGTAGCAGCGGACGCAGCAGCACATCTACTCATAGCATCATTTATATCAAGTAACTTCTCAAGTGAAGATTGAATTTCCATTTCCATTGATTTCCATGACCTACTGGATCCAACTGTTGGCGAACCACCTTCCACATAACCTGATTCACACTCATCACTTCTTATTACTTAAAATAATTTCCACTTAATTAATTAATCAAAATTAAAACAAAATTCACCTCCTCCTTGAGTAGTAAATCGAGCGCCAAGTTTAGCATAAGAAGAGAGTTTGACATCGAGATCTCCTTCGATCTTTCTTGCTTCTCTTCTAAGTTCTTCCCAACCTGATTCTTGTAACTCTAGATTTGGATCAGTCATTTTGGATCCGATCCTCACGAACTACACTCTGGTCCTACCACTGCTATTGCCTTGTTTCGTGATCCAACGGTATCACTGTTTATTTTCCTCACGGATTTATTATTTATGTATGTATATTCTCTAACTTGTATTGGATGCTTCATCCCACTCGAATCGCAGGGAAAGAAAGCAGAGTGAGATGACTTGGGGGGCACTCCCTTTCTTTCTGACTGGGCCTCAAATGCTAAGGATTTATAGATGGGCTTAATCTATTTAGGCTTCCAATATTCCTGCTACAGTTATTAGACTTTCGATGGGCCGATAAAATGTACTCTTAAGCTCCACCTGGCTTCTCTGATTTATGAATGAGAACTTGCTATTTACTAAATATTTATATAAAAAAATATAAAACAAATAAGAAATAAATATATCCAAAAAAATTTACTAAATAATTTTACATTTTTTTCTAATGATAAGAGATATCCTCGCACCAATACTACATTATTTCCTCGAACGATTTTAAAGTCACAATCTCATGCCTTAAACTTAACCTTTTCTTTTAATGTCCATTTTGATTTACGTTGCTTTCTTATAATTTATTTTTGAAAAAAGATTTTCATGTTCATAAATGGATTTATTTAGGAGAGATTTTCGTGTAAAACAATCCTGGAAATAATATGAATATTTAAATTTATATGTTAATTTTAAATTTACAAATTGTGGAAATATGTAACACAATTGTTAGGGGTAAGCAAAAAAACCGAGAAACCGAGTAAACCGAGAAAAAAACAATCAAAAAAACCGAACCGAAAAAAAAACCGATTTAAACCGATTATTTTTTTTGTTAAAATTTTCGGTTCGGTTCGGTTCGGTATCGGTTTACGAAACCGGAAACCGGAAAAACCCCAACCGAACCGAACCGGTTCGGTTTAAGGGGTGCTATAAATACAAAAAAAAAAAAACACTTTCTAATTCCTGAAACCTAATTAACTAAAAACCCTAGATACTTTTCTCTCCAGCGCCGCTCCCTCAATCCTCACAGCCGTGCTCACATATCCACACTTTCACTCACTCATCTTCATTGGCATTCCAGAACCCAAGTCGTTCAGTCTTTACCAGCCCTGAAAGGGCTTTTGCACGTGAAGAAGAAAAGGACGAAGCTTCTCAAGGTGAAATTGAGAACAGACTTATAGTTCTTTGAAATTTAATTTGCTTTTCTAGAAGAATCCCTCGCTCCTGTATGGAGCAAACTAGGGTGCTCTTTTCCCACTCGGTGTCGCCTCTGACTCCCTTTCTTGTACAAAATCAAGTTAATTAATTCATCTTCGATTCTTCATTTCTCTCTTTAATTCCTCAATCTTGGCTCCTTTCTGTTCACCACTTCAACAGGTTTTTTGGTTTTTCTGTTAAAAAAACCGAACCGAACCGAACCGAAACCGGTCGGTTTGAACCGGTTTTGGTTCGGTTTCGGTTTGAATTTTTAAGTTTTTTAAAATTTGATTTTGGTTAGTTTTTTAGATAAAAACCAAACCGAACTGGTTTTGCTCACCCCTAACAATTGTAATGTTTTATGTGGCACATTTGAGAAGTATGATAAGTTTGAATAAAATAAAAGAAGAAACAAATGGATTTGTGTGCAATAGAAAAAATTCCTCTCGAGAAGTGGGACCATAAAAAAAACAGCGATGCATGTCCATCCAGACGGTCCAAAACAAGTGCAGTAGATTTTAGCAAGCCTGGTCTTCTAGAAGGTAGCTTGGCGTGGTCAAAACTCAAGCCAGCAATCATTTACTAGGATCGAAGAACGGTGGTCAATGGGAAAGCACAAGTTTTGTATTGTACGGTTATGGGATGCTCCTTAATTTAATATGAACACAAGAGGAAAGGGACCCGTTAAAACATTTATTAATTAGCTAGCTGCTGATCAATTACATATGATTTCTTTTAACGAATCAGAATATGACGTTTCCATCTCTCTTCAGGGAAGAACGAAACGAATTTTTATTGAAAAAAGAATGAAATCTTGAAGCAAAATAGGATGAATTAAATTGATTTGGGCGTAAGTAAATCTAATGATCATCCTCTATTTATTTATTTATTTTAATAATGCTACCTAGTTTTTCAATAATAATACACGTATTTTAATTATATACAAAAAAAAGACAGGAAACTTTTTTTTCTAATTAATAATACACCTACTTCTCACTACCTCCTGAAGATTCTCTTCACAGCCTTTATGATCACAATAACATTGGAAATAACATTGTTACAGAAAACAATAATATTCCATGAAATAAAAATAATTTTAAGCATAAACATAAAAAAAAAAAAAAAAAATGTATCATGAGGCTCGTGGATAGGATTGGAGAAACCAAATTCTTCTTGCTCACAGTGAGTTCCGCACACAGCCCTTTCAAATGCAACGTAATTGCTTGTTCTACATTTATTGTTCTGGTAATCTGAAAGTTTAAATTCTCCAATGTACTTTATAAAATTAATCTTGACTAGACATATTAAATTATCAAACAATAAATAAAATGGGCATAAATAAACTATTAGCTCTTATATCTTAGACTTGACCATTATATTTTCATAAAGAAGGAATTTATTGTCACTGGATGGTGTAATTAAAAGGATATCAAAGATTGGCATTAAATTAAGCTCTCTAATCTGGTAAAACATAAATTATTTATATTGAAATTTTGAATTTTATAACTTCATGAGGATTAATTGCTTATAAAATGAAGAACTTTTGAGTATTTTATTTTGAATTAAATAATTTGATATTTAAATTTTGGTGGTTGAGTAGTAGGCATAGAATAACGACCCCTCAACTATATGTAGACAGCCACTCGATTGCTAATATTACCAACCATGTACGTGGCTGTAATTTTTGTTTTTCAACTACGCGCGGGGTTGGAAAAAAAAAAATCATGAACGACTAATTAATCAATTAATAATATAATTAACTAACTAATTAACAACATAAATAAAAATTTAATATTAATTTAAACCTAAATCATACACAACTAAAGATATATAGCAATATTTTGACACAAAATATATATAACTTAGTTTAAAACAATAATCACTACAGCTAAACATACATTTTAACTAAACATAACACATATTATAAATTTAATATTAAAAAAAATACCTTAGAAATTTGAAGACAAAGTTGCTCTTGTTTTTTTTTTTTGTGTCCCCTCCAAATTCAAGCATAAAAAATTATTTAAAACTGGCCAAACATGTATTAAAATTCATAGTAATAATAATAATAAATACATGTCATACACATAACGTACCTCTAATTTTTTTAAAAAAAGTTACAGAAACGTATATATGCAAGTGGAGAGCTCGAAGAAGATCAGGGAGGAAAAAAAAAAGAAGAAGAGAGAGCACACGTGTGGGGGTATAAAATCCAAATTTTTTTTTACCACCAATGCCTCTCTCCTGGGTAAGCCATCGCCAATTCTGAATTTTCAACGGTTACCAACCGCAAGAATACCAACAACAAATTGATCTTGTCCCCTACATCCTATTTCTCATCGTCTTGTTTTTAGAATTTCATCAAAATACAACCTCCTATTTTTTTGTTTCTTCACTAATTATATTTGATATTTTTTTACTTTATTATTTTTTAACTAAAAATTTATTAAAATAATAATTTTTTTTATTTTTTATATCAATATATCAGAATCATTAAAAAAAATTAAAAAAATTAATTTAATATTTTTAAAGTAAAAGACAGTATAAAAATCACTTTCAAAAATATATCAATCAAAAGAACAAATAAATCATGTCCACAACTTTTAAAACCGAGGTACGCCACGTGTCCAGACTTCAGCACTTGGAAAGATGAGGCCACCATTTTGAGAGTTTTTTTTTTTTTAAGTTAACACAATAAGTTAAAATTCTTGAGAGAATAAAATCATTTAAAAGAGCACATAGGGGTAGCGTGTGGCAATTGCCCCATGTTCCCATCAGCTTTCGTTGTGGTCCGAGGAAGTACATACAGTGTACGTTGTACGGAGTTGCGGACCTTTCAGCTCGACTGCTTCAAACATACTACAAGTACCCTCCATGCACAGTTGTGGATTTTTCTCAAGCGGACAAGATTAGGGTGTGGCAATTATGGACCTTAGTCAATATATATATGTAAATTTACGAAGGAGACTCGCGCCCACTACATCACTGTCTTACATCGTGAGTTAAACCTTCGAATTGTAATCTATGGTGGCTTGGAAAAATATATATATATATATATATATATATATATATATATATATATATATATATATATATTCTCTAATGCTAGCATTAATTATCTCCATTTTCAACCTAGCTACTCACCATTTCTGTTTTATTTATTTATTTTCCCACCAACTACGTGATGTTCTTGGATGATGATGATGCCATAATAATGTTGCTGTTAACCTCTCAATCTCCATCTTCTTCGTTTATTTTTTGGGCTGGACAAAATTTTCTTATACGAGATAGTAAGTTATTCTATGTTAGACGAGAAAAAATATATTTATTAATTATTTTGATTAATATTATTTTGTTCTTCATCGTCGACATGCTATCGTGAAGGAGATTATTTATGCCTCCATGACTGGGAGACATTTGCAATAATTTTTTATAAACTAATTATTATTATTATTTATTAATATGGATGTTCGGGCTAGTTTACATGTCCCTTGATTAATACTACAGATCTTAAAGTTAATTAAAGATTATATAAGCCTACAATAACTCTGATAATTTTTATAGAATAAATTTATAGTCTGACCAGTTGAATTATATTTTTTAACAGGAATGTAGCTGAAATTATATAATAGGAACAACCAAAATTGAAGATATAATTTATTATTAAAAAAATTATATATTTAAAATAAAAATATATTATATTATCTTATATTTAAACATTAAAAATTTAAAATATTTTGTAGGGCCAGCTCCTTCCCGCCTTCCCTGGTTCCGCCCTGCCTCTCAGGGTTGGGTCGTAGTTAACTAAACCAATCACCTTAATAAATTCACTGCATTCAACAATAGGTTTTTTCCTTGCGTGTAGGTTTATTATTGGGCAATATTTCAATGAATATATATATTTGAATTCTAAGCACCGAACAGACATATCTTTTAATTAGTTTGATTATTTTTTAATAGAACTAGAAATTAATATAAAAAATATCCTTGATCGTCGAGGACAAATCACGTCGCAGAATCCAACAATTTCTTGGAAGGAACCCCGGTTAAAAATCTGGGATGCTAGGTCAATCCCACGGCTTAAAATGTCCGGACAAGTACAAATCAACGACCCACATCACCATTAATTGTTTCTTTATTTTCTAACGACTTTTTGTGTAAATCTAACCGAAGCCATCTCATCTGACCGTTCGTTTATCTGACCCTTGACTTCTCTCTCTCTCTCTCTCTCTCTAAATTTCAACACATTTTTTTTTTTTATGAATTTCTTCCAGGAATTCAGAATCGCGTGGCTGACTATTTCTCTTTCCTCCACTTTTGACTTGTTACAATTCTAAATTCCCATATTTAACTTTCGTATGGTGGAAAAAAGAAAGAATGAAAAGAAGATCACTCCATATCCGTCCATATGAGTATGATTATTAGCAAATAAGTCCTCAATATTCAAACCTTTTGCCCTTCCTTTCTTGATTTAACATTCCTACCTCTTGTTAATGTTTGTACGTTTCTTTTGTTAATGACAATGGGTAAAACACGTGCAACCGACCAAAAACAATCCACATTTTATCGAATCAAATTTTGTTGTTATATCCTTAAATTAGTTTTTACATTTACTTGAGTTTTTATTTTAAGATTCGGTTTAAAATCAATTAGGTGAGTTTTATATTAGGTATGAAGTAAGAGATTTCAAGCTTGTTTATGAATATGGTAGATATTGTTTTTTAAAATATTTTTTACTTGAAAATATATTAAAGTAATATTTTTTATGTTTTAAAATTTATTTTTAATATTAAAACATAAAATGATTTTAAAAATTTTAATTTGAAATTAAAAAAATTTAAAAACATGATTAAATCACAATACCAAACAATATTTTCATCTCAAAAAATAAATAAATCATATTTTTAGTTAAAGGATAATTTTCTCCATATATATAAACAACAAACACATACATTTATAATTTGCAAATTTCCTTTTACACTAGAATCAAAGCAGGGATAGGGGAAAAGCTAAAAAGATTTTAAGGTTTGTGGCTGAATCGAAAAGTTGGCTCTCTTTCTTTATTTATATAAAGGGAGAGGGCTGCTTTGTAATTTACCCGAAAATAAAATTCCCATGTCCTTTGCTTTTTACACATGTATTTGTCTTTTCTAGTGGTAGATTCTTCTGTTGCATCCTTTATATACAACCTCTCTTTAGTTCCCAATAGCTCTAGACCTGATCACCTCCACCTCCTTACAAGAACAACCAGAACCACCACAAAAATCACCACCTTCGTCCACCACCACGACCATCACCACAAGATTTGGCATCAAAGACAATAACTGATAATTGAGGGCGAGGAGAGACGGTTCAGACAGGCAAGTGTTGCTACTCTCTGGAATGAAAGTCTCATTTTGTTGCATAATCTGAGATGTCCAACATACTAACTTCTCTTTCTGAAGAATGCCTTGCCCTCTTCCGCTTAACCATGTCCGTAGCAGACCCATGGCCCTTTTCAAACCCCATCACACACTAACATAGCACCACGTTTACATCCTCATAAAAATTCGTAAAACGCACTCTTATACCCACAAAAACTCCTCTTTTGGTTTTTCTTGTACTCTTAATATATCAAATGATGAGAAAGAATAGAGGTTTCAAGATCGGCAAACGGCTTGTCCGGATCTCAACTTGGATCTTCAGTCGGACGCGGATCCACCCACCCGGTTGCAAATCCATAGGCCCATCAGAATCAACATGCACTTCGAAGTCAAAGTCCTTATCGAAAATCATCAATTGGGGCCGTCGTTTAACAAAAGGAGCTAAATCAATTTGCAGTGCGAAACCCCGGTCGGGTTATATACCCGTGGGTCATGAACCGGTTTGTGATAAACCTGTTCCAGTACCAAAAGGGCATTTGGCTGTTTATGTGGGTCAAAAAGATGGTGAGTTTCATAGAGTTTTGGTGCCTTTGATGTATTTTAATCACCCTTTGTTTGGTGAATTATTAAGAGAAGCAGAAGAGGAATACGGTTTTAATCAACAAGGTGGGATTACCATTCCTTGCCGGTTTTCGGAGTTTGAGAGGGTCCAAACCCGGATTAAATCGGGGTCAAGCGGAAGGAAGCTGACGTGGAAACGTAACCGCCATTGAGGAAGGGTTTTTTTTTCTTTAATGACGACGACGACGATAATATTGTTTAGATGGTGATTATGTTTGGAATTTTTATTTAGGCAGTGGTTAGCTCTTTTGTTTTCGTTTTTTACTATTGTTTTCTCTCTCTCCTTTTTCTTTCTTTTCTTACCAATACTTATTGTAATGGATTTATGCGTTTAAATTGATAGAGAGTTTGTCCTTCGATTGTTGCAATGAGTTGATAGAGATGATAATAATGGATAAGTGATTGTAGAATGATGCTTGCTATTTTTGTTCGATTTGTTATGATTACTATATAATATAATATAATCCATTCACTTAAGAGTTAGTTTGGGCTGCGGGTAAACATGGTTTTTATAAAAATCTTGATTTTTTAATTTTTAATTAATAATTTTTAGTATTTTAAATCTTGCTGGGATCTAGAATAGAAATGTAAAGTATGAGAGACTACAGAATGCAAGAGATTATTCTGTTATGCAGGGTCTTCAAAGGTTCGTTTTCAGGTAGGATTTAGGTAAGAATGAATACCTAAATGCTACATGACTGGACAAAAGATCCGAGCAACTCTGTTTTTCCAATTTGCACCTAAAAGTTTAGCGTTGATTAGAAGGGGAAAATAGCAGCAATAGATAATCTGCCGTCCCTTCATTAATCACCATTGGTGTGTAGTGGAGAATCTTATGATCGAAATCAACTCGAGCACTACGCATCACCCACCACAACTTTATGGGCAAATACAAGTCCTTTTCCCGTGTCAAGGTCCGCAGGTTAAATGGACCAGATGGTGTCTTTGCTGTATATTGCAGCTTAGCCAACGGAAAGGTCCAAGCTTGGAAAGGTCCCAGCTTTTTCATGGAAATCGCCGCAGAAGGAGAGGTTGTGTTGTCATCTCAATATGCATGGGAGGGGGTCAATCTGTCCATTCCAATGAAGTTTCAGCCCAAGGTCCTAAACTTGAGCAAATGCAAGAGGAAGGCCGCTTGGTCAAGTTGTTGAACTGGTCAAATGGGCCACGCGGAATTTACGAGGCCTGTATAAAGTAAGTCGTCGTTCCAGCAGTGGTCAGGAGGAGTATGTACGGCGTCGTGCTGGAAGGAGTTAAAGATTCTGGAGCATGAACGACGACTCATTCAAAGCGTTACGTTTTCAATGATTTTTTGAAATATTGTGGTGATACTAATTAGTGTGAATCTCAGATTGTGAAATACTGTGATGTGAGGTGTTTTTGAAAATAAATTTTTGTTTTAAATATATTACATTGATTATTTATTAGATATTTTTTAATTTCAACAATATTTATTCAATATTAGATGAATAAAAAAAATTATTTTAGTTCTGATTTGCTTTATTAAAATGGTTAAAGGGTAAAATCATATTTATTGGATTCTTCTCTCCAAAATTTTTTTATTAAAACCAAGAATTGTTTTTTTAGCCAAAATGTTGTTGACCGAAACCTTTCTCTCCCTTCTTCTTCTTCTTCTTCTTCTTCTTTTGATAAATTTCTCTCTCTTTTTTTCTCTCTATATTCCATGATTGAAACATAATACAAATTAAATTTAATATCAAAAGATAAATATCTAAAACTATAAAGATCAAATAAGTAAAAAATATGAAATTGAGAGACCGAGTTATAGTTTGACATGTCTAGATTTTGCAACATTAACGGCCTCAAATCTTTTAGTTTTGTTTATAATATAATGTAATTGTAATTATGACACCGTTATGTACAAAAATACTCATGAACTACCAAAGATGAGAATATACACACTCATGGTCCTTTCCTTGTGAAAACTCCTATATATATATATATATGCAAGAAATTCATTATCTTAAAGAAATTATTTAAAATAGTGTTTGAAATTATATCGTGATGTTTAGACAAATCACAAAAACTTAGTAAGAGTGTACTTATGTTATCAACATTTTTATAAAGTTTCAAAAATTATTTTGAAAGATAATTATAAAATGGAGGTTTTGAGACTTTTTAGCACTACCTGTCACCAAATACGTTTGATACCACAGCCACAACTATAACAATCGTAGCTAATAGCCCCAAATGACATCCAAAATCACAGAAGATGTTCCTGTTAGTTTACTGATAGAACAACGTGCCATTGAGGGCATAGGGAAAACAAAATGAATTATTCCTAGGTTTTGGATATAATTGTAACTTACTCCTTCATATTTGAAAAGTTATAACATTAACGTCTCTTACTCCTTCATATTTGAAAAGTTATACAAATTATAGTTTTATATCTACTTTGTGAGTAATGTGAACTTATACCTTAACTTTGTATCTATAAAGTGATGATTTATTTTGTACATTTGAAGTTATGAGTTTATTCATTTACGTATCTATTAGATTTTGCATTTTAAAATGGTGAGCAAAATTATCTTTTCATTTGATTTATGTGATTTTCAAGATCCATATCATCCTAATATCAAATCATAATTACCTTCAAGACCCAATAACTACATAATAATTCAGTAAGAATATATTAAAAAACTAAAATAAAAAATAAATTAGCTCATCAATCCACTTTGGGTTGTTAGATAATTCCTTATGGGTCATGTTAGTATTTTTTTTGTCCTGTTTTTTTAGTTATTATTATTTTTTTATTTTCACTTTATTCTTTTAATGTTGTGTTGATTAAAATTTTAAATTGATTTTATATACCTTATATGGTTATTGAGATCTATAAAACAATTGTCATTGAGTTGGTGCTAGCTCTTACGTGAAAAAAGATTTGATTTGGTTGTTTTCAAGAAATTAAAATGAGGGAATCACAATTGAGGGAAAGGAAAAATAGATTTCATTTTATTTTTTATGAAAAAGAGTATCCATTCAAGTTTTTTTTTTTGGCTTTCTGGTCATCAATTATTTTTTTAATTGGACGGTTAATGATGGGTTGATTGGAATTTGATGTTGATAATTTTTTTTAATTTGCTTACTTTGTGATTATATTATATATTTTTAAAAGCATTTTGAAAATACATTTTAGTGTGCAATACATTTTGAAAAGAGTCCCTTTTAGCATAGCTCTAGTTCAGGAAAATTGCATCTCTTAGCATTTTGAAGCTGTTTGTACAAGTCCAAAACAAAAGAGTTGTGCAGTACATTCGGAGTCTTACTTCCTCTCTCGCATGTCAATGAAATGAGGTGGATGAACATTCCATTTTTATGTGAAAGAAGGGTACAGACAATTCGGGTGTATACTTGTTTCATGCTTGACACATGATCAGTTTCTGCAAACTTTTAATTATGCCTCGTTTCCTTCGTAAATCATGTCCTTTTACTCCGAGGAAGAAACTGGCAAAGCGTCTGTTCGTCAGATTTAATAGTTGCCTGTTACATGAAAATTGGGTTTTGTAGAAAATTGAAATGCATACGGGAGTGAACCAATCGCGGCGTGAGGTTAGGTATGGTCTATGATTCATTGTGTTGAAAGATTTGCTCTTGTGGTGTTGCATCAACTATTTATTAGAACTCTTTATCTCTACCGTTATGACACTTTCTGTGCCTGGCGAAATGGAAATTTTGAGAGTTTAGTCTCTGTTATACTGCAAAGCTTATTTGGAAAAGACAGTGATCTTTTCACCAAATTCGACAACTTCTCTGATATGCCCGCAATTGAATTGTCTTCCTTAGTGTTTTAAGGTTGCTTGCTCCTTGTTGCAGATGCGGTGAAGGAAATTCTTGTGTTGATCTTACAAAATTCTCACTGACTGCAAAGCTGTTAACCAGTTTGTTGTCATGTAATGGCAAAGATATGATTCTGAAACTATATATCAAGTTTGGTTTTTAAGGAATCGGAGTTCATCTCTTGCTTATCCCGATAACGATGAAGTAGAATGAGTAACACTACATTTTGAAATAGGATTGCAGTTTTAATTATAAAAAAAATCAATACGTTTGTTTTCTTCTCTTGTGATAGTTTTTAGGACGTGGGAATCAAACTCACTACTTGAGTAGGGATGGTGGCATGATTTCTAATGTTGTTCAGCTCCAATTCTGAAAGGTCACTATTGCAGGCTGTTTTAGAGTTTCCCCAGAGGACTTCCATTCTAAGAAAGTTCCGATTATTTTTCCAAAACAAATGATCGAGACAGATCAAATAATCTACTCTGGTGAACATCGCAAGTCGGAAGTAATTAGACAAGCACAAGAACAAGAAAAGCTTAACAGGTAAATAAATGTCACATTTCGAGATAAAAAAATGTTGTTCCTGCATAGAGATTCCCCTAATTTGGTTTTCTGATTCATGTGGAACTGGTGAGGTAAATGTTTGAGCACATTTCTCATACTAAAATTTGTTGTAGTTTCCATGGTTCAGATCTCTGCTAAGGTGTTGTGCCTTTAGTTAATAGCTGATGTAGCAAAGCAGAGTGTTTCCCAAGTCTGTAAGAAGGCATCATTTCAATCCGACTGGCTGCAGCAGCAACTTTCCCACTATCAAATTAGAATAATACTGTTTAGAAACTTCTTTTTTAGGTCTTGGCAAGAATTAAAAGCAACGGTATATGCTGATCTTTATTAAGGATGAAGTAAAAAGTTGAAGATGTCAACTTACAAAAACAAATCACGAAGAACAAATGGGCACTTTTCTTGGTGGGAAAATAAGAATTCAGGGAAATCCAAAAGGCAACCACATTCTCACTCCCTCACCATCTGAGCAAAGCACAAAAACAAAAACAAAAGGAAGGAAGGAAGGCCAACCTAGAAAAAACCAAGATAAAAGAAATGTTGAGAAGGCTTCACTTATACTCTAATCACAAAACAATCCCGGCTCCGAGACTCACTTCACTCTTCTTTCTCTTCCTTTCTCTCAGTAACTATGACAACTTTGTCAAAGCTCATATCTTCATCTATGCAGACTGCTCTCAAGAAACGTATGTGCCCAACTCTCCATTTGAAGAAAACCATAACTCCCTCCTAGCTTCAATTGTCAGCTCATCTTCTCAAGCTTCTTACAATAGCTTTGCCATTGGAAATGGAAGCTCATCACCCCCTGAAGGAATTTGCTATGGCTTGTATCAGTGCAGGGGTGATTTAAAGACTACCGATTGTTCAAGATGCATTGAAAGCGCTGTTAACCAGATAAGTTTGGTTTGTCCATACTCTTATGGTGCTGCTTTGCAACTTGAAGCTTGCTATGTAAGATATGAGCATATTAATTTCTTGGGAAGGCTTGATACGAACCTGAAATACAAAAGGTGCAGTAAAAGTGTAGACAATGATGTTGAGTTCTTCAGGCGAAGAGATGATGTTCTTGCTGACTTGCCAACAGCTATGGGATTTAAAGTTAGCTGTTCTGGTCCAGTAGAAGGTTATGCACAGTGTTTAGGAGATTTGAGCTCTGGTGATTGCTCTTCTTGTCTCGCGGATGCTGTTGGGCAGTTGAAGAATCTATGTGGATCTGCAGCAGCAGATGTGTACCTGGGTCAGTGCTATGCTCGCTACTGGGCATCTGGTTACTATGATCTCACTTCAGGTTTGATTCCTGCTTTCTTTTTTTCTTCATTAACAAATGCTAATTGAGGAGGAATTTTTAATATAGCTCGTGAGTGAAATCATGAATAGTTCTTTCACGGTCTGCATATCTTAAAAACTTAACACTGCTTATTGTAGGCATTTACATATTTCTACAAGTTTTATTAGTTATTATTAAATTAATAGGAGATAAATAAGTTTTTCTTATTTATTTTTAATGCAGGAGAAATAACTGAAATATTATTGGAAGAAAAAATAAATTAAAATTAATATCGGGAGCCATTTTGCATTTTCACAATGACTTTTTCGTTATAATTAATTTAGCTAAAATACAATTTGAAACCAATGTCAAGTGGCCTTTTTGTTTTTTTGTTATTATTATATTAGTTTAGGTGTAGTTTGATATTTGATAAGTATATAAAATAAAATAAAAATAAAAAGATTGGGCCTTATGCGGCGTATTCTCTAGCGTGTGGAGGTGTCAGCACTTCCTAGCATTCAAAAATTTCATTCTATCATTTTGTTGGAAGCGTCTCTGCATCATTTTCTTGGTGGTGCGGCATGTGTTAAAGGTGATATTTTTATTTGTTACTGATGGACCTTTATTTTCTTTTATTTTCTTTAAAAATCACAACTTGACTTTTATTGTTGTTGGTATTTCAACTTTATTTCTTATTTGTTTTTTGTTCTTTGCCTTTTTGTAAAAAAATTATTTGGTTTCAATTTTATCCTTCAATCATAGTTTTCCATGTATTAAAATTTTAACTTGATCCTCATTCTTTTGGTTATTTTTTTAAGTTTTTTGCTAAATTGATTTTTTTAAAAAAATTTACCCTTTATTTTTTTTTTAATTTTGATCCTCATTCTTTTAATTGTTTTTTTTGTACCTTTGTTCAATTAATTTTTCTTTTCAATTCCACCCTTCAATAAAAAATAAAATTTATTTTGTATTTCAATTTTGATGATTATTTTTTTAATTATTGTTTTTTTTTTTTGGATCCTATTGTAATTGATATTCATTTTCAAAGTTAATCCTTTAATATATATTTTTTTAATTGAGCTTCGTAGTTTTCTCATATAAGGTGCTTTTAATAATGTCCAAGGTTACGAATTTGGAATGTTAACGCGGTAGTTGACATTGTTTCTTTGTGATTTTTAAAATTTTTTTTTTGTACTGGGTTATCTTAATCTCATGATCTAGATCACGGGTTTGGCAAATTAACTTGGGTCGGCTCACCCCTTATCCCTCAAGTTACAAGCTTGTGATGATAACTTGAATTGACTCAAGTTATTTTTTTTATCTAATTTTATCATTTAGTATTTAATGGGCTAAGATCCGAGCTCCTTTGTCCTCTTTTACAAAAATATTTTGTTTTGTCATATTATCGTTATTTTTTTTTTAATTTAGTCTATTTATTGTTATTATTTTTTATTATTTAATTAAAATAAAACCAACTTAATTATTTCATTTAGTTCAGTCATGGATTTTTTTTTTAAAAAAATCATTGTTTAAAAAACCATTATTGCAACATGATTTTTAAGGCAACATAGCACTGGTACACAGCCAGTATCATTCTAAAAGTAAAGAGGTGCCATTTTTCAGTAAAAACAAAGAACAAGAGCTTTTGTTTTTTGTTCGTCAATCGTAGAGCCAGGCCGCCTTCTCCCATGCCTTCGGTGTAAACCAGATACACAGTTTCTTTGTTAAAAAAACACGAAAGAAAAAGGCATTCAACCATTTGCAATGGTAATGAAAATGAGGGCAAAATTTGTTTTGTAAAGGTTTCAACTGGATAGTAATATTTGCCTGAGACTTCGTCGGCGTCGATCAAATATTTACAATATGATCACGTAAAATAGCACAAAATGATCTATATAGCCTACCCCAAGTAATTAATTTGATATCCGGACTTTGCTGTTGTTACTGTCGTCTCCAATGGCGGCACCATGCCTCAATGCTTTGTACTAAAAGCACTGTACAACTTGCGTATGGTGACAATGTATTCCATTCCTGCCTTTATGTCATTTTGTGATCCGACTGAACATTCGTCATGACAATGAAGACCTTTTGAATTCTTCCACAAGCAAGAAGTAAGCAAATATTGCTTTAATAAAGTAAATCATCAAGGTGTATGGGCACCTTGGTTGCTTTCTCTTAGGCCCTTCCCCTCTTCTATCCATGGTTAAACAGTCTGATGGATAGGAAGAAAGAGTGTTTGTGTTCCATTATTTCTCAGTGATTAGGCCAACTCAACACTGCTGAGGTAGAATAGATTCCTTTTAAAGGAATCTATTACACATGGTAGAATAGATTCCTTTAAAAGGAACAATGTCATGAGGTGGTGGCAGCTTTATCTAGTCTCCTGTCAAGCCGTTTGCAGAGGACTAATTCTATTGCTTTTGGTTTCGTATAGATTCCTCCAACGAGGATGATGAGGGGAAAACAGTAGCCATTGTTGTTGGAATACTAGCAGGTGTAGCCATCCTAATTGTTCTCCTCTCTTTTTGCAGAAGTGTAAAGGGTATTTTCTTCTTCTTCTTCTTTCAAATTCATGTCATTTTTATCTTCATTTGAAGTATAAATGATATTGGATATTGAATCTTTAATGCAGATTAAGAAGAACACGACATATGGTATCTTACAAATATTCTTGAAGGGTAATCATGTGGTGGCTAAGTCCTTGTTGTTTGTTTTAATAAATCTGTGAGAGAGAGAGATTGGTTTTCTACTTTTTTTCTATTTAACTAGTCTGATTTTTGACACAAAAGAAGTCGGTGTTTTCTTCTGGTAGCCAAGTCCTTCTGTGTTAGCTGCTAATTCCCTTCTCTTCATGCTGTCCAATAAAAACCCACCAGTATTCCTCGACTACTTGCTTATTTACAAAGCCATACATTTCTAGATCAGCTCTAGAAGATGTTGATGTGTGGAAACCGATCCAAATTAAGATCCTCTCTAACTCTGACAGATTAATCATTCGAGTAAGACTGACTAAGATGGACCTGTTTTGACTATTCAGTTTGCATTTCTTCAAATTCTGAAACAATTTATCTTGAGGTTTTGGAAGCATTCATGGAAAAACAGAACAGAGTACTTTCTGAGTCTCTGTTCATTAACACCTTGATCTGTTTGATGCCTACGAGGCCTCAACAATGGAATCAAGAATAAC
This sequence comes from Populus tomentosa, assembly GCA_018804465.1. Taxonomy (NCBI): domain Eukaryota; kingdom Viridiplantae; phylum Streptophyta; class Magnoliopsida; order Malpighiales; family Salicaceae; genus Populus; species Populus tomentosa. The sequence continues at coordinate 10,622,549 of CM031971.1, forward strand.
GATCTCGAACATTTTGTGGGTATCCTTCCTCCTGAGTCAGAAGCCAACTCCACGCATGCCGCCATCCCATGTTGATCAAAATCTTGGATGATCGATAACAATTTCAGTATCTGCGCGATGGGCCCAATATGGATCTCATTTGTTTTTTATTAAGTTTACTCTCAATCAATCCGTATTTGGGTCATTCTGACGGCCCACTTTCTATAAACATCAATAGGAAATCTGGATTGGGCCTGAAGATAAAGAAAGCCCATTATCTCAAGAGGATGGGAAGCATGGGCTAGGCTTCAGGTAAAAAATATATGTTCTGCCGTCAAAATATTTCCTTTCGGTGTCTGCAGTCTGCACCACAAAAAAATAAAAGCTTTGGCTGTGGAAAATATTTTCCATCTTGTAAATTCGCTTTCGCTTGCACCATGTGGATTACTTTTATTTTTTTAATTCAACTTACTCTTAAAAAAGATAATAAAAAAAAGAAGACAACAGGATAAAATCCGAAAGCTCTGCAATACAAATTTACAATGATTACATGAATGAGGAATCATAATTATTTCTTTACTGAAATCTCCACAAAGAATGAAAACTAGAGGCTGAATATGAACCAGACACTGGCAATTTATTTTCTTTTGTGCCAGAAGAAACTCAAATTAGTACGTTTACCCCAGAAACAACATACAACATATCAAAATAACAATCCCTTGTAGATATATAATAATTCGAAAGAATAATTAAAGGCCGGCGGTGAATGGTACGTTGGTGGCCGGCAACCAATTATTCCCGGAAATGAAGCTGCCCACGGTGAATTGTGATGCTACGGTTGAACTAGTGATGACGCGGTAGCCTTTCCAATTAACTCTATTGGCAGTAGATGATCCAGGGCCAGTATTCATGTATTCTCCATAATATAGAGTATCGAGAGCAAAATTACCACTCCATGGCAACCAACCAGCTGGGTTAATCAAGCTATCAAGGAAGGTTTTCATAAAAACAGTCCTCGAGTACTGTTTCCACGGCCTACCAAGGTATGTCTTAACGGAGCCCTGGACCGGCTTTAGATCGGAAGCAGCAGTAACCCTACAGTCGTGAATCGAGATTCCTGTGTTTTGGTTAGGGTCAGTTCTACCTTGAGCAGTAATGGTAATTGTCTTGTTTGGAGGGCTTCGAGCATAGATGTTACAGTTCTGGAAAACAACTGCAGCATTGCCAAAAATGAAGTCAACGGTACCATAGATGTCACATTCTCTGTAGAATTGTCTCTGAGAATAGACATAGAGAGTGTCCTGGTATCCTTCAAAGCTGCACTTGTAGAACACTGAGAAATCGGAGCCCGAACGCAAGGCAACTGCCTGGTGATTCTTGGCACCAGCTGTGTTTCTAAATGTCATGTCCCGAGCAATAAAATTATCTCCGACCACGGCTGAGAATATCCAAAACGATACTTAGAATGTTTCGCAGATTACTTTCATTAATATTGAAAACATACAAGGATGACTAAATCGTTAGTTATAATGGCCTGATTAGCATATTTGATGAGCAAATATGGTTGCGAAATTGCAAATAAACTTTTTTAATTTTATTCTACCATGGAGATCATCAATATCATGACCAAGTAAAACCCACTACTTTCTTAAAATTATCATGATGGTACATAAACGTACATGCAATTTGTGCAAAGCTTAACTCAGGACACGTACATGAAGTGCTTGACTAACTCATAATTAGTGGAGTTAAATCACTGTGATTAAAATATGTCATGAACCAAAATTTCTGGGCAATCTCTATCTGGGATGTCCAAAGAAAGTTCCCAAATCATTAAAAAAATCGAATAGCATCGAAGTTTCAGCATCAGTCGGATGAAGCCAGCTTTAGCTCTATATTGTAAATTAATAAACAATCTTAAAATATGATGATTGATGGCAGAAGATAATGTTTGTTATATGAGCAATCTCTGTTGGCCCCGAGGCTTGCCCCTATCAAAAGCATAAGACTTTCCAAGTGGAGGAACAAGTAAGCTTAGACTTCTAGGATTTGATATTGCTTAAAATATTTGTGTCTCTTCCTCTCAAGCAACTCAGAGCCTATTGTCCTCTTGGAATCAAAAGGACCATCCAAACCAATGTAGATACCGTATATGGTCCCTAGTATGATAGACAGGCTCCAAAAAGTTATCCATTTTGTCGCTTTCGACATGACATCCGCAAGACTAAATATGTTTCCAAGGTCATATTTTCTACATTTGAAAACTTTTCGAGGTATTTCATGGGTGTGAAATGTTAGTAAAAGAATATTTTACTTGTGTGTTAGGTAACGACGAGGTGAGATTTTTTAAAAAAAAATAATTTTAACACTTTTTTGGTTTTTTATTTTTATTTTTAGTCAAATGAGAGTTATATTATACAATAAGGATAATCATAATTCTTGATTTCCCTCTATTTTCTTTTTTCTAGGATTGACCTTAAGAACGCTAAGTATAGAATCCCAATAATTACTTGCTAATTAAAGCTTTGTTCTAGAGACAATTTTTTCCTACTTAATTAGCAAGGATATATGCATCTAAGTTCAAAACTTGCCCCCAGTTAACTTTTTTTTCCCCCTCCGTGTCACCTTAACTAAAAGCAATATCTATGTAACAAAGCTTTCCAGCTATATATATAGTCAGATCCATTAATTCCCAACAAGGTTAAAAATCTTAATTAATTAATTTATTAAACAAATTAATTGATTAGGGATACTCACCAAAAGTAGCCGACTTGAAAGTTGTAGTACCTCCTCCAGCGCTTTTGCTACCGGTGACAATTGTCTTCCCTATACCGTCACCAACAAACATAACATTCTTCGCATTTTTTCCCACCTCAACGTTTTCATTGTATATCCCTGCTTTCACATATATTACATACCTCCCTGACCCTGACCTTTTCGATGCCGCATCTATGGCCTCCTTAATGGTCTTGACGTTCCCTGACCCATCTGTTGCCACCACAATGTTTGCCTGAGAAGCTGGTGAGGATGATTGCAAGAGTTTCCGGTCACCAGGGCTGACCCAGGAAGGAAACCCTGTTTTGTAACTAGGTTCACTGTATGGTACCTTGTTAATAGCCAAAGTGTTGCTAATTAACTTGGACACGTTATTACTCATCAAAGGCAAAATAAAGTCAGTCATCCCGAATTCAGTGAACCCGGTTCGGCACGTTTCTAGGTTGGTTAGAGCCGTGCTGAGCCATGTTTGTGCATCATAGTCTGTGCACTGGCTGCTAGTGGTTTTGGTGAGCCAAAGAATGGTGTCTTCATAGAGCTCAAGGCAATCTTCCCATGCAGCCTTTTCAAGCCCATTTCTACATTTCGAGCCTAGGGAAAAAGTGTTGACTTTACCTTGCATGGCACGGTCTAAGGCTAGTTGCATAGAGATTTTGAGAAAATCGGACTCATGTGTAATGGGGGTGTTTCTGTGGTCATGGCTTAAAAAATACTCACATGGTTGTGGGTTAGGTGTTTTGCTACACCAAGACATTACCTCATCGGAATTATACCCCAAAATGGTTGAGGAGAGTAGAAAAGGCACAAGTAAAAAAGTTAGCACAATCCGAACAGCCATAGAAATGGCTTATTGAAGCTATTGGGTGGCAAGTTTGAAACGGGTTTTGAAGAAATGGATTTGATGGAAGGTTTAGGGCTTACGAGTTTGTGTGGATTCGTGTTCTAAATTGACTGCCTTATATAGAAGCTGAGTGTTGGCTTGGTCGCGTAATAACCAATGGGTACATGCTTGTACAACCTTCTTTCTTGACAAAATATCCATGTACCCGTGAATCTAATTAATTTCGACGAGGAATAAGTCCCTGTCCCTCCTATGAATTTTTAGTTTGTGTTTGACTAGACAAAAAACGCGTTATTGAAAAATTCTTTTGCATGCAGTACTCATTATTCAAACGAAGTAAAGTATAAACTAGTGTAAATCTTCCGCTAATGTTTGGTAATAATTTTGAAGAATAAATAAAGAAAGAGATATCCATGCACAAGGACGGCTCACTTAAGGAAATGAACTTGGCTGGTCTTGGTTGGTATCTCGTCCTCCTCGTATTCTTGTAAGAAGTGATCAGATGTTTGGTCCCAAACACATCAAATTCATACATTTCTTTCGAGTTAATATTTAACGCATGTATTTGGGTGTTTATGAGCTCATTATGAGATCCAGTGATTAACTTCACACAGAGAGAGTGGAACAGAGAAGAACACCAGCTCGTGAATTCGGTGTTCTCCTACGCGGATGGAGATAAGGAGATAGGCCGGAGATGCAGTTACCATTTGAGATGGCTCATACTGTCCATTACTAGTCAACGATTCTGCCCATTCTTTTTTAGATTAATTAACTATATGTATTATATATGCATTAATTTGGGTAAACAAATCAAAACGGTGGCTTGTTAGAATAGCCTTGCTAGCTGCTTTAAACCATGGGTAAGGGGGCCGAAGTTGCAAGTTGCTACGTGTAACAGTGCTCTCAGCATTTAATTATTGTAATTATGTTGTAAGAAGAGAAATAAAAAGGATCTTTTTATGGTTTCTTGAAAGCCCACAGTGTAATTATAAAGCTTTTAAATCTATGTAATAATAAAACAAGATTATGATACATTAAGTATACTAATAATAAATTTATGGTCATTTAATTAAAAACTAGTAATGTACTTTTTTATTAATTAGGAAGCATAATGATATAATTGATCAGAAACGGGTGATCAATGGATGCACAACAAAAACACACAATTATTTTAGTATATTCTATATTCTGTAATTATTATATATCCTTCATTTTTATTTCCGTGTTATAACACTTTGAAACCAGGCCGCTAGAAAGATATATTTATCATCTTCTTCTTTTTTTAACGTGAAAGAGGACTCTTCCAATAACGAAAGTCTTGAAGGTGGAGATATAATTAATAACTATCATCCGATGCTCGATAATTTTGGCGGTTGTTCACATTATTAAAATAAGAAATTTTTTATGTGCAATTTGCAAATATACTATTTTGGTTTGAAATCTTCTGTCAAAACTAATAATTAAGCTGATTTCTCAATGATTTGTAGTGATCATCCTTGGTTTCAAAAGGAATAAATGTGGTGTGAGTTTCATCATCATCCCTTTTGTGTTTTGTCTGCATACACACAGGGAAATGGGGATGTTTAAATATTTCAATAATATGCTTAACTAAATCATTTTATTAAAAAAATCAAGGACTGTGAGCTTAGCTCTTTGTGCGAACACGAGAGTCACTTTCCTTGCAGTTATATATATATATATTCTCGCGTCTTTTTTTATAAATTACATGTTTTTCTCTCCATAACGACTAGACGATGCAGCCAGAGATACAAATACAAGCAGAACTCTCTTGATGAGCTAAGATTGTCGTTTTAAGGGGGAAATATCGTGCGTACGTGTGCGTTGCATGATTACGTGGCAACATCATAATCTCCATGATGAAAAAACAGTGTCAACGACTTAAACATGGAATTTGACTTCCCGATCATCATCCTTATCCATAGACAGAAACACCATCATCATTCAAAACTCGACAGCGCCACAGAACTAAACCATGGATGATCATATTTCAATCAGTTTGTCATCAAATTCATATTGAATTGCTAGGCTTAACCCTTTTTTGACCAACAAATTCTCTCAGCAAACCCTTTAATTCGTCGCGAATTATTTCTTTAACCACTTTTACAAGTTAGAATTTCTTACTGAAGAGCTTCCTCCAGCACTAAACGTATAATTGCTCAAGAAACAAGTTCATTTATGTCCAAAACCATCAACCATAAACATGAGAGAAAGACAACCTAAATGTGGAAAAAAAAAATATAGATGTAAGGATAAAAAGCTCATGAAATCTTCATGGACTATTAGATGGCTTATTCATTCAGTTAACCAAAATAGTTGACTTGAATTCAAAGATGAACTACTTGATGAAGATCTTTAATCACAACTAGCAACTCGGCATCCTTTGAATCTTTAATTCCAATAAGGGCAGAAAAAAAGCTCAATACTGAGCTTTTATGATTGCGAAGAACCCTTCTAATACCAGCAAGTCTAGGTTTGCCAATGGAAGAACCATAACATTCCATTTTAATGTATAAAATTCAGGGGGAGACCATGAAATCAGAGCTCTAAAACTCTTGTTATTGTCCATCAAATCTAACAACCATGAGAAATTAACAATTCAATAGAACCAAAAGAAAAATTAGAGAATAAAATCTTGATCCTCACACACGGTCTTGTTAGAATTAGAAGAAAGATGGCATCATAGTCAAGTTAATTGCGATTGAAGAGTAATTCATGTCGAATAAGCTAAAAGGATCATAGGATTGCAAAGAACAACATAAACCAAACTTTATTTTGAAATTTTTCTTAGACAAGAGATTTTTATTAATGAAATAAGTCTAATATATTTCTTGGGCAGTACCAAGATAAACCCCATCAATCAAAGAATTTAGACCAGATGCTCAAGTTATTATGACAATGAATAAGTAATCCAATGATTCCTTATACACTAAACATAGTGGAATTTGAGAATATCCTACCTAAGCAAGACTTCTCTAATATTGATTTTACCAATAATAGTTATCCAACAAAAAACATCAAACTTCGAAGGAATCAATCCTTTTCATACATCATTAAAAGAATTACATGAATTAGGAGATGATAAAAAACCACACATAGATTTGACTAAATAAACACCATTATAATTTGGTTTCTAAATCAATTGGACAACAAGACAAGTATTCCCCAACCACACATCATTCCAAAAGCTAGGGTCACGACCGTTACCAACCACGACACAAACTTATTTCTAAACAATATTCTTATTTTTATAACAAACATTGATAATCCTAGACCATGTACTACCATTTGAGTTCATATAGATTGGGGGCATATTTATTGTTGCTTTCTGATTGGGAGAATTGGAAATAACATTCTTCATCTTATTTTTGAAAAATAAAGAGAATGATGTTATTGCGAGTATTATGTGCTTTTTAGTTGGGTTTTATATATATATATATATATGTATCAAAATACCCTTTAAACAACATCATGTATCTGATTTAGATGAGAAATGTCTAATACCTTTAGAATCCAATTGAAACAAATTCGTAGTTAATAGAAGTGGTAGATATTTGGGGAAGTAATTTGAGATTTGCCCAGATAATTTTCATTTACTAAAATTTGATTCGAGTACCAAGTAGAGAAAAATGAAAGTTTAGGTATTTAAAATAATTTTACTATTTTAGTCCTTTTAATTTTATTTTCTGGCTCAGTCCTTGAACACACGTAATAAAGATTTAATTTGGAAGAGGTTTTATTTAGAATTTGATTGAAGAAAATTATTTTATTATATATATATAAAAAAAAAAAAAGCTGGTCGATTATGTGCTCACAATAAACAAATGATTTCTCGCAATATTTATCTGCAGGTTGACAGCCCATTCAAGTTTTTCTTTCCTTTTTTATTAGTGGGACCACTCTGAGAAAATAGTGTCTCGTTTCTTTTTTTTTTTAATTACCAGAACCCACTTTGAGGGCACATTTGGAAGGATTGTATGTATCACTTCCAACGACGTCACAAAAAAATAACAAAGTCGCGCAAGTCATATTAGCGCACTAAAAATAATAATTAATATATATATATATATATATATATAATAATTATTATTATAGTTTTAAAATTTAATTAAAGAATTAACTTGAGATAAGATTTAAGTTACGGAACAAAAGAGTTAACCCAACAAACTTTAAAAAATTAAAAATAATTAAAATAATCTTGTTTTGACTATATTTTTTAAAAAAATAATGATTTTTTTACTCATACTTTATTTTAGGTTAACTTGAATTTTTAACTGGTCAGGTCAAGCTAATTATTTCTTTATTTTTTTTAACTTGGACTAGTCTAGATCCTGTGTCAACCTATCAAGTCAATCTTAATTTTATAATTAGAATTATTATAATATTATTAATTTCAACACTCCATATAAACTAAAATAATATATATATATATATAATTATTTTTAAAAATAATTTTGACAATATACATATTAAAAATAACCTTCATTATTTTTTATTATCTTATCTTTTTTGTCTTTATTATCTCGTCTGAATTAGAATATTAATCAAATACTATCTTAATAATTTATTTTACTGCATATCACAACAAGGAATAAAAGTTTAATTTGAGAAGAGATTATATCTAGAATTTGTTAAAACAATAATTTATTAATATGGAGACCCATAAAAATGTAACAGTAAGAGAAATTAAATATTTTGATGCGTCTAAACAAGTTAATAGATTATTAAACTTAAATGGTTTTATCAGAGATTTTTTTTTTCTACGGTGAGATCCAATGAACTTAATTTGGACTCACATAAATACACAATTAATGAGGATAATTCTATCTTAAATCTCATTCTATCTTCTTCCAATAATTGAATTCAAGATCTTTTCAATGGAAATCCCAAGGGTGGAATGGGAGAAGAAGTGTTGGTGAACACAAAGAGCTCTCCAAGTATGGGTGTTTTATTCTCTTTCTTATGGGTAGTATGCTAGCTTGGAATGCATGTGGTCTGGGTGGCGCCAAGGACAAGAGGAGAGTTTTGAGAAATGTAATTAGAAAGGATAATATCGACTTTATTTGTGTTTTGGAGACTAAATTAGAAATCGTGGATGAGAAAATTGTTAATGCTGTTTGGGGACGAGAATGTAGGTCTTGGTATGTTGTTCCTTCGCTGGGTTTATCTGGAGGAGTTCTGTGCATATGGAATCATTCTAAGTTTTGTGTCAACTCGTCTTATGTAGAGTTCAATGGTGCGAACTTGGGGATAGAAACACAAAATCTTTTCATTTATCTGCAGCTATGAGAAGGGAGAAGAATGTTATTCTTTCTTTATCTATTAATGGAAGAACTGTCTCAAAGCCATTGGAGATGAAGGAGGAAGTGGCAATGCTCTACAAAAGTCTTTGTTCTCATGAAAAAAGGGATCAGATCATCATGCTCAAATCTGTTGTTCAAGAAGCTGTCACCTCAATATGTTGCCGCTCTTGAGATCCCTTTGCTATCTGGGAATGTGATGGCGATAAAGCACCTGCACCTGATGGAATCAATTTCTTTTTCTTTTTTCTTTTTTTTTTATTATGAAAGCGTGGGATACAATCGGTAGTGACATTTACAGCATGGTGCTGATTTCTACACATCAGGCCTGTTACCAAAAGGCATAAACAACTCCTTCATCACTCTTATTCCTAAAGTTGCTAGGTCAAATTAGAATGCTTGTATCAGGGGAGGACAGATACTGGATAGTGCGTTCATTGCTAATGAAGTTATAAGTTACTTAAAAAAAAAAAAAGGTTAAAGAGCTACCTCTTCAAAACTGACTTTCAGAAGGCTTTTGATTCTGTAATTTGGGAATACCTGGATGAATTTATGGCTTGTATAGGTGTTGGTTTTAGATGAAGGGGCTGGATTAATCCATATGTCTCGACCGTTGAGCTCCCAGTACTAGTGAATGGCTCTCCTTCTGAGGAATTCAAGATGGGAAAAGGTTTGAGACAGGGTGATTCTCTATAACCTTTTCTTTTCAATATTCTATGTGAAAACCTGTAATCAGTAGAATCATCTCAGGGCCTTATGCTTGGAAAGGAAGACACTTGTAAATTTGTGGGAGGGTGTCTCTTTAAATATGTTTTAATCAACCTGCTCGTTTATTATCTGTCTTTATTCCCTATTCCTTTGAAGATTTTAAGCTAAAATTGAAAGACAGATTCGGTTCTTTTTGTGGTCTGGGAAGGAGGAGGGTAGAGAAATGTGTAGTGTCAAATGGGCTTCGGTGGTACTTTCAAAAGGTCATGGTGGTCTTGGGATATGTTCCATTTTGGATAAAAATAAAGCTTTGTTGTTTAATAAATAGGAGTTCTGATACAGGATTATGGAAAGATAAGGTCTCTAGTATTCATAAATTGAAAATGACATTTAATCTACCCATGGACAAGGTTAAGGCTAGAGGTAGTCTCTGGTTAGAAATTCTCAACAGAATCAACGCCAAAGGGGTTTTAGCTAGAAGGGGCATTGTTGGTGTTGTGGATGCAGTTTGTCCAGTTCGTCTTCTGTCAGAAGAGTCTGTGGAACATCTCCGTATACATTGTCATAGTCGCTGGAGAATTTGGGCTAAATTCATTGAATGGTGGGGTTTATCCTAGTGTTGTCCAAATAGCTGATCTGACTTCCTACAACAATGGGAAGTCCTCCTTGAAGGGAAATTTCAGAAGAAGGTGCGGTTCATGTTTTTTTTTGCTACTGTCGGGTCATTATGGCTTTCCCGAAATGAATTGATTTTTAATCTAAAAGAGCAAGATTTTGGTTCTTTATTTCTTCTTATTTTAACCAGACTCCGTGTGGTTAAAAGCTCTTTCTCCTGACTTTCCTTATTGTGCCCTGGATTTGCTTTTATCTACTGATGGATTGGTTAGATGGACAAATCTTAAGGGTGTTAGACCTCTTGTTACGTGGTCTCCTCCTGCTTTTCATGGCCTTAAATGGAATGTGAATGGATCTTCTATTGGAAAGCCTGGACCTGCTGGCGTTGAGGTGTTCTTCGTGATCACAAGGGTGTGGTGCAATGTATGTTTTCTATGTCTGTTGGAGTAAAAGAATCTAATGAAACTGAGCTGCTTGCGGTGATTAAAGCACTGGAACTATCATCCACCAGAGAAGAGTTTATAGGGAAGAGTAATATAATTGAATCAGACTCAGCTAATGCGATTGATTGGATGTCTAATGAATCCAACACCCCGTGAAGAAACTGCATCAGCATTCAGCTCTTCATACTTGCCTCTAGATTTTCTTTAGTTTTGGGTTTCGTAAAATACGGGTAACCATATGGCAGATGCACTCGCTAAATAAGGTGTTAACAGAGCTTCCGAATTGGTGGGTCGGCTTCGACAACTTACTCCCTCCAAGAATAAAAATAATTGAGTGTTAATTGTTTGATACTGATTAAATCTTCATGGAGATTTCCATTCCTCAGGACTCTGTAACGTGGGGACAAGATGCATTGAAATTCAGAGGGATATAAAGTCTATGGACAAAGAAAATCATCTTTGGTTGCGTACCTGTGGAAGGCTTTGGCAAGGGATAGATCTCTACTTATTGCTAATTTCTGCTGTGGGGTTGTGTTTGTGCCCTTGCATGACAATTTTGTTTATGTTGTATCAGCTTTTCTCTGACCCTTTTGGGTTGTTAGTTTTTCCTTCTTCATGCTTTAATGTATTTGCCTATCAAAAACAAAATCACTTAGTTGTTTCCTTGAGAACTCATTATGATGAGTTAGACTTTCTAAGAAAAATCTGTGAAGAGTTTCTTGATTTTTTACACTAAAAGTCATAGTTCATGAGAGAGAGCAATAACTCCAAGATTTTTCAGGAAATTCATCGCTTGTTAACAACTGGATGTCTGTATCTTTCAATTTAGCTCTTCCGTTTGTTTAAGATCTTAATTAATTCATTTAGTTTAGCAAAACTTCTAGGAACCTCTTTACCTCTCTTCTGCTTTTATTATTTGTAATTACGCTAAATAAATATCATAATTAATATTAAAATGTTACGATAAAAAAACAACATGTTTGCTTCTTCCCCTAGCTGTATATATATGTATCACATATATAGATCGATCTTCAAATTAAACAAAAATGTCAAGTGCTAGTACTGCCACCATTTTCCTCCTCCTGGCCATAGCAGCCACCACCAGCTTTTGCCATCAAGAATCGGAGAAATTAGAAAACTTCCGAACCCAAACTGATCAAGCTAGTGAAGCTCTAGCTTTGAATGTGAAGTCCGGTAAAGGGCTGAAAAGGAGTAAGTATATCTTAATATGGCTATTTCACTTGTATATGGCCCCGTTCACAAAACTTTTTTTTCTTTTTTAATTATAATTAAGGTTCTAAATTAACAAATACCTCATTTATTTTATCGTTATACTCTATTCCAGAAGCAATTTCAAAAGACGCCAAAATTCTCCGAGTTCCAAAAATTTTGCTGGGGATTAAATTTCTTTTCTTATTTTGCATTTCAGGAAAACCTAACGGGAAACTTCTGACATCATGGAATCCAGCAAATTCGAAGGCGGATTACGTGGTGGCACAGGATGGCTCTGGTACATACGAAACAATCAATGATGCCCTTGCTGCACTTGACAAAACGGGTGGTAACCGGAGAAACCAAAGGGTGATAGTCTACGTTAAAGCAGGGGTGTACAATGAGAAAGTGGTAATTAAGAAAAACATGTAAAAATTGATGTTCGTGGGCGATGGCATTGATAGAACCATTGTCACAGGCAACAGAAATGCTAAACGCGATGGATATGCCACGCACGAGACAGCTACATTCGGTAAGATCATTGAAAGTGGAGCATATATTTCAGATTGTACAATTTGTTGTTGTTTTTTGTCTTTTCAAGCGCTGAGAGCTAAGATCTGTCGGAATATTACCAATTATATGATTGCCATGTGAGAATCAAAGAAAGAGGCTACAATGGTGGGTTGTTGGTAGCACCCAACAACCATTTACTAATGTCAAAGTTTGGCAAGTTTGGCAACCACCATTGTTGACAAAAGAGCATGAGAAGCTACCATGGATGCCTATAAATAGAGGCATACATTAGAGAGTAAAATGAGAGTAAAAGTAGAGCCAAATATGAGAGAAATGTATGAGAGAGTGGGCTGCCAAGGCAGCCAGCAGTAGCTGCCATTGTAGCACTGAGAAGAGAAAAATAGAGTGAGGTTGAGAGTTGTCAAAGAGGGGATGATTCCTCCTCCTCTATTGTTGTAAATCTTGTTCTCTCCCTATATAATCAAATGGCTTCTCCCGTGGATGTAGGCGGTTTGCCGAACCACGTTAAATATTGTGTTAGTGTGCTTAGCCTCCAATGGGCAAATATCAGAACATCACCGATCGGAATCCCCTACAATTGGTATCAGAGCATATGGTTTAAGTGGTGTTTGATTTTTTGCTCAAAAATGAAAGTTGTTAAAATGGTATTTTGATCATCCCACTGTGTAGAGGAGGAAGAGATGAAGCCACTGGTGAAAACCGCGTCAAAATCGGACGTCGGACATGGCCACACTCTCCATCACTCTCCGGCAAGGTGTCTGCCCACGCGCCCCATGCGTGCCACACGTCTTCTTCACCCGGATAAGTTGACCCGACCTATGTGAACAGTAGATATGAACAGTGACGACATCATGAACAGTAGACATGAACAGTATCATGCAAATGATGACATCACCCTGATGTAACGATGACATCAACATTGAATTGACTAAGTCAACATACATGTTAGCATAGTGGGACCCATCTGCCACGTCATCAGTCGTGAGCCGAGCTGAGCCGAACTGGAGCCGAGCCGAGCCGCGAGCCGAGGTAAAGGGTTCTGTGCAGCAGAATCTACGTGCAACCGGATCTGATATTGAATCTGAGCCGTTGATCAGGCCAGAATTGTTTTGATCAAATCTTAGCCGTCTGAAGTGCGATTTGAACGATTCAAAACATGTTTCTAGCTAATTTTATCATTCCGGATGCAATGGTACGGTCCGATCGTTGAGATTCGAGACCAAAAATGACAGTGGTGAATTATTAAAGAGAGATTGCCCAATCAGGAGGCATCTGATGGTCATCATGATGGTCGATAGAGATGAAGAAGAAGAAGGTGCACATGTTTACCCAATTACATGTGCTGAAATGTTAAGTGGGGAAATGTAATGCCTTGATGGAAGGCAAAATTGGAACACTCTAGACACCCGGTTATGTGGACAATTAGAGGTGAAGAATGAAAATTGATGAAGACCAATCTTAACGAATCTAAGCACTGGTAGTCTCACCAGATGTTAAGAAATCAGGTATAAAACCAGGATATCCCAGATCACTTGTAAAGGAAAGCCGCAACAAAGCTAGCAAATGGTTGTATATACAAAAAGGCAGTACGGTGGATAGATACCTTCTAAGAAGTTCTGTCTAAGAGATTGGGTTTTAAGCGGGACCAGTGTGACCCCTCCAAATCTTTCCTGGGAACTTGCTTAGTTGAAGGATCATCCACACAGTACTATTTTTATATATGTAACAGTTTGTAATGAAACTGTTGAAGATTAGCAAGATGACAGCTTAAAGGAACAGTTGGGTTCCATATGTTCAAGGATCTGATGGAGTGGTGATTTCTCCAAAGAAGTTAGATTTGGTGACTGTGATTTCTCGAAGGGAGAATTGATGAAGACCCTGATAATGGAAGAGAAATACAGCAAGGGGATAAAGATTGACACCCTATTTTGACTTGGATAAATGTTGTGACAGGATGAGCTGCTGTCAAACATAAAAGCAAAGAATAAGGAGAAATCTGGAGAACAAGAATTGCACGAGAGCACACGGAGATTGTGTAGGAGTACCCGTAGGATCCAACGAGGTATTGTAATGAGATAATAGGTGCAAGGAGAAGAAGAGTTCCCAGATGAAGCTCAGAGCAGAGATTATGTGAAAAAGTTGTACAACAAGAAGTCTTTTGTGCTCTTGATAAAGGCAATAAGTGAGGACCTTTCCAATGCATACAAGGATGGAAAGATGAGCTGTTGCAGAAGCACCGAATTAAGGGGGTGCGACCGCCTATGATGAAAGGCGAAGACACCAAAGAGAGTTGGTGTGGGTGGAGCTATCAAGCAGAAAGGGATAGAAGCTCCAAACATAGAAAATGAGATGGAAAACTGTGAAGAGTGCACCACAACTTTCTCTTTCTATGTGATCAGTGGTAGTGATCTCTCCCAAGTCCACATGGTGGTAGAGAATCTTGGAGCCACTGGAGACATCCCCGATGAAGGAGGATGTGACCGTCTCATGAAGACAGGCGGAGACACCTTAAACAGAAGGTGTGGGGACCATGATATGAGTCCATGTTCAGGCCGTCTCATGACGACAGGTGGAGATACCTCAATAGAAGGTGTGAGGACCATGGTATGAGTCCAAGATCAGACCGTCTCATGAAGACAGGCGGAGACACCTCAGATAGAAGGTGTAGGGACCATGATATGAGTCCATGTTCAGGCCGTCTCATGACGACAGGTGGAGATACCTCAATAGAAGGTGTGAGGACCATGGTATGAGTCCAAGATCAAGCCGTCTCATGACGATAGGCGAAGACACCTCAGACAGAAGGTGTGAGGACCATGGTATGAGTCCATGTTTAGACCATCTCATGACGACAGGCGAAGACACCTCAGACGAAGGTGTGAGGACCATGATATGAGTCCGTGTTCAGATCATCTCATGAAGACAGGCGGAGACACCTCAGACAGAAGGTGTGGGGACCATGATATGAGTCCATGTTCAGGCCGTCTCATGACGACAGGTGGAGATACCTCAGTAGAAGGTGTGAGGACCATGGTATGAGTCCAAGATCAAGCCGTCTCATGACGACAGGCGAAGACACCTCAGACAGAAGGTGTGAGGACCTTGATATGAGCTCATGTTCAAGTCGTCTCATGACGACAGGCGGAAACACCTCAGACAGAAGGTGTGAGGGCCATGATATGAGCCCAAGATCATACTGCCCCATGACAACGGGCGAAGACACCTTCGGAGAAGGTGTAAGGGACATGAAGCCGCATGATGATGAATGGAGACACCTCGGATGGAAGGTGTGAGGGCTACAATATTAGCCCAGATTCAAACCGCCGCATGACGACGAGCGGAGACACCTCAGATGGAAGGTGTGAGGGCCGTGATAGGAGCCCTATTTTAGATCGCCGAATGACGACGAGCAGAGACACCTTGGAGAAGATGTGGAGGCCAGGATAGAAGTCCCAGTTCAGAACGCCCCAGAGCCGATATGATGGCTAGATATAAGTGGACAGATGGATAGCCAATGAAGTGGCTATGATGAGTATGAAGACAAATGCAGGATTGACTTTCATGGATATTGCCCCCATGCTAAAGATCAATGAGCTAGAAGACATTTGCCTTGGACAATAAGTGTGTGACTTGTGGAGCATTAAGACGCGACTGCTATAAAGGAGCAGAAGGCATGCGCAGGTTCCGGGAACAAGTTGACTCTTGTCAAGGTGGTGAGCTCGGTGATGGCATTGTGATACTCAGAGTATGAAGATAGATATGGATCAACCTTAATGGGTTGTCCCCATGGTTAAAGATGGATAGCTACCTGGACTCTTGAGACTAAGAGCGAAAGACTCACGGAGATGTAAGGCGTGGTTCTTATGGTGGAACAAAGGGCAGGCGCAACTCCTGGATGAGTAGACTCTTGGAAGAGTGGTGAGCTAGTGATCATATTGAGATACTTAGATAATGACTGTCGCACTTGGGAATATCAGTTTGAGGGGGTGTTGTAAGCCTTGATGTAAGGCTTGATAAATCATTCCGGGCCAAGCATGGTTGATATGCTTGAAGGGGAATGTTGTTCCAGAGACAAACGTTAAACACTCTTCAAATGAGATGTGACAAACCATCTGGTTGAAGTGATCCTTTGGAGTGAGCAAAGGGGTGCTTGGTTGACTCTGGTGATTGAAAGGTTTAGCAAGTACCTGTAAACTTGGCCACAAACGCTCTCAGAATGGTAAGCTTGGAAAAACTGCAAGATGCAAGCATGTGCTGAAGAAGCAAGAGGACAGTTGCCCCACATAAATGGTAAAGGGGGTGATTGTTGGAATATTGCCAATTATGTGGCTGCCATGTGAGAGTCAAAGAAGGAGGCTACAATGGTGGGTTGTTGGTGGCACCCAACAACCATTTACTAATGTCAAAGTTTGGCAAGTTTGGCAACCACCATTGTTGACAAAAGAGCATGAGAAGCTACCATGGATGCCTATAAATAGAGGCATACATTAGAGAGCAAAATAAGAGTAAAAGTAGAGCCAAATATTAGAGAAATGTAGGAGAGAGTGGGCTGCCAAGGCAGCCAGCAGTAGCTGCCATTGTAGCACTGAGAAGAGAGAAATAGAGTGAGGTTGAGAGTTGTCAAAGAGGGGATGATTCCTCCTCCTCTATTGTTGTCAATCTTGTTCTCTCCCTATATAATCAAATGGCTTCTCCCGTGGATGTAGGCGGTTTGCCGAACCACGTTAAATATTGTGTCAGTGTGTTTAGCCTCCAATGGGCAAATATCAGAACATCACCGATCGGAATCCCCTACAAGATCGAGCCCTGTTTCAACAATAATATAGATATCAAAATTTTAAGATTTGAATTACTAATTGATCTCCTATTTTGTGCAGGTGTACATGCAGATGGGTTTTGGGCTAGAGACATGACATTTGAAAACACAGCAGGCCCTGACGGACGGCAAGCAGTGGCACTAATGGTGAGTTCAGAGCAGTCGGTTGTTTATCGTTGTAGCTTCAAGGGTTACCAAAACACACTCTATGTACGATCCAAAAGGCAATTTTATCGCGACTGCCATATATATGGCACTATCGATTTCATATTTGGCAATGCTGCGATGGTTTTGCAAAATTGCGACATCTTCGTAAGAAAACCAAATGAAAACCATAAGAACGTGATAGTTGCACAGGGAAGAAGAAGCCCTGATGAAAACACAGGGATTTCTATTCAAGGATCGCGAATTAGGCCAGCCCCGGATTTTATTGGCGTCAAAAACATCCCTACTTTCCTAGGCAGGCCATGGAGAAAGTATTCCAGGACAGTGATTTTTGAGACGGACATTGATGGATTTATTGATCCAGTAGGGTGGTTGCCATGGGACGGTAGTGTTCATCTTAATACATTGTTTTATGCAGAGTATAACAACATAGGATGTGGTGCATCTACAGAACACAGGGCAAAATGGCCTGGCTTTCACGTGTTTAAAAGTTTGAAGGAGGCTAGCCCTTTTACCTTGAATAAGTTCATAAAGGGGAGCTCATGGATTTCTCAGACAGGCGTGTCCTATAAGTTGGGAGTCTAAAGACCTCTCTTTTCGTCCTAGTAATGTGGTGTTCATCATAATAGTTGTTTCAATTAGCATCAAAAGTGTCCTGTAAAATAAATGGTATTTTTATAATGGTGAAAGCATGAGTTCATTGCAGAGTTCTATATTGTTAATGTTATATCAATTCAGTAAAAACACTCAATACAGGAACTTCTTGGATAATAGCTCTACGAAATTGAAGATTTTCTCTACAAAGTTAATCTGTTGTTACAAAAAAAGTAAATTCAATCTAAATAAAAATTAAAGTCGGTAAGCTCTCCCCACTCTTGATTTACTGCCGTCCTCACTGCCCCTAGACGAACTCCGCTTCTTCGTTGAGACCACCAGGATAAGCTCCATCGCCTTCTTCGCAGTAGCCTTTGCCCGTACAACCGATGTCGCCATCACGCAAAGAGCATCAGCTGAGATATTGTGGACTCGACCACTTGAGATGAGACGGTTCTAGATGTATCTAGAAGTCTTGAGATAGCAGGAGGTTCTGGTTATGAAGGTTTTGTTAAGAACTAATCTTCACGAAGAGCTTAAGTGTATGGAATGGAATTGAGAGTTAGAAGAAATGAAAGAAGAAGAAGAAGAAGGAGAATTCTGCAGATTACAGAAAGATTACTTCATTCAAAACTAACTCTCCTTTGCATCATTGTCATTACTGATTCTCTGGTAATGCCATTTCTGTATTTGGATTTTGGTGAAGAGAAACCATGCATAGCCTGAAAATAGCTCATTATAATACTGGAATGATAACTGGAACTGCAACACCATTTTATTATATGGGTAATATAATAGATAAAAAAATTATGATGAATTTTATTTTAAAAAAATAGATATAAAGTTCTCTTGTTTTCAAGTTCAAATAAATACAGAATCAAAGAGGAAGAGGAGGAGTACAATGAAGCGGGTCTTGTGGACGGAGGAGAGATCGGAGAGTTGTTGATTAGAAACGATGTCATCAAGGAGAGATTTGACGACTTTCCATTCTTATAAGAAGTGTTTTCGGAGAAATCTCTCTTTCGAGTCGTGTTCATCTTCCGTTGGGGCAAGCATTAGAAAAATTGAAGAGTGGGGGGTAAGAAAGGAATGCTCGCTTGCTTGCTTGGTTCTGGGATTGAAATTGAATTCCCGCCTGGATTTATTTAGCACTCCTTTTCTAAATTCTGAATGGACCCCACTGAGGCTCGAGATCTAATTTTAGAAAAAAATTCCGTTGCCGGGACTTGAACCCGGGTCGCTCGGGTGAGAGCCGAGTATCCTAACCAACTAGACTACAACGGATTTGTTGTTTAGATGCAGCATCATATATAATTTATATATTTCATTAATTATCGACCAAACTAGTTTTTTCAACAATTTGAATGGTGGATGCGTTCTAGTCCAACGAAAAGCATAATATACAAACCGGGCCTTTGGGTGAACTTGTAAAATGTTTACTCAATTCCTAGCTTGCTTTATGATCTCCACGTTATAGTCTCAAGTTTTGCTTCTTTTTTTTTTTTACTAAAACTGAGCTTTAAAAACTATCATTTTAAGACATCAAAAGCGTACCATTTGAAAGCAAGCAATCTAAACAAGATAGTTAAGATGACTAAATGCATATGATATTCATAAAAAGTGCAGGTTGGATGTCCAAAAGCTACTAAAATCCCATGTTACCTGTTTATAGTCTAAGTAGATATAGTATTTCCTTACATGCATTATGTACTATGCTGCATATCAGAGATATATGTGTGTGTGTGTTTGATAGGTTTTTTTAGCATAAAAAAATTAAAACTATATCACGATTGATCTAATTGACTTGACAAATCCAAGAAAAAATTAGGTGATTGATAAAAATATAATTTGATTAAAAAAAATTAAAATAATAACTTTTTTAAAATATTAAAACGATAATATATTAGATAAACTCTAGTTAACTTGTCAAATTCATTACTCAGGTCACGAGACCCCTAATAACCCTATATAAAAAAATAATTCTTAAACATAATTCTCATTTAACCTAATGTTGAAGAATAAAAATTAAAAACAAAATTCAACTAAAAATTAAGCCAAGTCAAATGGCTTGAATAACTAAACTGAATGCACTTGTCTCCATATTCTAGCATGCGATCGAATAATCTCATAATACACAAATCAAAATAAAATATAAAACTTGATTATTAATCAATTCAATATTAAAAAATAAAATTGAAAAAAAATCAACTAAAACAGAACAAAAGAAACACGAGTCAACCGGCCTAACCCGTGACTTTGGTTATAAGACCATGATAACTCTATAAAAAACAAATTAAAAAAGATAAAGTTTAATTATCAATTAACCCAGTGTTGAAAGATTAAATTAAAAAAATATTAAAAAAATAACTCAAGTCAACCCGAGTTAACTAATCATATCCAAGTCAAGAGAACATGATAGCTTTATAAAAAGCAAATCGAAAAAAAAATATAAAGTTCAATTCTCAATCAACTAAATGTTAAAGGATGAAATTGAAAAAAAATATATTTAATTAAAAAAGATAAAATATATATATATATATATATTTAAGTGTTGCTAACATGTTTTTTAGTAAAAAAAAAACCGTGTAATATTTGACTTGATGTGAACTGATCAATTTAATAAATTCAAAAATAATCTGATATAAAAAAATAATCAAAAATAATCCAAATTAATTTAATAAATTCATAATCTGAATCCGAATAAACAAAACCATTAAGCGATTAAAAAAAAAACAGCATGTGCAGAGCAATAGTTAATTCCCCTCCTCATTTATTCTGTTAATAATAATAATAATTAATAAGTAGCGGAGGTTAGACACATCTTTTAGAGGGATCAGGGGGCTCATAATGGAGGACTAATGAGGTTTAATTAAAGGCTTAGACAACCCGCTCTCTCAACTGTTATGTCTTTAAAGAAACAAAGTAGATTTAAAGCAAGACTTGCTATTTTAAACCGTGTAGGATGCAGGCAAAAACTTTCTTACACGAAACGGAAAAACAAATGATAATGTCAACATCTTACGCAAAAGGATGAGATTACTGTTCAGTTATTACTGGTTCTTAAAGGTGCTTTGTTTACTTTGTATACAATTGTACAGGAAACTGACAGAACCTCAAAACCACACAGTAAGAAATCTTGAACTGCAAAGTTTGATTCAGAAACACAAGCAAGGTTTACATGTATCCTTATGGCTTGTGCTTTGAAGCGTACCGGTGAAACAAGGCTAATGCATTGCTAGCAGTCTGTGCCACATTCAAAACCTTGGCCTTGATTACAGCCTTTAACTTGTTCATATCCTTCCCCGGTAACTCATCCACACAAGTACTGGCATCAGTCATGGCAGAGCTTACCCAAGTCTCGAAATTACTTACGTGCCAAAAGACGTCACCGCCACCCGCAGCACCTGGATGTTCCAGGCGACGGAGCTCTCTAACTGATTGGCTGAGTTGATCCACGCTATCACCAATTTGATACAAGCAGTCCGTCACAGCCTGGTAATCCTTAGATTTCATTGCCTTGAGCTCCTTGACCACTTTCAACATGAATCTTCTTGTTTGGAGGGCCTTGTATAGGCTCACGGATAAGGCAGCCTGGGCTAGTTGTTGAGGGGTTTGTATTGTTGAGTTTGCAAAGACTGATAGGTATTGGGTGCATAGGGATGGATAAAGGGTCTTCGTGCACGCAGTCTCGATATAGGCCCGAGGCCGGGAATGTCTGGCAAACCTTGCCGGTTCCACTGTGCCTGAAATGCTAAGTATGGATAGCAGCAGAAGCGGTATGGAAAGGCCGAGACGATTCATTCTTGTTGAAACTAGTAGAATTGAAAGAAAGGAAATGTGTCAAACACAGAAATGAACTTTCCGTTGAGAGCAGAGGAGTGGGGTAAGGCTGTATATATAAAGCGGCTGTCACAGGCTAAAACTTCATCACCTTGGATCTATCTTGCACTTTACTCGTATTAATCACAAATAATACTCAATTATTAGTCCTTGAAAGAAGCCTGAATAGAAAATAGGATTATGCCTATCCGGGTTAGTCAAATGATTAACCCTAAACATGCATTATCGAGAGTATCTCGGATCTGCAGTGATGAAAAACAAACCTTGGCACGAAGATGATGGTTATCCGAACCTTCATTTTACCATAAAACACTGGCAGGGTTTCTCGGGAAGGGGCACGCGCGTGCATTTTGATGGTCAACATTTTAGGTTCTTCATGTTTCTTAATGACTCAGAAAGTTGGATTCATTATACAGTAGTGGCGAACTGCCGATTCCTTCCATCATAAATCAAATTGGTAAATCACGTTAACTTTTACCAGAATTCGTGGGATCAACGGATTATTTGTTTCCCGCCGTTGGATCGGTTGCACTGGTGAGGGTCCAGCGATGCCCGTGGCGACCTGTCTATAAACATGGCAATAGCTGTTAATTTCTGATAAACAGTCTGGTCAAAATTATCTTTAAGAAATAAAGTTTTTTTAAAAAAAAAAAATCTTTCAAAATATTTTTTACAATATATTAAAATAATATTTTATTATTTTTTAAAAAAAAAATTATTTTTGAATTATTTAACATAAAAAATAATAAAATTTTATAATAATCACGGTTGGACAGCAGAGACAAGCCGTCTCCCAATTTGACACCTCGCAAATCATGTGCTTCTGAACCAGAGTAATCTTTCAGCGAGGATCAGCCACAATCTCTATCAAATCCATTTTTTAATGATCCTGTGGATCCTTGAGCATATCTTGCATTGTTCTCCAGTAACATGATTTGTCTTGCATATTATTCAATCCAAGCATCTATATCCTCCCAGAGATTATACCACAATTCCAAGCGAGATGCACCTTCACAGAAGCAAATGGCACTGATTTTCTCGTATCAATTTACCGATTTACTATCTGGAACATACAAACCCAGGCAAGATCGTGAAGCAGAGACACAGGGGGGCAGAGAAGATATGAAAGCTCATCTCTTCTCATCTCATTCAACGAGAAAGACAATTACATAAATTACAACATTATAAAGGAAACACAAATTGAATCCAAACACACCACATAAACAACACAGCAAATACTTGTTCAGGTTTGGTAATCATTCGGCAACCTTCACACCTGAGAGATAAACACGGCTCTGAATCACACTGCCTCCTATCCAAAACCCAGGCATAACCATTAGACCAACCCTAGGTTTTGGATCATTTTCATCTAATATCAGGTTTTTTACAACACTTTCCATATAAACCTCCGAGAACTCATTTCCTCTCTTAACCTGGAAGACCTTAACATTTGGATCAAAGGAATAAGCCAGCCTGTGCAAAAGCCAGATCGACTTGGCCAGTTTCAAGAACACCTGGTAGAAGGGCGTTCTTGGATGCCCTCCCCCATTTATATAATTTCGCTGATCTAAATTTCCAAAGAATGAAGCCTCCATCTTTGGGTGAACCACCACCAGGTACTTGCTCCTGCAAAATTTCCCAAAAGCGGAATCTGGGTTCTGACCTAGCATGTCCAAAGGATCCATTTCCCTCATAGAAAGAAATTGGTGGAAGAAAGTCTCCTTTGAAACTGCCCCACTGTCTACTTTAATTGAGAAGTTCTCGTGCTGAAACCCACTGAACATTCTTTGACATATATGAGACTCAAATGCATACTTTTTGTGGGCTCTCTTTGCATAAACAACGTTGGATTCAATGGAGTTAGCTGCAGCATCAAGATCCCACCCGGCTGCTTTCATCATGTTGATCAATGGTTTAGAAAAATCATGAATGGCTTTGAAAGCTGCTTCTACCACAGATATGAAGAGATCCGGGGTTAGATCCACAGAATAAAAACCACTTTCATCTCCAGAACCCTCTGATTCTTTGGTTGACAAGCCCCTGAGTTTAAGATTCTTTTCCAGTTTTGCTCTTTTCTGGTTTGCCTCCTCAATCATCTGCTGCAACTGAAGAATCTCAGAATCTTTATTCTGAATTTCAGATTGGAATTTCTTCACCATAACCTCATATGTTTTGAGCAGGCTCTGCTGTTCTTGGATCTCTGCAGCTAACCGAGAGTCCTGAGGAGAAACACATATTGGCTTGGGGTTGTTTTCCCTGTAGAAATGCTTGAGCTCAGATAGATTTTTCAGCTCGGAAATTACATCTTTGTCAGCAGCTTGTATCTTATCAGGATCGTAGGGAGTATGAGCAGATTGGAGCTGGATGTAAGCTGACTTCAGAGAGGAGATGTTGGTAAATATTTTGGATATCAAGGCTTCCAAAGCTTCTGGATTTTGATTTGCAGAATCTTCCATGGGTTGAGGGTGGACCTTTTGACTGTTGCTCTCGCGGGGTTGATTATCTTTCAACCCAGTGGGTAGCATATCTACTTTCAAAGGATGGGCAATCTAGTTGGATTCCTTCTGAAAATACAACAGTGTGGCACAACCTGCAAAATCTCACAAAAGTATTAATGATATCCAAGACTATCAGCAATGCAAGAAGCCACAACTCAAGCAATTCCCAGTAATATTTCACACATGCTAAATCCAAAATAAGCCTAAACTACGTCTACATTACAAAGCAATATTTCAGATATTGGTCGCATTTCTAAACTCATCTCAATTCTGGCTCATGCACCATTGAGCAACCGGGACGAAGAATGTTGTGTTAGCACATAATGCAAGAGCAATCTTGTGAACAGTGATCATTTCGCTCCAGAGAGCTTATGAAAAATGATAAAAATGTTTGATGAATAGATTCGAAAATAGAAAATACTGCTTCCTGTTGCTTACTATATTCCACACTTACAAGGTGATAACCCAAACATTGTTAATGAAAATTTTAGGGGGGAAGGGGGGGTGTCCATAAAAGCAACTAGTAACAAAGGACTGAAGAAACCAAACCGAAGATGTCATAAGGCATATATCAACATGATCCCAACAAGGCAAGAGAGTCACAATGCCAGAATACCACAATCAATCACTTCTTTTTTTAGTAAAAAATTGCACTGGCAGGATTTGTACCAAAAACTCATTCTGGCCAAAGCCCTGATTGATTGGATACAAATCATCCCCTTTAGCACTTGGACAAGAACCTAATGGCCTCTCAATCACCAAAATGATTGGAGGGAAATCATTCTATGCTCGACAGGTGAGCCCATAAAGTCAGGAGCCCAGAGACAGTACTCCAGCTAAAACCGTAATATGGTTAGAGAATAACGAGAACTACGTAAGTCAGGGATTGACCTAGATCACAACAAGGCTTAATGATGTATGAAAGATCTAGCACCAGCTCAGTTATTAAACACTCAATCTGATTGCAGGAACTTTTTTGGGCACAACCAGCTGAAAATATAAGAATTTTTTGGGCTAGTTTGCAGAAAAACAAATTTTAGCTCTCTGAGTTTGGAAGCAAAGGTAAGGCTGACAAAAAGATAGAAGTGAGTAAAATAAGAAGAAAAGACTACCAAGCATCAATCCGAAAGGTCCTTTATCATAAAAGATATGCTGTTGACTACCACATTATAGCATCTGAAGAGAAATTCTCAAAGTGAGTCCACCTTGAAAACAGACCTATTTTACATAATTTCCTCAAACTTACTTCTTTTTCCAAAACCCCAGATTTGATCGCTTTTTGTCATCAAGCCCTAAAATGAAATAACTCACTTGACTAAAGTCGATCCTAGGTAGAAACTTGGAGTGAAGTGAAGATTCAAACTTTACATATATGTGAGCTTCTGATAACTCACTTAACTGATGTGAAATCTCAGTAGAAACATGCATAGAAAAGACAAATTCAAACTCTTATGTACATCATGCGCTTGCTGCAAAGACTTGTCTAAGACTCCAGACATGACATATACTCCCAGATTATACTCAGGGACACCACTTATCAGCACGTCAACCATGCGCATATGATACAGTGATCAACTTGATTCGGAAAAAGGCAAGTCACAGCATGGAACAGCAGTTGAATCATCCAAAGATCAAGCTTCGAGAAGATGTAGAAGAAGCCAAAAAAGAAAAATACACAAATAACCAGTATGATAAGGTCATAATCTAGCAGTTTCACTCTTTCTGTAGCCAAAACAAAATCAAAACTAAAACTCTTCAAAAACATTCATATAAGTTCAAGTTTCTGTGCCGTAGAATTATATTCCTTCTCACTTGATAGCTTATTTAGAAAATGAATAAGAAAAAGTTCATCCGAATCATAAACCACTTTGAGCTGCTTGCTTACCTATAAAGATCAGAAGGCACCCTCAGAATGCACCCAGCTAACATAATACCCGTCAACCTAAAATAAAAAAGAATAAAACACGTCCAGTTCATTGTCATCGAATCTTGAAAGTTCTATCAAAACCCTAAAAGTAAAGCACAAAAGATTCCAAATTCAGTACCCATCCAGTTTAATTGGGCGCACAGGAAGTTAGATTGGGGGGGCGAAAGAAGATAAATACCTGATCGGAGATGTTTCCGGGGAGTGACCGGAGGTTTGAAGGGCAGGGAGTCGATGAATGTAATGGAGAGTTTGGTAAAGTTGAGGTTTCAACAAAAATATACCTATCTCGGGAACTCTCTCTGTTGCTTTACTAACTTTCTATTTCTGTATTTTTTCTTTTTTTTTTATCCGTGGGTTTTTAATAAATAAATAGATAAAATCGTTGTCTTTATTTTGAAGAGAAGAGGAAAGTGTAGGTAGCGCCGTGCTTTTTGAAAATTTAAAATTATTTTATTTAAAAATAATTCTTTTATAATTCTTTTATTATTTTAATATATTGATATTAAAAATAATTTTTTAAAAATAAAAAATATATATTATTTAAATATATTTTAAAAAACAATTATTATTATAATTTCAAATATCACCGTAATGTGGGTGTAACGATGATGATGAGTCATCAAAACATCCAATCTTATTTGTTTCCATTCCCGTAATAACAATGATTGAAGATTCACTATTTCATAATAATTCACCATAATCGCTTGTATCCCATGCTTTCTTTTTCTTAACTCTTTCATCTTGCTTAGAAGATTTTTTTTTCAATTAAAAAAGAATTGAAAAGATAAAGGTAGTCATTGGTATCACTATGGTTTCTGGGTTTTCTGTTTTTTATTTTAAAAAAAACATAAAACTTGTTTGAATTACCTATTGCATATTTTTTATATAAAAAATAGTGTTTCTCTTATTTGTTTGTTTATGCATGATGAGATAAAAAAAAAAAAAAAGTTTTATTATATAATGTCAAGGTGGAACCTATGAAATATAGATAAAAAAAAAAAGTAATCCAATAATAAAAATTTAGAAACAAAATATTTACTCTATCTGTGATTTCAGATTCGAATATTGTGATTACTAATATAATAGTTATTGGAGGCTTACATAATTGTTAACTTTAAAATCTACAGGATTAGTTGAGGTACACGCAAATTAGCTTCAACATCCATATTAATAATAATAAAAAGTTTAACATGGATAATTGTTTTTATTTTTATTTTTATTTAGTTAATCACTTATGTGATAAAATCGGACTGTGATGAGTTGTAAAATACATGACTGATGTCGTTTGTTTTATGCGAATCTCCATTTCTAACTAAAATTTACTTCATTTTCCTGTAGAGAAAACTAGAGAGGTGTAATGCTACGTCAAATGTTGTGCCAAAAATTTTACGAATATAAGAAATATATTAGAATCATGGAGAATTTGTTGGTGGTTAACCGATAAATATTGGAATTTTTTAATTTGATTTTTTATCTAATTTAAAATTTAAATTAAACCAAAATTTATTGTAGTGTTAAATATGTTATTAGCTTTTTTAAAAAAATAAAAATAAAAAAATACATGATTTAGGGATCTGTTTGAAAGTATAGTTATAGTTGTTTTTCAAAATATTTTTCATACTGAAATACTTTAAAATGATATTTTTTTTTATTTTTTAAAAAATTATTTTTAAAATTAATATATCAAAATAATTTAAAATATAATAAAAAATAATTTTTAAAAATAAAAATATAACCATGTTTTTAAACACTTTTCTATTCAGTTAAAAAAAATTAGACAGATGAACTTTACCTGCTTGGCTCAAACACGTCTAGTTTCTTTTTTTTTAAGGTTTGATGCGTGCAAACCCGGGCAAGCCTAGAACATTCTTTGAACCCTTCTCTTCCTTTTAAAAAAAAACCCTATTTATATAAATAATAACAATACGAACAATATTTGAAAAAATCATTCAACTATACTCATGGTTTTTAAATAAAATAATAGTTTTGTACGATAATATTCGCAAATTACTTTGAATTATTATGTATGAAACTATACAACAATTTCTTTTAAAAAAGTTACATTTGAATGTTCAATGAAAAATTAAAAAAAATATTATTTACTATTTATGGTTCCTTATATTTTTTCCTGAATTAATTATTGTTTAATCTTTTTCAAGCAATCATAGTTGAAAATTGCTTTACAGATCATTAAAAGTTTTTATTTGAATCTTTTTCTCATCAAAGTAGGAAAAAAACTAACAAATTAACAAACAAAAAGTTACGGATAAAGAAATATATGTTTTTTTCTTTTAAATTTAAATCAATTGAATTTTTATCAATATTTATTTTAACTGTTTTAAGTTTTTTTATTTAAATATGAATAAATAAATTGTTAATTAAAAAAATTATTTCACCAAGATAAAAAAAAATTATAAAAAAAAATATAATTTTTTCAGGAATTTAAATCGTTATAATTCTTACAAATATTATTATAAATAACTAATATAGTTTTTTATTAGTTATTATATAAAAATGCATAAAAAACTCCAATTTTAAAAGAAGGAACCAGTGCCTTCCAAACCAAAAGCAAATGGAAAAAAATGGATATAATTCTTTTTCTATCTTTGACTCTTATGGAGTTCAACTCCAGAAACTATTAAATTCCACAAGAGAGGAAAGATAAAGAGAAAGAACGGTACCGTACCACAATCTTCCACCTCTTGTCCACCATTGTCAAATTCTCTTCCACCGTAAGTTTCTTTCTTTTCGCTTTCAAATCAATTACTTGTTTGTCTCCTTACTTGCTTAATTAAGCAATCTAATTAGGCATTTCAGAAAATTATAATGACTGTGCTGAATTGCAAATGAGTTAATTTTGGGTTAGTAAATGACTCGTTCGATTTGTACTGAACCAGACGCACTCAGCAATCCTATGATGGGATTTTTTTTTTGGCAGGTTTACACTGTTGGGTTCCACCATTTATTTTTGCGGTAATGGCAACTACTATGACGTTGCCTAATAATCCGATAAAATCTAAGCTTTCGACTACAAAGCGTTTGAAAACAGTAGAATTTCATAGAACTGCGTGTGCTTCTGGCCGGAAATTATATTCTCAGTGTTCTTTTGTCCATGTGGCTGAACCCTATTTGGCCAAGAATTTTCGGTAAGCATCCAACACGATTGTTTTCGAAGTTAATTATTAATGTTGTTTGTGCTGCTCGGCTAAGGTGCTTAAAAATGAGTCTTTTATTTATGGTTTAATGAGTTTATAGAGAAATAGTGCTTCGAGTGGAATCGAAAGTTGAATGCCATATTTAGACTAGACGATCACTTTGTTCATGTCTAGGTTTTGGTAGATTTCTCTGAGCAGCGTGTTTATTGATAGGGTCCTCAGAGTAATTGAGGCGCCCATGATTGATTTTACTTGTATGGGCAATCAAAGAAGTACCCTCAATTTCTAACAAATTACTTGCTGCTAACTCATAGTTTCATGTGAAGTGCACAATTGTTAGCAAAGTTGCTGTAGTTTCTTTGCAAAAACAAGTAAAGTTTACATTATGCTTGGGTATTATGAGGTGTGTGAAATTAATCAGGGTCATATTGTTCACATTTGTCTCTTGATGTTATTAAGAGCTTCTCTTTGAATCGTTAAGCAGGAGGGATTGGCAGATTAAGAGCAGTGTAGATGGTAGTGGATTGGATCCTTCTTCCTCGAGCAGTGGTGGTGGAACACGATTAGTTAGGGCAATTCAAGCTTTCCAAACCAGGCTGGGTGCAAGAATCCGGGAGATAAGGAAAAATCTTCCCATGAAATTACTCTTTTTCTTGGTGGGATTTTATTGTGCAACTGCCTTTGCTACGGTTATTGGTCAGACAGGTGATTGGGACATCTTATCTGCTGCCTTGGCGGTGGTGGTTGTGGAGGGGATTGGAGCCCTCATGTACAGGGCTTCTTTTCCCTTGGTCAAAAGTATTCGGAGCATTATCAGCGTGTTTAATTATTGGAAAGCTGGCCTTACTCTTGGTCTGTTCTTGGATTCATTTAAATATGAAATTGACAAGATTTCGAGCCTCAGTAACTTGTTCGATTTTGAAGTGGATATCTTCTCTCTGTTTTTGTGAAAGTTGTCCATTTCAGATTCTATCGGTCAATATAGTTTGCACCTAAGCATTATGAGATGACTGTACATACAAGTCAGGACTTGATTGCACACATGCGCTTCGCAAGTGGAAAGCTCTGCAGGGTCAACAGCGCCTGGGTTGAGGCATGCCTTCCTTATGGGATCCCTTGTCTGCCTTCCAAGTTCCATCAATAGTAAGCATGATGAGTTGATTAACTGAAGATGGTGTTTCAGCAATTTACTTTGAGCCATGCGATCCTCGTATAGTTTTGATTGGTTTTAAGCCAACATATGGCTTCTGTAGATACATAGATTTATATGATGGCTGCAAATATAGATCTTTTATTCGTTCAGTGCCTTGCATCTGACTATTCTCTCTTTCTGCTGTGGAAGTTGCTTTAAGTATGGAGAATACAATTGGATCTGATTTCATTTCAGGATTTCTGGATAGCAAGGCTTCCCCACTTGAAATGGGCTATGGTTTTAAATAGAGTTGTGTTCATGCCTGTGGCTAAGCAACTGAGAGGAAGGGTACTAATTTCACACCAGGATGGCTATAACACGAATATTTTCCATTTGACAGAACACTCTGATTCACTGTAGTTTAGTTTATAGGAATTGATCAGTGCAGATCATACTCAAACGCTTTGGTGAATCAACTCTTAAGGAGAATATTTTAGATGCAAAAGTGGCAGTCCCACTGTGTCAATATTGTTTTCTTCTCT
This sequence comes from Populus tomentosa, assembly GCA_018804465.1. Taxonomy (NCBI): domain Eukaryota; kingdom Viridiplantae; phylum Streptophyta; class Magnoliopsida; order Malpighiales; family Salicaceae; genus Populus; species Populus tomentosa. Next base: position 10,653,643 of record CM031971.1, read on the forward strand.
AACTCAGCCATGGAATTCTGGTTGAGATGCAAGCTCAAAAGGACACTGGGTCTAGCAGTTACACATTTTTAATCGAAACGCTGCACGCCCAGATTGCTACCAGTCGCCAGGCCCTGGTCCACCCGCCTCTTCATACGTTACATTGGTGCTGGATGAATTGTTTATGCAAAATGATTCGAGCCCATGCCTTGTCTCTTAGTAAAACATGTATATCATGCATCAAATACATGCAGAGGGCGGAGCTGTGATTTGCCTAGTGTTTCATTGATTCGTGCTCTGTATTCCGTTCCCCCCTCTGTGCGAAAAATACTAATCCCGTGGTGATGCTTATCCGGGGCAATTCTATTCAACTTCCCTTCCAATCCAAGCACTTCTATCTATGTACACATGGAATACAGTTTATGGCACGATCAGAGATATCTATCATCTAACTCATTATTGAAGTCTGAGTTACACTTTACAACATATAAAACAAACCTTGATCCAGCCAATGAGAGAACAATGAGAACACTCTTGGCCTGTCTCTCGCCCCCCTCCCCCGCCCCAGACAGCCAAACCCGGAAAAACAAAAAAAGAATGCACAGAGGAAGAAATTATGAAGTTAATGTCACGCAGGGGACTTGTATAAACCTCAGAATACAAATTATATTCTCGTATGAAGTTGTAACTCTTCAAAAGCTATTCTGTATGTACTTGTCTCGATGACAAAAGGCAGCTGACAGAAGCCCTGAGTGTTGCGGCAAACATATTGCAATCATGCATCAGTGCTCGGGCCAGGATAAGCTGGCAGATTCATTATCCGCTTGTCCAAGACAGGGCCTCCAACAGTGAAGTGATACAGACTCTGAAAGCTTGATCCCCTTAATCCAAGATTTTCATGCACTGCAACAGAATAACAACAGGAAAAGTTCAAGTTTACAATCTCAGGACATGAAATGCAAGAATGCTACAACGGGTACTTCCTAGAACCTAAACAGGCTGCACTGCAATGATCTTCTGTACTAACTAAAGAATGCTGTCATGCAGTACAACCGAAATGAGCTTCTTTTTGAAGAAATTCTTGATATGAAAGCCATTCACACAATTAACAACATTTCAACTGAGCACCAGGATAATATATATGGTGCCAGAGAACTGGAGACCAAGGCGAAAAGAAGGTGAAAAGGAGAAACATACCAGGATCATCAAAGAAGCAACCAATCCCAGTAGCAGAAATGCCAACTGCATGCGCTTCGAGGTACAAAACCTGGCCAAGAACTCCAGTCTCCCAAAACAATCTAGGATACATCCATGCACCCTTGCTGTGCAAAGTATGCTCAAAATGAGCCACCATACCAAGGCTGAAGCATCCATCACTAGCAATGTCCTGCATGAAAGGAATATGCTAATTTAGCAAGAATTGGATTGTTTCAGGCCACCCCCATCAGAATTTGGTATTTCAGCTTCAAATTGAGAAAATTAATACACAGAAGTGACTGAAACCTCAGAATTGTTCTCAGGTTATTGAAATACATATTTGTTTGCTGGAGATACTGGAGACAAATTACTGAAGTCCTTTGAATAGATGATAATTCAAGTTTTTTACAGTAGTTTTGATGCTTGGAACTTGCAACAATAATTTCTTAACTGTTTAGGGAAGCTATTAGTTGATTTCAAAGATGTGTAAATTTTGTTAAAAACACCTTTTTTCTTTTCTCTTTTCTCTTTTTTTTTGATAAGTGAAAAATGCAAGGTGATCGACTTTTTTGTTCATTGAAACACAACAAGGTGCTTTTATTAATCCACAAAAAGATGATGCCTCATTTAAATCTGCTGTCCTTTCCAAATTCATGTTCATAATCTAGGATTATTTGTTGAGCACCAATTTCAGTTTCATAATCACATGCTTGCCTAGCAATCTACTGATAATATTAAGAAATTGCAATGGAAAAGGTTAGGTAATGGCACACCTGATGGCATGAGAGCTGTTTAGCAAGCTGCTGGCAATCACCCCTAGCAAGTTCATACAAGGGCAAGTCATCAGGACATCCCTCTGGTTTCTCCCACTTAAACTCAGCCCTTGTGGATTTCTTAAGCTCATCCAAGTGATCTTCATTCCTCACCAAGAAATACAACCCTTTAGGCAACCCAACCACTCTATGCACAAACAAAACTGCATGCACCTCCGCATCCCATGAAAGTGCCCGAAATGGCAATGCCAATTGCCTCTTCTGCTTCTCTCCACTTCCACAACCAGAAGGAAGACAATGCAACATAATCTGATAAAATGTATCTCTCTCAATTTTAGTAACTCCATCCATATCTACCGCACTCCTCCTCTTCCTAATAATTTCCCTAGCGCTAAAACCCTTATAAGACCCTTCACTACAAACCCCACTGCTCTGAAATTTATCAACTAAAAACTTATCATCTATCTTTAAGGGCTTTTTAACAGCTTCTGCGGTTGTATAAATTACATCCCAACAAACATGCTTTTTGCTAAGCGAATTCGGATTCCCTATCCACTCTAAATTCCCAAATTCCATTATCGCCAAGCTCAATTCCTTATAATCCACTTTAAAATCATTGACACCATTAGGAAAAACAACAAGCACACAATCTGGATGCTCAAATTCAATCTCAGGAAACTTGCCTTTAATTGGCTTATCCGGGATTCGAAACCCCTGATAAATTCCAAGCCCCATTAGCCTCTCTAACTCCTTAGACCCTAAGCCATCAAGCAACTTCACATCCCAACCAAGCTCAGCTGCAGCCAATGAAATAGCAGCAATAGCATGACCCACATCATGATTACAATACCTAAACGCCCTCTCTCCATATTTCCACGCCTCCCGCCAAAAAATGGACGAAACCCCTATCAAAAAAGCATTACTTGGAAAAAATCTAGGCAAAAAAGTATCTGGAATTTTCGCTCTAAGTTCCAAAGAATGCTCTTTTGGTGCATAATGTGCTACAAAAGCAGAATCACAAACAGAATCAACCGCTGGGCTAATAATATAAGCCTCTGTGGGATGCAAATTGCCACTACTGGGATTAACCCTGAGAGACCAGGTAGAAAAGCCAGTTGTTTTCCAAGCAGACAAGGCTAAAGAATCATAAAACAACTGAGAAATTGAGGATTTAGAAATGGGTTTTGGAGATGGAAGTGAATTGAAAAGAGAATGATACAAAGGAGCAGAAACAGAGGTCGAATCTTGATTATTTTCAACGGGGAAGTGAAGGAGGGAGAGAAGTGGAGAAGAAGCGTAACGTCTAAATGGGTTAGGTTGGTTAGCCCAGTCAAGACCATGAGGGCCTCTAGCGTAGTTAGTAAAGAAGTGTTTGGTTTGGTTGTGGTATTTTAATACCTGGGCTATTAGGTTTTCAGAGTCTTTGTGTTCTTTGGGGTTGTTTGATATTGATGGTGATGGTGAAGAAGAGAGGGACATGGTGATTGCGGTGGTGGAGATTGGTCTTTTCGTGGTGGTGATATTTATGAGAGGAAACGATGGAGAAGAAAACCTTGAAGGCAGGTGGAGTGATGGCATGATATACTTTCGATGTCTTTTTAGGTAGGATTTTTAATGGAACAGAAGAGGTTTTAAGTTATCCTGCTTTCTTAATTCTTCTAGCAGAATCTGTTGTTTTTCCATGGATTTTGGAGAGCAGCCGTTCGTGATGTTAAGTGGTACCAGGGGTGTTCACGGTAAAGATGGTTGGGGCCAAAAAAATATGACCCGAATTCTCGGAAAATGACCCGAATCAAATAATCTATTTTTTTGGTTTTAAAAACTGAAAAAACTGTAAATTAGCTTGTTTTGGTTTTTAAAATGTGGCTTTTATTAAATTTAGCTTTCACAATTTATTGTTGAGTTTAATTTTTTTTTGTAGGATTTTAAATTAAATAATTTTAGTAGGCTTTTTTTAACAAAAGCCAGCCCAGTTGGAAAATGAATCTCCCATGACTCAATTAAACATTATCAAATTAGAATTTTTTAACGACCGCCCTTATCTCTATCTCCACTGCTGCTGGGTAGTCGGCCACTACCTAGATATTTAATTGATGATTAATAAAATGGTTATGAAATGTGATATTTATTTAAATAATATGATTTATAATCATGATATTTATATTTTTAAACTGTGATGTTTATTAAAAATGACTGTTCAAAACCATCATATCTAAAAATATATTATTTTATCAAAATTTATTTTAATGATGAGTTAATTTATATATTTTATTTTACATGCTAAAGGTACAATTTATCTGCTTTTAGGCAACACATAGGGATGCGTGAGGCACTCCGTGGCGCAGTTAATTTCTAGTCGCGAAAAAAGGTGACGCCATCTTCCACCTTGTGATACTTTGCCTCGTGACTCGGCAAAATCACCCCCTTGGACGGCTGCCGTCATCACCCTGTCACCCTCGGAAAATTGATTTTGCTCCACCTTCCTTTTGATAGGAGCGCTTCTTTTTTCACTTCAATAGACGTATCTACCCTTCATATCAGAAAAGTATGTCCTGTGCTGCGCTGTTATCTAACATTTTCATCGATCGAAAGGACACACAGGAGCTCCAATCAGATCACCATATTAGAATTACATTAATGATTCTGTTTATTTTCCGAAAAATAATATTTTTTAAAATGATTTTTATGGTAAATAAATTTAATAAAAATAAATTATTTTTTAATATTTGATAGTTTTAAAAACGAGTTCGAAAACATTTTATAATGTTTGAATATATCATGAAAAAAAAAATTTAAAATTTTTTTTATTTAATTTTATAATAATTAAAATATATATTTTGAAAAAGACAAGGATTTAAAATTCTGAAGTATGGTTTAAGGTTTGTCTGGTAAACACATAATAATATTTATTTTATGTTTTTTTTATTGGTAATATGTTTTCTTACAAAAACTATAGACAATTAAATAAGTATTTGTAAAAATTTTCAATAATTTAAATCAAGGAGAAAAAAAATGTATTTCTTTAATCAAAATTCTCTTTCTTTATTTATCATTTTTTTCTCAACATTTTTTTTTAAATTAAAAGCATTTAATATATATATATATATATATATATATATATATATATATCATAATTCAAAAGGTAAGTTTCAATAATAAAAAAAAAAAAACATACTGCTCAATAATTTTTAAGTGAATGTATGAAGAAAATAAGAGAATAGTTAATTTGATTAAATTATATAAAGAATTAGAAATAAATAAATAAATAAATTCATTTTTATTGATTATTCACGAGCAAATTTTCTTAAAAAATTATATATTTTAAGTTCATATATAATTATTCATGCAATAATAATTGTTAATAGTACTATAATATCTTATATGATTTAGAAAAATAAATCAAAAAAGTAATAACCATATCATATCACAAAAAGTTGATCAAAATTCTAAAATATTTTTTTTTGTTTGATTTATAATTTTTAGATCAAATATAAGAATCCAAATTAGATATTGTGATCTTCTATCTTTTGATGTATTGAAAAAATATTTGATAAATTAATACCTTGTTTATTTGTTAAAAAACATTTTTATCTTGGAAGGTGAATTATATAAAAAGTGAATTATTTTTTTATGTTTAGAAATATCATGGAAAATAAATTGAAAGATACTTTTAGAATTTTATCATGTCATAAAAAATGAATTGAAAAATTATTTATTATTGTTTGTTTTTAAAAATTTATTTAATATATACATAATATTAAATATAACTATTTGACCACTTACAATGACAATAAATGAGATGTAAAAAAGTATAATAGTAATTTTTTTATTACATCATATATATATATATATATATATTATTTTATAAATTATAACTATACATATAATATAAATTTTTTAAATATAATATTATAGAAATATAGTCTAGATAAATATTTTTCAATAAATATATTGTTTTTCATTTTAAACCTTGTTAGATATTTTTTAAGTAAAATCTATTAGTATGTTTAGTTATATAATAAAAAACTAGTTGAAAATTATTTTCTAATATTTGGACCTATCAAAGAAAATAAGTTAACAAAATAATAAATTTCGAGCTATTAACCTTTTTTAAATGGTATAATTTTTATTTTTATCAAATAGTTTTTGGTGCATGGAAAATACTGAGAATAAATTTATTTATCATGATGTTCTAATTTTATAAAATAATTTATATGATTTGATAATAATATATATCAGCAGTTAAAAAGATATTTTTATATTATTCATCATCAATTAAATAAAACCCAAATATAATATACTTTTAACAAGCACAAATATATGTTAATCTCTTATTTTATTTCCTGCTGTTCTAGTACAGCAGCAAGCGCGCACTTGCTCAAGGATAAGAGCGTCTTTTTCACTGTAACAATGGGCGTGTGTTATAAACTCTTTTTAAATTTTCCTCGTAGTTAGAAAAGACGAGAGGGCGAATCACTGGAGCAAACCAAAATGCCCATTCTCAGCACGGCCATTAATTAATCAAATCATCATTATCCAAAATCCAGCACAGCTTTCTTCCCTCCCTCTAAAACGGCCACTCCTCTTTATGCGAGCGCCAATTCCCTCTCACCGTTCAATCGCTAATTGCTGTTCCCTCCCTCCGTCTGCTGTTCATCTAATCCCTCACTCTCCTACAAGGTAACCAAAAGCCTCTACGTTTTCTTTCCTTTTCTGTTTATTAATCTTTGAAGTCTAATTATGATTATCATTATTTGTTGCAGATATGTCAGTTATTGGGAAGAGAGGGATTCATTACTTGCAGAAACTAAAAACTGCAAATATCCCTCCCGAATTGCTAGAAAAAGGCCAAAATCGCGTTATCGATGCTTCTCTTACGCTTATTCGCGAGCGTGCTAAGCTTAAGGTATATTCATCTTAATCGCATTTAAACTGCCAATTATTATCATTTTCTTATTAATTTGTTTTTGCAGGGAGAGCTTTTGCGCGCGTTAGGAGGTGTTAAAGCATCCACAACGCTTCTTGGAGTTCCTTTGGGACACAATTCATCGTTTCTTCAAGGACCGGCGTTTGCTCCTCCGCGTATTAGGGAAGCGATTTGGTGTGGCAGCACGAATTCGAGCACGGAAGAAGGTGGTGCCTAGCGAGAATATATAAATATATATTTTATTATTATTAGTTTAGACTAATTTTGTTTGTTAATTGGATTTTAACAAACTAGTTACCGATAGTTATAGCTTTTGAAGGCTCCCATTTCGTATGCTTTGATGCCTGGATCAATGATGATGTAAATTAGTGCTTGCACATGCTCATGTATGATGCATGGCTGCTTGCAGGTAAAGAATTAAATGATCCACGAGTGCTAACTGATGTTGGTGATGTTCCGGTTCAAGAAATTCGAGATTGTGGTGTGGATGATGATAGACTGATGAATGTTATTAGTGAATCAGTCAAGCTCGTGATGGAAGAGGTGATTGCTGTGTTTTTTTTTTTTCCTTCTAATTTTGCAGTTCATCGGTTGTTCTGAATTTTTTTTTCTGCATTTAAATTGACTTAAATTGTAGTTTCAGCGAATCTGAAAAGAGATTCTGCATTATTTTTTTTCTTGCTACGAGTTTTAAGTTCTTTAAATATTGGAGGCTAAGAAAATGTCTGCTATCTACAGGATCCATTGCGTCCGTTAGTCTTAGGTGGTGACCACTCAATATCTTTTCCTGTGGTTAGAGCTGTCTCTGAGAAGCTTGGGGGTCCTGTAGATATTCTTCATCTAGATGCCCATCCTGACATCTATCATTGCTTTGAAGGAAATAAGTATTCTCATGCCTCTTCGTTTGCCCGGATTATGGAGGGTGGTTATGCTCGGCGGCTTTTGCAAGTATGTTTTCATCTTTCAATATACTTTTTCTGTATCTCTGATGTTTCTGTGGTTAATTTAGTATATATTTCTGCTTTTTTCAAACCATGACATTAACTTTCTTTCGTCATCTAATTTATGGTAACAAGTTAGAACAGACTATGGTATGTATAAAAATCCTATCCAAAAGGTGTAGATTGGTGATATCCCTTGAGTGATTGTATTACAAAATCTTCTGGTTATCTTAAGTTGAGGGAAACCATATCTGTTCAGCTCATTGTTTCAAAGTATATGACTGCATCTATTGTTTTCACCCAAGATTTTGAGGTGTGAAGATAGCTGGTAATTTCTTAAATGCTATATTGATCAGCTTGAATGCTGGCTTTTAGGTGGGTATCAGATCAATAACAAAAGAAGGGCGTGAGCAAGGTAAACGTTTTGGAGTAGAGCAATATGAAATGCGAACCTTCTCAAGGGATCGGCAGCGATTGGAAAATCTGGTCTCTCTCTCTCTCTTCTCCTCACAGACGCACACAGCATACATGTGTATAAGTTGGTTTAGGGATTTTAACACATTTTTATTTATGGCCTGTTCGTGGACAGAAACTAGGGGAAGGTGTGAAAGGTGTGTATATCTCCATAGATGTGGACTGCCTTGATCCTGCCTTTGCTCCTGGTGTATCACATATTGAGCCAGGTGGTCTTTCTTTCCGTAATGTTCTCGACATTCTTCACAACCTTCAAGCTGATGTTGTTGCGGCCGATGTGGTTGAATTCAATCCACAACGTGACACTGTTGATGGAATGACTGCAATGGTTGCTGCTAAGCTGGTAAGGGAACTGACTGCAAAAATCTCAAAATGATGTTACAGTTCCCTATCAAGACATTCTAATGTTACGAAGTCCTTGGTGGTCAGCCGTAAAGTTTGAGCAAATGGCCTCCCAACATCAAAATTTGCTTGAGCGGAAGGCTGCAATTATCATGACTACTGTTCCATATGCAAACCCAGTCCCTATTCTTTGTAGTTCACTGGGAGTTTAAGGCTGTCATTTTGTATTTTAATGAATGGAGGAAGAATTTGCTTGTCATGGAGTATAATGAAAGCAGATGTGCCTAACAATGTCGAGTACTGTCATGCTGGCCGGAGTGTGGAACTCGGAGATTCTTGTGTCCATGGCAGCTTCTTGTTCCACAAAGAGAGAGCATTTATATGACCACCAAAGAGGGCAAGTTGAGGAAACCTAAACTGGTAATAGCCTCAATATTGACACAACTTATAGCAGAAAAAATAGAGATAGGATTTTCAAACCCTAATTTTAGCATCCTAAACTTCAAAAATTATAAAGAAAATTTTAATATATTCTGAAGCATCAATAATTCATAAACTTCTCTACTAAAAAATAGCAAGAAAGGCTGTTTAAATGCCAAAAAAAAAAAAAAACCTTTTTAATTAGTAACATCTTAATTAAATGGAAAGTTTTAATCCAAATAAGAAAAAAAAAATAACAAGAATAATAAATAAATAAAATTCTGAAAGTATTAATCCTACAAGCATCCTTTGCTTCATTTACATTTTTACCTTTTATTCTCGCAAGTGGTACGACATGAAAACTGACATGGAGGAGGGATGTCTCAAGGTGGAGGCTCTTGTTGATTTTTTATTTTTGCTTTATAACTATTTACAACGCGACCTGCTTACCAAATTAGAGATTATTCGTGTCAGCTCACACTTCATGTTCTTCTGCGGTTTAGTTGTCTCCGAGGTTGAAAGGAAAGCTTAATCTAAGATTTTTTTTTTTAATGTGGAAACCTGTTTACCAGATTAAAGATTCTGTGTCTGTTCACACTTCATGCTATTATGCAGTTTAGTTGTGTCCAAGGTTGATCTGGAAAAGCATGAGCTAAAAAATAAAGATGCAATTATCATTTTGAACTTTGAATCTTATCTCCTAGAAATAAGATGAATTTAATATATGATGCGGTTGGTGAGCATGTGAACTTGAAGTGGTTGGTGAGCATGTCAATTAGAAGTGCTGATGGATTATTAGTACGCGTTATGCTGTTTGTTGGATAAAAAAAAATTGAGTGAAGAAAAAAATTTAAGTGTTGTTATTGTTTCTAGTAGAAAAAAATTATACAAAGTGGCAGTTGACTCGATTGACTTGATAAAGTAAAAAATAACTGGTGCAAATAATAAAATACATAGTTTAATTTAAAAAAATTCAGGTTAATAGCTTTCTTTTTTAATATTAAAACAACAACATATTAGATTGACTCAAGTTTAACCTATCAAATCTGCAATTCTAATAATAAAACCATGATAAGCCTACAAAAATCAAATCGAAATAAATTTTGAAGTCTAATTCTTAATAAACTCAATGTTGAATGATAAAATAAAATGAAATTAATAAAAAATAATATAAAAAAGACACAAAAAAATAACTAAAATCAACTTGAATTAATCTGTCAAACCCATGATATTGATCAAGAAACAAAGATAATCTCATAACAAGCGAATCAGAAAAACAAACATGAAGAAAGAAATTAAAAATCTAAAAAAATAATAATTGAAAAACAAGTCTAATTTTCAATTGAAAATTAACTCAATATTAGAGAAAAAAAATTAAAAAACATATTGAAAGCACAATTCTCAATCAAACCAATATTAAAGAAAAAAAATTAAAAGAAAAAATTCAACAAAAACAATAACATGAAACAACTTGGGTTAACACACCATACTCATGTCTCGGGTTATAAGATTGGGATAATCTTATAGAAAATAAATCAAAATAAATCATGAAGTCTAATTTCTAGTCAATAAAATGTTCAGTGATGATTTTTTTTTTAAAAAAACTATCAACTAAAAAAAAGGAAAAGAGAAACTCGAGTAAACCAAGTTAACTCGTTAAACTCGTGACTCGGATTATGAGGCTTGGGTAACCTTAAAATATAAATTGAAACAAATCATGAAGTTGAATAATTAAAAAAAATAAATATTGAATAATTAAATTAAAAATAAATAAATAAAAATACAAAGCATTACTAAAATAAAATAATGTTTTACGAGGTACTGTGTAATTATAAAAAAAAAATCATAAAATTTAATAATAATAATAAAAATTACCATTACCTTGTAAGGTGATGTACAGTCACTTTCGTTAATTAATGTTAATATAAGTTTGTACCACATTGGTAAGAATGTGGATCTGCTTAAATAGTAATAAAAATCATGGTGGGATTGCATATTTTGAACCAAATTTCAACACAAAGTAATTTACTTGCTAATCTTGATGCCATCCACCAAACCATCTCAACTTTTTATTGCCAACAACCCCCGGCTGCAAAATAAAACTTTACACGGACTCTATGTCTTACATGATTGCTACTTTGTTAATGCTTTTAAGTTTTCCAAATATTGAAATGCCAATTTTTTTTAAAAAAAAACATGTAATAATATGAAATGTATAAATGCATTTAAATTGTTTTACGTATAAACCTATAAATAATTAAATATTTTTTTAAAACTATTTATAAATACATATAAATTATTATATGTATAACAACATTAGACTCATTTGTTTGCTGAAAATAGTTTATTTTTTAAAGTGAATTTCATGAAAATAAATTATTTTGTGATATTTGGTAGTGTAATGAAAAATAAATAGAAAAATATTTTTTAATGTTTGATTATATATTAAAAATAAATTTAAAAATAACTTATTAATACTTTATTAAAATTGTTGCATTTCCTTCTTAACCGATTGAATTTAGTTGCCATGAAAATTATTTAATCTAACCACTATAATTAAATGGCTAATCATATCGTGTTCCTCTCACCGAACTTCCTCTTATTAATTTTGTGGTTGCTCGTTACTTGCTCTACCCCACAAATCAAGCCATTGTCCAAAAGCCAACATAATTTTAATTTGTTGGAAGCAGTAAGCAGAGTCCTTCAATAAAACGAAACTAGTTTGTTGGTGGCGAGTATAAAATATTTTTTTAATATAAAAAAGTAAATACATAAGTGTTTTTAATGTGTTTTTAAATATAAAAAAATATTTAATTAAAAATTAAAAAGATAATACCTATATTTAATTAAATAAATAAAAAATCATATATATCAATAAAAAAACATATTAATTAACTAAGAACTAATTTAAAAATTGAAAGAAATATGTATATTTTTTTTTTATCTCATAGCACAAGTCATGTATTAGATTGTGTTTGATAAAATTATTTTTTTAAACTAATTTTTTATTTAATTAAATTATAATAAAAATATGCAAACACGAAAAAACAATTAAATAAAATTTGAGAAAAAAAATCATGCAGGGTTACACAAAAAAAACACCTATGAATATTAAAAAAAAAATCCTTATTTATCTTATTTCTAAACCTAAAATTACTATAAGAAAATAATTTCTTATTAAAAGTTATAAATTAATAAAAATAAATTAATAAAATTCAACTAACATTAAAATTTATAATCTAAACAAATCAATGTAAATCTTAACAATTATATAAATATTATAATAAAAATAATTATGTTCATATAATTAAAAAATAAATAACTTCTTCATGGTGTTGGCTTTGGTTCCAAACAAACAAAATCTAATTGCGTTTTATATATATACTAATTACATGACCCGCGTGATGTCACATGTCTTTTTTTTTTTGCATAAAAAATGTAAAAAAAAAAATTAAGATTTAAAAGTGTTAGGTTTTTCTGCAAAGTTATGCCCAAAAGTCTTGGGTTTGACTGCAACGCCTGACCTAAAAATAATATTTATGATAATAATATTAAAGTTGCATGACCCAAGTTTAAGTTAGCCTTACTACAACACCGAACCCAAGAATATTGGATGTGGGTCTGGCTTTAAGATCGTGTCATAAAAGTGTGATAATTAAATATATTAATTAAAAAGAAAAAAACCCAACACGAAGAAAAAAACTAATGAAAAAAAAGAAAAAAAAATCTGAATCAATTGGGTTAACCTTTCAAACCAGGTTAACCCGTAAAACCTGGGATTCGCGTCATGAAAGTTTGATAACTAAATAGAAAAAAAATTTGTCTGGTTTACCCAGAATTAACTGGGTTAACCCATCAAACTAGGTTAATTTGTTAAGCTCAGGATATGTGTCATGAAAATCTGATAATTAAATATAAAGAAATTCAACATTAACAAATTAAACTAAAAAAAAATTAATTAAAAAGAAAAAAAATCCGGGTTAACTTGTCAAACCATGTTAACCCATTAAACTCGGGATCCATATCATGAAAATTTGATAACTAAATAAAAAAAATTTAAGATTAACAAACTAAATCAAACAAAATTTTTTAATTAAAAAGACTAAAAAAAACAGTTTTATAATATAATATAATAATTATAATAATATAATATATTAATAAATAAAAGGCATGAGGAAGCTATAATAATTTCCCCATCCCTTTTAAAATATTACTTTCTATATATATATATATATATATATATATATATATTATACAAAACCAATCCAAGTACCCACAATCCACCTCAAATAAGAAAAAAAATTATTATTTTTTAAAATATGTTTTATTCTGAAAATAAAAAATAAAAAATGAAAGGTAGAGCATTTTCCAAACCCCTACCCATAGTCAATGGCGTAGATTTTCTCTCTTTCCACGTCATTGTGAATCCAATGGTCAAGAAAAGAGGAGAAAATGGAAGGCAGATAATTTCCCATTTCCAACCCATACTCATCGGTCTAGATCACAGCCTCTTCCAAAGTTTACGTTAAAAGATCAACAAAACTTGTTGTCTCTTTGTACCTTGCGAGAAGTTCAAAGATAAGAAAAAATATTGATTATTTATTTAGTCCTTGATTTGTTCATATAGTTATAAATTAATCCTTCATGTTTAAAAACATATAGCTTAGTCATTAATTCTTGCTGACTGTTTTTCCAGTAATACAAATGTTGAGTTTTTATTAAAATAAACAAAAATCCAATCTCATCCTTTGATAATTCTAAATTCTTGGCTTGGAGAAAAACGAATTCGTGAAGATTTGGAGAAAATTAAGATATTTTAATAAGAGAATGGCTAATTCGAGTCAAAGGGTTAAATTACAAAGTTTTAAAAAGAAGTTATTAAGTTTTAGTTATACCCAAACATTAGGAACTAAAATATAATTTGTGTTAAATAAGAGTTGCAGTACCTTGCCTCTTTCATTCTCAAATAAATTTAACTCTCTCTGTAATATCGACAACAGACCCAACAAAAACCAGAGAGAGAGACTGAGAGAGTTTCAGAATTCAGGAATGGCTTCCACTTCTTCTCTAACTCTCTCTCAAGCCCTTCTGGCTAGAGCCGTCTCTCACAATGCCATTGACCACCTCCGTGACAGCCGTCTCTCTCTCGTCTCCCTTCCTGCTTTCTCCGGCCTCAAATCCACCACCTGTACAGCCACACGCGCCACAACAACTAGCCGCCGCCGCCGCGTGTCTTCCCGACAAGTAAGAGCGGCGGCAGTGGAGACACTGGATGCGACAACAGATACTTCATTGGTGGAGAAGTCGGTTAATACGATTAGATTTCTCGCTATTGATGCTGTTGAAAAGGCTAATTCAGGTCACCCTGGTTTGCCTATGGGGTGTGCTCCGATGGGTCATATTTTGTACGATGAGGTCATGAGGTACAATCCGAAGAATCCATATTGGTTCAATCGTGACCGGTTTGTTTTGTCTGCTGGCCATGGCTGTATGTTGCAATATGCTCTGCTTCACCTTGCTGGATATGATAGCGTCAAGGTTGGTGATTTCTTTCTTCTTGTTGCTTAAAATATTTTTTTGATAGAAACTTTGAGTTTCTTAAGTTTTTTTTTTGTTGTTGTGTGTTTTTCTGAGATGGATCTGGAATTCCTTGATCAACGAACCAAAAAGATTATTAAAGAAGATTCAACATGTTATTATTTTGATGCTATTGAGTGGTTTTCAAGTTTTTTAATTATAAATATGTTATTGCATGTAGAAGATCAAGCTTGAATTATGCAAATGGAGCTAAACTATACCGCTGTTATTGTTTACTTGGACATTTGGTTATTGGTATTGTTGAAGTTAACCGAGCATTCTGATTTGGTTGAATTAACAGGAAGAAGACTTGAAGAGTTTCCGTCAGTGGGGAAGCAGGACACCTGGACATCCTGAGAACTTCGAGACTCCTGGTGTTGAAGTCACAACTGGTCAGATTAAAGTTTCTACTTTTTTGACCACTTTTATCTATTATCTGCATGTTTTTACGTGCTTACCTGAATTCGAAACCTAAACTTTCTATTTTCTTCTGCAGGTCCTCTTGGACAGGGTATTGCCAATGCTGTTGGCTTGGCACTTGCAGAGAAGCACCTGGCTGCTCGCTACAACAAACCAGACAATGAGATTGTTGACCACTACACGTATGATAGCTGTCTAATTTTTTGTATTTTGTTAATTGTTCTTCCATATAAACTTATTGAGCCTCGTCTTCTGTGGCTACGTCTTTTCATTTGTCACGTGTAGATATGTTATATTGGGAGATGGTTGTCAAATGGAGGGTATTTCAAACGAGGCTTGTTCATTGGCCGCACACTGGGGACTTGGAAAGCTGATTGCTTTCTATGATGACAACCATATCTCTATTGATGGTGACACTGAGATTGCGTTCACTGAGGATGTTGACAAACGTTTTGAGGGTCTTGGGTGGCATGTTGTCTGGGTGAAGAATGGAAACACTGGATATGATGAGATTCGTGCTGCCATTAAGGAGGCTAAGGCTGTGAAGGACAAACCCACTATGATCAAGGTTAGATATTTCATCTCTTATAGACGTGGTGTGTTTTGAAGATGAGCTGGCAAAATATTTGTTAGGATGATGAAATCATATGGGGAGTCTTCTGATTAGGCACTGAAAAATCAATGTCCGTACACCGGAGACAACGTTGAAGTTGCAGTTTTTTAAAAAATATACATTAATTGGATGGTATGCTCTAAACTTGCTGTGCGTTTTCTTTTTTTTGAAGGTGACTACAACCATTGGTTATGGATCTCCAAACAAAGCAAACTCTTACAGTGTACATGGGAGTGCATTGGGTGCCAAGGAAGTTGATGCTACCAGGCAGAACCTTGGATGGCCATATGAGCCTTTCCATGTTCCAGAGGATGTTAAGCAGTAAGTGAAGCAAGATTATGTTTCTACCTATTTATCGTCGTACTTTAGTTGATTTGATATTCATGAACTGTCTGGGTTTTTCTTAGGCACTGGAGCCGCCACACTCCAGCTGGTGCAGCTTTTGAAGCCGAATGGAATGCCAAGTTTGCCGAGTATGAGAAGAAGTACAGTGAAGAAGCTGCAGAGTTGAAGTCTATTGCCAATGGTGAACTGCCTGCTGGTTGGGAGAAAGCACTTCCTGTGAGTAAATTCAATTGTGTTTTCTACTGATCTTTCCAGGAGAACCTCTTTGTTGATTCTATATTTGCATCTTTTAATATGAGCTTTTTCATACTGTCGTAAATTATGGATTCTGGGCATCATGCCCCGCAATTTTGTGAACTCAATAAACCCCACCCACCCCTCAAGTATAAACACATTATCGGCAGGGTGTGGATTTTGCGTGCAAAATTACAAATCTACAGATATTTCATTTGGAGTAAAGGTCATCTTTTTCATCCTTCATATTTTTAAATTGCAATGTTGCAGACATATACTCCAGAGAGCCCAGCAGATGCCACCAGAAATCTATCTCAGCAAAACCTAAATGCACTTGCAAAAGTGCTCCCTGGTCTTCTTGGTGGCAGTGCAGATCTTGCCTCTTCCAACATGACCTTGTTAAAAATGTTTGGGGACTTCCAAAAGGACACCCCTGAGGAACGCAATGTCAGGTTTGGTGTCAGAGAGCATGGAATGGGAGCCATCTGCAATGGCATTGCACTTCACTGTCCTGGCTTGATCCCCTACTGTGCTACTTTCTTTGTTTTCACAGATTACATGAGAGCTGCTATAAGGATTTCTGCTTTGTGTGAGGCTGGAGTCATATATGTCATGACCCACGATTCCATTGGTCTTGGAGAGGATGGACCAACCCATCAACCAATTGAGCACTTGGCAAGCTTCCGTGCAATGCCCAACATTTTGATGCTCCGCCCAGCTGATGGAAATGAAACTGCTGGCGCATACAAGGTTGCTGTCCTCAACAGAAAGAGACCCTCTATCCTAGCCCTCTCCAGGCAAAAGCTACCCCAACTTCCTGGAACCTCCATTGAGGGAGTTGAAAAGGGTGGCTACATCATTTCAGATAACTCCTCTAGTAATAAGCCTGATGTTATCTTGATTGGTACTGGTTCAGAGCTGGAAATTGCTGCTAAAGCTGCCGAGGAACTTAGAAAGGAAGGCAAGGCTGTAAGAGTTGTTTCCTTTGTTTCATGGGAGCTTTTTGATGAGCAATCAGATGCCTACAAGGAAAGTGTTTTGCCAGCAGCTGTAGAAGCTAGGGTTAGCATCGAAGCTGGATCAACATTTGGATGGGAGAAGATTGTTGGAGACAAAGGAAAGGCTATTGGAATTGACCGGTTTGGAGCAAGTGCACCAGCAGGTAAAATATACAAGGAGTTCGGTATTACTACAGAAGCTGTTATTGCAGCTGCCAAAGAAGTCAGCTAGGTGGATCAATCTTCACTCGCAACATCTTGTTAAATGCGCATCTGTGGTTTGGGTTAGAAAATAGAATGGAGAGGCCATTCCGGGAGACCTGTTTCATTACTTGGCCTCTTTTGTTTCAATAAAAGACTGAGATGAATCCTTCTTCTTCTGCTTGTAAGTGGTAAGTTGAGCAAAGCTGGATCAAAGAGAGAGTTGGGTTTATGATATCTTTGAATTTGTAACTGTGTTGCATCTCATCTCTCGAGTTTTGTAGTGTTCTTTGGTAACTTGTAATGAGTTGAAGATGAATTATTATTATTTCTCCTTCATGTTATTAAGAAGAAGAAAGATACTTTGCTTTAATTCTCAGATCTCTTTCTCTCTCTCTTTGGCTTTTCTGTTGTGAGTTCGAAGAGGATCATATTGCTGACTCTCAGGTAATTTGTTCTCTAACTGTTTCCCCTACCAACCCCCAAAATATCATCACGAACAGCCAAATAAATAAAAATGACGGGTTGTTGAAATTTAAAAGGTGGTTTTCCCCGACCCCACCCCCCAAGAACAAGGATAGAAAGATATACTCCGAGGTGAGATTTGCACAAGGGTATGCTCTGGCTCTGAATATAAGAGAGATCATAAGAATGAACGGGGAGGTGATTTGATATTATGATTGTGCACAGCTACCGAAATAATTCCCTCGTAAAAGAATTGTTTGGGACCAAGGCTTCATCGTGGTTGCATGAGTTTGGATATGTGTGCGTGTACAGATGCATAGCTCGACCATGTAAGAAATATCATTTCAACTTTCTAAATTATATGGAGTGAGACTTCAGGGGTCCACTTATGGGTGTGGAAGATGGGAGACCTTGTCCAATCGCTGATATGTGGTTGTCGGAGCTCATAATCTCAGCTTCTTATCCAGACATCATCCTCTGCCACCAAAAGCTCCTTTCTACTTGTTTCGTCTGCACACAGGTAGAGGTAGGGGAAAGGTATGGTAGGGCCTACCTTTACAGATATACAATGGTTTTATCTGATGTCTATTATATTGTCTGTCACATGCATGAAAGATTTTAGATATCCACAGCATATTCTCCCTTTGGGGATGGATCTTTGCCTCATTGGTGGAGTGGCTAGATGTGGAGATCATCCATAAAGGAGGCCCAGAATGGATCTTTCTCCTCTAAACTATCCGGGCTCTGCTTGGTTGCTCTCTTCCAGTCATGCTCAATTTATGTCTATCACGAGCAACTCAAGGCCCGTATACACGGTCAGGATAGGTTTTGTAGTATAATAGTAATTATTTTTTAAATAATTTTTTATGTTAAAATATATGTTAATAACTTTTTTATTTTTTAAAAATTATTTTTAATATCAACACATCAAAACGATTCAAAACATATAAATCATATTAAATTTTAATAATAATTTTTTTTAAAATTTTATGGAAACATGGTTTCAATCGCGTCTCAAATGCTTCCTTAGACTTTAAACTGTTTCGATACTTTTTTGATTCGTGTTTTGCATTTTCAGAACTAAAAACTTTTTGAAATGTAAAATAGTATAAGACTTACCGGTGAATTCGTTGAAAAACTTGAAATGAAATTCTCCTGACAATGAGTTTTGGGTCTGCACATTATTATTCAATTATAATAATAAATAGTAAATTAATTAAAGCAGCTCGGTTAAATTGAATCCTGGAGCTCAGCCAAGGGAGAAGAGAGAGTGTGTTCGGTAGGGTCATAGTCCAACCGAGCTCGACTCCGAACTGTGTTCAAATTTTTATTTTTTTTATTATCAATGTCAATCCTTTTAGTTTATTTTATTTTAAAATTTTTGTGGTAGGTTAGGTCAATTCTTTGATAATATCATGTTCACTTGTTGCTGGAGGGCTACCAAACTTGCTTACGTCATGGAGGGCCTTTTCCTTTTCTTTTAATTAATATGATGTGTAATTTCTGAAATTAAAAATTATATAAAATTTTAGTGATTATAATATTAATAATTATAGAGTTCAAATCTAAAATTAAAAAAAAAAAAATTTAATTTTTACCATTAAACCGATACTTAAACGTTTGCAATTTTGCTCATGCCATTACCTACCAGCATCCGGGGCCCTCAGAAGATAGAAATATAGAAGCAAATCAAACCTACCGCACGGGCCCCACTCTTTTGGTCACAAGCCTACCGCATGTGAGCCAAACAGAGGGTTGGTGGCTTGGTCTGGAGGTTGATGAAGGGCACATGGATTTCCGAGATTAAACTCTTCACGTCCTCTCACCAACCCATTTTTGGTGCCTCAAATCTCTAAACTACCCCCAAATAAAACATTAATAAAAAACCCTACTGTACAATATTTCCAGCACAAGGTACAAACAACCATATCACGAAACCCTGCATTTTGAAATAATAATAATAATTAAAAAAAAGGCAGGAAGAAGGAGTAAGGAGTAATAGCAAGTCAAAAATCTGAAAAATTAAATGAAGGGAAACCTCGCTATCATCTTCAACAGATTATATAATTATCAATTTCAACCCGATCAAATTAATTTTATCAGTCTCATCCTAATTCCATTAAAAATCAGACAGGTTTCCTTTTCGCAACCAAGGAAAACACATAACAATTCCCGCAAAGAAGTTCAAAAGCGTCCAGTGATGAACATATTTGAGAAGAAATGTTTTCCTCGACAGGGAAGATTTGCAATGAAAATACGCTAATGTAAGAGTTGGGTTGTATTCGGGACGAAATTGATAAAACTTATTGTTCGGGACGAAACTAAGACCCAGGCAATATTTTAGGAATCATAGAAAGGTTTTCCAAAAAATAAAAAGTTGGTTGGTGAAGACTACTGCAACAACAACAACGACAACGAACACCCAAGCCCACCAAAAACCCCTTTAAGGCTTTAACCAAACCAAACCTCTTGAAAAAACCACAAGCAGAACACAACTGTGTCGTCCTGTAGTGTAAGAGAAGAGAAAGAGAGGAGAGAAACAGAGTGAAGGCCATGGCTCAAGTGAGCAAAATCAGTAATGGAGCACAAAACACCTACACAACAATCCATCTTTTAAAACCCCAAATACCCAAATCTTTGTCTTCAATTTCATTTAGATCACAGCTCATTAAAGGGTCTTCTTTTGGTTTGAAGCATTGTAAAAAAATGGGTAGTTGCAAGCTAAAGGTTGAACCTTTGAAGGTTTTAGCTTCAGTTGCTACAGCAGAGAAGCCATCAACTGTACCTGAGATCGTTTTGCAACCCATCAAAGATATTTCTGGTACTGTTACTTTACCGGGTTCCAAGTCTCTGTCAAATCGGATACTCCTTCTTGCTGCTCTCTCTGAGGTAATATTAAAAAATGTATATATGATGCTTGAAGTTTTTAATTGCTTTTTCGGTTTTGAATGCTACTATAGGAATGAAATCAAGTTTAGATTTAGACTTTGGATTTTGCTATTTTGTTAGAGTACGTGTTGTCCTTGTTACAGTCTGAGATGTGAGTTAAATAGAATAAATTGAAAGATCGAGGCTTTATTGGTTGAAATGATATTTGGTTGGTGGATTGTTGTAGTTAAATACAACTTGTAGAGATTTGAGAAAAGTGTTTGAAAGGGAAAGAAAAAATATATATATTATTTTTAATCGTTTAGTTTCACAAAGATAATTTCTTTGGTAGTTGTTTCTAGTAATTGTTTGTATTTTTCACTTGGAATTGAAATTGATTTATTTTTATGCTGCTGACAATATTCGGTAGAAATGCTATAGAGGAGAATGGCTTCTGGTAGTGACGATTGTATAATGAAATTCATAAAACAAAAAGATTATACAGTGAATGCCTTTGACCTTTGTTTGTATTACTTTCATATAAAAAAACCGTTACTTTGAATACTGCATACATATGGGGAGTTATATGTTTCTTGTCTCACATTTCTAGGCCTGTTAATTTTGTTGGCAGTTATTAATTTTTTCCTTTCATCTCTTTCATTCAGGGTACGACTGTTGTTGACAATTTGTTGAATAGTGATGATGTTCATTACATGCTTGGTGCGCTAAGAACACTTGGCCTACATGTGGAAGAGAATAAGAAACTCAAACAAGCAATTGTAGAAGGATGTGGTGGCCAGTTTCCTGTGGGAAAAGAAGCAAATGTTGATGTTGAACTTTTCCTTGGAAATGCTGGAACAGCAATGCGCCCGTTGACAGCTGCTGTAACTGCTGCAGGTGGAAATTCAAGGTCTGTTCTGTATCACTTCACTCCCAGCCTTTTCTTTCTTCCTTTTAAATACGTTGTTCCGGTAAAATTTAATCCTGACCATTTAGAGGGGTTGATTAGATATTATCTTATGATCTTTCAAAGTTGGGTGGAGGTGAACTATATGCAAACTTGATTTCGGCATGGTCTCAACAACCATCACTTTGTCATTAGCATGAATCACCATCACAAAGTTGAATTTTCAGATTATAAGCTTTAGGGTGTATAATCCCCACAGGAAACAACCCAAGTAGAATAGATTTCTAAATTTCCCAGTCTTCTGTATTTTGAAAGTTGGTACTTAAATCAATGGCTCAATTTTGTTCGATTATATAATGATGCTCACTTTATGAGAGTGCATCTCCATGTCTTTCATTTCAATCCCACTACTTCCAGATCTCTTTACTTACAGCGTTTCCTTTTATTTTTTGTTGGTGTTCTTATTCAATACACTACAGCTACATACTTGATGGGGTGCCACGAATGAGGGAGAGACCAATTGGTGATTTGGTTATTGGTCTTCAGCAGCTTGGTGCAGATGTTTCTTGTTCTCCTACAAACTGCCCCCCTGTTCGCATAAATGCAAATGGGGGCCTTCCAGGGGGAAAGGTGTGGTTTTTGTCATCTTCCACAGTGATCTTTCCTGCTGTATAACATGATCCATCATTGTTTCTTCCTTTTGTTTTTCTGGCATTAGGTATGGGTTGCTGCAACATATTGAACAATTAAGTGATTTTATGTTTTATGGTAGCATCCAACTGATACAAATCAGGTTTAGAAAATATGAGGCCTATGTAACTGCTAACTCAACTACTGCATCCCTCTTTACAGAGGCATAGTGTCAAATGAGTTGGTAACCCTGGTTGGTGATAGTTGAGTGTGGCTTGTGACTGGCCAGGGTATTCTTTCTGCTGTCATTAAGAAAGAATATATGCTTTCTCCTGTGTGATAAATGCATGTGCATCTGGTTGTTCATCTAAAATGAGAAACTTGAACTTGAAACACCCATCACTTTGTTAATCACCTACTGAGGTTTCTTGAAAAGGCATATCACAGCACAGTTTTTTTTTGCATTTGAACTTGAATTTGCTATTGGGAATTAAGCTTAGGTTTTGCCTGCAACTTCATTGTTTGTTTCTTGTTTAGAATGATATTTTGAAATAAAAACTCGGTGCTGTTGTCATTAATGATGAAATGAAAGTCTTCATTCTCCATTCATGTTTCCCTCGTCTCCATTTTCAGGTTAAACTCTCTGGATCTATAAGTAGTCAATACTTGACTGCTTTGCTCATGGCAGCTCCTTTAGCTCTTGGAGATGTGGAAATTGAGATTGTTGACAAATTGATTTCTGTTCCATATGTTGAGATGACTCTGAAGTTGATGGAGCGCTATGGAGTCTTTGTAGAACACAGTGATAACTGGGATCGTTTCTTTGTTCGAGGAGGTCAAAAATACAAGTAGGTTTCTTTAGTACATGTAGTGCATGAATATTTGAAGTAATGTTGCATTTGAAGTAACATGCTGAAAATTCAACCAGGTCTCCTAAAAATTCTTTTGTTGAGGGCGATGCTTCAAGTGCCAGTTACTTCCTAGCTGGTGCAGCAATCACTGGTGGGACCATCACTGTCGAAGGATGTGGGATGGATAGTTTGCAGGTATTTCACTCGTCCATATATACAGGACTTCTACTTAGCAATAATTTTAGAATGTAATATTTATGTGCTGACCACACCCATCGCTTTCCACATATCAAAAACTTTGTTATATTTCCTTCTCAAAATTTGCATGATGTTTTCCAGAGTCCTGACTGACTCCCTGATTCCTACTAAATTCCATGGAGGGAGAGAATATTACAAAATCTATCTGACTATTAAATGCAGCAGACAAGTACAGTTTATTACATGGATGCATTCAGTCTCCACACCTATCTACCTAACTCAAGTTTCTTTTTGGTTGGAAATAAAGGGAGATGTAAAGTTTGCAGAGGTTCTTGAGAAAATGGGAGCCAAAGTTACCTGGACAAATAACAGTGTTACTGTCACTGGACCGCCACGAGATTCTTCTGGTCAGAAACACTTGCGTGCTGTTGATGTAAACATGAACAAAATGCCAGATGTTGCTATGACTCTGGCTGTTGTTGCGCTTTTTGCTGATGGTCCTACTGCCATAAGAGATGGTATGGTTTGACCTTTTAAATGCAGCCAATGGAGTGCCTTTTAGCTTTTAAATAAGATGACAGTGAGGGAAACTGCATTATATTCTAGGAACTTCATATTTATATGCTCATAAACTTCCCAAACTATTTCATGTTAATTAAAAATGCATTCATTAGTACTATTTGGTAGATCAGTAGAGCATGTCAGGGTGCGGCTTAACTTCTGGCTATGGAAAACAGCAATAAACATAAGCCGACCTTATCTTTCAAAATCCTTAAAATACCCATTATATGGCTTGAAGTTCTACAAGTTATAGGCTCATCAATAATGATTTTGATAGTCAGATTTACTTATTCTTGTCTGCTCATGCTAACAATGAATTCTGGGATTCACAATTTTTTACTGTAATCTAACTGTGAACTCTCACCTTCTCTAATTCCCAGTGGCAAGTTGGAGAGTGAAAGAAACAGAACGGATGATTGCTATTTGCACAGAACTTAGGAAGGTTAGTTTCTAGTGGCTTTCTCCTCATTTTAATAACTACCCCGGCGAGGGACTTGGTTAAACAATTTGCTAATTTTGACATCTGGGCTTTATGTTTCAGTTGGGAGCAACTGTTGAAGAAGGACCAGATTACTGTGTGATTACTCCGCCTGAGAAACTAAACGTGACAGAGATTGACACTTATGATGATCACAGGATGGCAATGGCATTCTCTCTTGCTGCTTGTGGAGAAGTCCAAGTCACCATCAAGGACCCTGGTTGCACTCGAAAAAACTTTCCCAGACTACTTTGAGGTTCTTGAGAGGTACACAAAGCATTGAGTTGCACTCAAACCTTCATCCATGTGTACAAGAGAGGTTATCCGTTACCATTAGCAACCATGGGTAGTCCTGAATCAACCCAAGTTTTTAATGTATCGCGGTGTAATATGATTACTTATGCAAGCAGGTTGATGCTGTTATTGTACTGGAGACTGGTCATATGTGAAAGGAAAAGCCGGACTAGTTCATTTAATTATTGTACTTCTCAAGAGAGTGAGTGTAGTTCTAGTCATAATTATGAACTTAAATAGTTCTATTTGTTTTTCCATCAATCAATCAATCAATCAATCAATCAATGCTTGAAGTGATCAAATCAATAAATGTTCATATTTTATATTGTCCTCGCTTTAGTTATATCTGGGATGATCCAAGAACACACTTTGAGTTGATCTGGTTTGTCCAGCAGAACTTAATTCCTCTCTCCAGTGCAAGATTGTGAAGAATAAAGGTCATCGTTTCCCCTGTTTAGTTTGGCCTCTTTAAAGCGAACATCCAGCCTCGTACCTTGGCTTTCGTAGCTCGATTATGCACAGCCATTAAGAGTCGAGCTATTCATGAGAAAGAGAAAAATAAAGAGAATTGCCTTTACAAGTAACTATATTCTTCAGTCCATGCTTGATCACAACATATAAATACACACAGCGTTGGTCGGTTCCCAGCAGCTCATCAATAATGAGATACTTGTCTTGCTCTGATTTTTTTATAGCTTTTGGCCATCCTCTAACGGTTAACCTTGATGACCTTCACGTGTCTTCAGTCACTAAAGAAACTGGGAAGAAGGCATTGATCTGTGAAATCACACCTCCAAAGCGTAGCTGAAACCGACTTATAACGCATGGAATTGGCACGGAACGTGTTGCCAAAGCATGTAAAGATTGAATTAATTAGGTGGTAACCCCTGTTATTAATTTTTTTTTTTTTATCAGAATCTCACATGGGGTGGTGGGTATAGTGTGCTACTGGTGGGTGGTGGCTATGGAAATTTACTGTTTTTCCTTTGCATTTCATTCAATATATAAACTACTCATCTCATCTAAAAAAAATGGCCAGTTTCATTAGTGTCTAGCAAAGCCATGTTCTTGGGACCCTGCAATTTTTGCTATATATATTCAAGCTTGATTAGATTATATGGATCCAATACAAATCTGCGAATGCAGTCAACAAGAATAAATCCATGGCAGAATGGACAAAGATCGCCTGATCTGTGTAATACAACGGAGTGGCATTTGATTTGTGGAGCACCATTAGTGGAGGAGGCAAGGATGGTGATTATATTGCAAGGAATATATGGGACAAAAACTTGGATGTAATCTTCTTCAACATTGAGCTTTCAAAGGAAGTAAAGTGGATTTTTGGCCTGTGATTCTTCGATAATCTCTACATTACACCGATCCACATGATGCATAGCTACTGCTAGCCTAACATAAATTGCAATCTAAGATACCAATAATATTCATTGGAAAGGTGCTTTAATGCTTTTGCCTTCATCTCAAGTTTTGTGCTGCACTACCAATGCTCACTGTATTCGTAATAACTAATAAGCCACTAATCTTCTGGTGGAAGTGTCAGCGATCTATTTTATCTGAAAAGCTTGCGCTCCATTTTTATTTTTTTTTAATCTCTAATTCAGAGACAGGCCAGTGCAAATCTTGCTAGTGATTGTGGCAAGCTGAATCAGTATCAGTAGTACACTCCAGACCCACCTGTTACATAATTACTCACACCTACCCGATTTATTATACTGGAAAAAATAAGAAGAAAAGGTGAACCCTTTTTGTAAGAAAAAAATCCCTGTGACAGATGATTATTTTGAGGGTTTATTCTTATGCTACAAGTATGGGTTTAGTTCCTATTATTATTCTTGTACATTCTGGGTGTGGCCCTCTCCCTAGTTTGAGTGAAACGGAAGAAAACCGGGGGCAAGCTTTCCCTGAATCCTTAATCAATGCAAGAAGATTGGAGCTAATGAGACCTAAATTGATGGAATCACTACCATATGCAGTGAGTAATGACAGTTCAAACCTAGTAGTTTATGCTCCTACACTCGTATGATAAAGTTCAGTCTCGAAAAGCTCCCATAAATCCCACTTCATTTTCAATGGTGTGAAGGCATCATAATTAGCCTCGGAACGTCATCTACACCATCTCCAACAACATCGTGCTCTGTCCATACATTTCCTCCAATCTCTAATTTAAGAAACCGCCCTCACGAGCTAGCCATAAAAACAGGAAGGGCTTGCAGATCTTGGCTGTCCCAAGCTCTCCCCATCCAATCAAATCCAAGTCTTACACATAGAAATTAGATAGAAAAGCTTTGATTTTTGTTACAAATCCTCATTCTCCATTCCCATTTGTGACGATTCTCATTTCAAACACAACAACAACAACAAAAAAGCACTCAGACACCTATTTTTAAAGCAAACTAAATTAACCAGTTTCTTGATCTCCCGTTACATAAATTTGAAAACCCCTCTCTCTCTCTCTCTCTAAATCTATTACCCCTCCATTCTACTCAATCACCATTTTTAACAGAAAAACAAGAAACTTTGCTCTTTATTCCTGTCAAAGAGGAAGTCACCAAACAACACCTATCCATCCTTCCACGAAAACCGAAGAAAGAAAAGAAAAAGATTCCTTATACCCTTCAAACCCAACATGAAAAAACAGCTAAAATAGCAAAGACCCTTCTTCCTTATCTCCACCACCACCACCACCACCACCACCACCACCAACAATCAATCTGCATTCCTTCAAACCCTAACCTTTACCTCTCAAAACCAAAGAAAACCCACATTTTGATTTTTCAAGAAAATGTCTCATCTTGATCACACCCCGTCAACACCAGGCAAATTCAAGATTGACAAATCACCATATTATTCAAGAACAAGGTGGCATTCCTCTGTTGCCAAACTTACTCTCTGGTCTTCTCTCTTTGTTGCCATAATCTTTCTCTTCTTTTATCGCTCCCCATCTTCTTCATCAAACAACCCTCCATCCTCCGATCCATCACGCCGCTATCTTGCTTCCGCTACTTGGGGCGGAGCTGCTTGGGAAAAGCGGGTCCGGACATCTGCCCGAATCCGGTCTCGAAATGGGTTCTCTGTTTTAGTCACAGGAGCAGCTGGTTTTGTTGGAACCCATGTTTCTTCTGCCCTTAAACGCCGCGGAGATGGTGTTCTGGGGATTGATAATTTCAATGATTACTACGATCCAACTTTGAAGAGAGCAAGACAAGCACTTCTTGAAAGGAGTGGTGTTTTTATTGTGGAAGGAGATATAAATGATGTTGCTTTGTTGAAGAAATTGTTTGACATTGTGCCTTTTACTCATGTTATGCATTTGGCAGCTCAAGCTGGTGTTAGGTATGCAATGCAAAATCCTGGCTCTTATGTGCATAGTAATATTGCTGGTTTTGTTAGTTTGTTAGAAGTTTGTAAAGATGCAAATCCACAACCAGCTATTGTTTGGGCATCATCTAGTTCTGTTTATGGGCTTAATACTAAAGTGCCTTTCTCCGAGAAAGATAGAACTGATCAACCTGCTAGTTATACGCTGCTACTAAGAAAGCTGGTGAGGAAATTGCACACACTTACAATCATATTTACGGACTTTCCCTTACTGGGTTGCGATTTTTTTACGGTCTATGGACCCTGGGGGAGGCCGGATATGGCATATTTCTTTTTTACCAAGGATATTTTGAAGGGGAAGAGCATTCCGATTTTTGAGGGCTGCGAATCATGGGACTGTTGCTAGGGATTTTACCTACATTGATGATATTGTGAAGGGTTTGTTTGGGTTCGTTGGATACAGCAGAGAAGAGTACCGGGAGTGGAGGGAAGAAGAAAGGGCCGGCACCAATTGAGGGTTTTCAATTTGGGGAATACATCCCGTGTGCCAGTACTGATCTTGTGGTATTTTGGAAAGGCTTTTGGAAGGTTAGGGCTAAAAGGAATGTTATGAAGTTGCCACGCAACGGGGATGTTTCCATATACACACGCAAATATTAGTTATGCTCAGAAGGAGTTTGATATAAGCCTACCACGGATCTGCAGACAGGGTTGAAGAAATTCGTGCGGTGGTACCTCAGTTACTATGGAGACAAGAGGCTGTGGCAAGATGAGTTGAATTTTTCGGTTCAGTACTTGGAAAACATTCCTCGTTCATATGATTCTTATAATTGCTTTCTTAACATTTCTGTGTTGTTCAGTGCATGAAAATTGCCTTCCATATCTGATTAATTGATGCTGTACAAGGAGGAATATCGTGTCCTATGTTGAAGAAGATTGTTTGGTTGGTGGATTTTGTTTTGTTGGGCACTTCTGCACTGTATCAAAAGAAAGCCAGAACCATCCTATCTTTTGTTTCCTTTTTTTTGGAATATGTAATTGTTGTAGTTTCGGCTTTGTAGAATTCATGACTGATAGAGCATATGCTGATTGTTGGACTTGTATCATTTAATAAAATAGCACACGTGAATTTCACATATATGTCTTCTTACTGAACAAATTGAATTCATTTGACTATTGTATAGTTGTGTTTTTTTTTTGTACAAAGCTCGGTCTGTATTGATATCCATGACAATTTTCAGCTACAGCTATTTCTTTCTTGCTTGTTGTGAATGATTTTGATGGTTAGTTTTCTATTAGACCAGCCTGTGCTGTTGTTGTGGCATATATTCTTGATTCAAAAGTCCACCATTCCCCTCGCTTGTTTTTGGTGTGTTCTGAGTGAACAATAGATATTAGTTATGCGTTGCATTTGACCTAGAGTTTCTATCCTTTTCTTCTACATACATGATATTTCAGGATTTTGTAACGTTCTGTTGATGAATGAGATGCTGAAGGACGCATTCTGCCGGAGCTGATTAAATTATTAAGCTCCCATCTATCAGGAACTAAATTTTGCCACTGTGGTCGGCCCAACCTTCTCTTCCTTTTTTCATTTCTAGATATGCAATTTTTGGTAATTTCTAGTTCAATGCATGTTTGTCGAGTTTCTTCATTTGTATTTGATTTTTACTCATCAGACAGAATATGCAAGTGTTAGTTTATTAAGCAATGGATTTGGAGGAGGTAAACCATCATTGTTTATTTTGATCTTTCCCTGAGACTTAGAAGTATTTTCTTTTGAAAGCATGGCAATCTTGCTCTCCATTTCCATTGCTGATTCTGTTCATTGCTGGTATTCTGTAATTATCTTTCTCATGTAGGGGGCTGTTTGGCTCCTTGACTTAAAACTTGGAGAATTGCTCTGTGTGCAATTATATTCCATTTCATATAATCCTGACTTATGCGCTGGAATAGCCTTTATTCCCTTTCTGGAAAGTATATAATTTAATATTATTCCAAATGGCATGGATGATCTCAGCTTGGTGGATTGGATATGTTCTTTGAGTTGGAAGGCAAGAAACTTTCTTGGATGCCAATGAAAGGATCCCGGGTTGTGTGTGCTGTGTATAAGATGCACTTGCTTTGTGTTTGAAGCATATGCTTTGCTGATTAGTTTGATTCCCATTTCATCTTCCTAAATCCTTACTGT
Organism: Populus tomentosa; assembly: GCA_018804465.1. Taxonomy (NCBI): domain Eukaryota; kingdom Viridiplantae; phylum Streptophyta; class Magnoliopsida; order Malpighiales; family Salicaceae; genus Populus; species Populus tomentosa. Next base: position 10,683,863 of record CM031971.1, read on the forward strand.
TCTGCTGTAAATTGCTCAGTGATGAATAGTTTCTTCTCATCAAATATTTGAGCATTTTGGATCCATAGCATGCAGTAAGCTGTTGCAATTAGCTGTTTTGTTTTTCCTTCCATTTCTAGAAGAGCTACTTCTCGATGACACCCTGTTTGTTACGTGGTTTGAGGGATTGTAGAAAACTGCCATCCCTGGTGGCATCCCAGCAAAGAGCGAAATCGTCAACTCGATGTCCATGGGATTAAATGTAACATTTTCAGGACATGGTATGGTTGGATTCCTAGACCATACTGAACGATGAATCGTAGCAGTGATCCAGCCATACAATAGAAATGAGGGTGGCAGTGTCAACTCATAAATTGAGGTCGAGGAGGGTAACCCCACTGAACGCCGCTCGCTGCAGAGCGGAAGCCCCCTTGGCTCAAATTGGGACGCTCTTAAGGTAACGCACGATTTACATCCGAAAATTGTACTACACAAACTCCAATGTGAAATAACTTTTGACTCGCCGGACACTGCCAAGACATTCAATTCCATTCTAACAGCTAGATGCAAAGAAAAGCATCGACACATCTTGCACGTTGACTCGCATTTAAAATTCCTCATGAAGCATAGTGCATCTTCTGCGAAAACACATCATCCATAAATTTAATTAATTTCTGTGTTTCAGATACAGGGAGTTGGAAATACATGCTGCTTACTGACAAAAGCAGTAAATGAATATGACCCATTTTGCTTCCATCTCATTCTATTATTTGAATCGCTAAATGCTCTTCTCGAAAAGGGAAGGGGAAAAAAA